>JAJHSJ010000018.1:52022485-52267749 GCA_021015155.1 Magnolia officinalis
TTTGCAATCGCTTGGTCTTGTACGTAATGGTTGACAACTAGTGTCAAAAGTGTACTAGACCCCGGTGATGTTTCCTGATATGAACCATACTAAAATATGGACTTACTGAGTAGGACTTGTATGTTCATCATTTGACTCATGCATTCATTCATCCACTATCCACTCAGGCTGGTGGTGCGTAATTAAATCATTGTGTACCTTCAAAATGGTCATGATTTTGGAGTTTATCACATTGAGTATAGCTATCCAAATTAGGTATGGGACTTGTTTGGATAAAAGTCCCTTATGATGAACCTTACGGCTTGCGATACCGCATACTATCATCCCAACTACACACACCATCTTTGTTATTCCTTGTCCATCGTATGCTCTATAATGGAATACATAATTGATTTTGTACATGATGATTGACTATTCTTATGATTCATGATCGTTCGTCTGAGTAGTATACCTAAAATTGGTTACATGATTATGATAACCTGACAAACTTTAATATATATATATATATATATATATATATATATAATATATATATATATATTCTTTTATTTTTGTTAGCCTGTTAGCTTGATAGTGATAATATATATGCTTGGTTGATAACATGCTTGGTTGATAATATGCCAGTGGTTTTTTTGAATGTCTTTATGGGAGTGCCCTGATAAGCTGTGTTTTACTTCCGGTACGCAGTAGACTCACGAGCTGTGGTTTGCTCATACAAATGATTTACACTTTTTCAGGACGCGTTTAGTAGAACCGCGTGCCTGTAAGAGTTTTAGGGGCTTTGTTATCCATTCTCCCTTATCGTTGAGTTGATGCACCATCTTATATGTAACATGTCAAACATGTTCGCTTCTTTGATCTGCGTTGATACCATGTATTAAATATGTAATCGCCTAATCAAATTAACCATTCCAAAGAGAAAAAAAAACTCCCCCACCATGAGTTGGGTTTGGCGTTCGGGAAGTTCGCTAACTGTCACCAAGTCCAGTGAGTGGCGAAGAAGCTGTCGTCACCGGAGTTCGGGACTTAGGAAGTAGTAGGGCCTGAATTCTAGATTTGGGGCGTGACAATTTACCTCTAACCAAACAGGCTCTTAAGGAAATTTATGCTTAAATATAAGTAGGATAATTTCTGCCTTAGCTTAATAGTTCATGCTAGACATGAGCTTGTACAATACTAAAAGCCACAACACAAAGCTACTAAGCAAATTTGCACCTTTCAAGCTTTTGCTACCTTCACGACAATAGGACTTCTCACGTAGTGCTTACCGTCTGACCATATCAGCTTCCCAAACACATAATCATCAGCCACACCACCTTCCTTAGCCTGTAGGCTAACCTCAAATGTCTTTTCTTCACCAATCTTCTCAAATTTCAAGCTCATGGGCTTGATTGATACAGAAATTCCTGGCGGTGCATGGATGCGGGCTGTGTACGTACTTGGGTTTCCCACATTCTTGACTGTCCTACTTACGGTAGTCAGCCTAGAGAGACGAGGAACAGTTATTGAAGGGTAATTAAAGTTCAAAAGATTTAAGGACTTTTGATTACATGTGTAGGGTTGTTCAGTGAATTTTGCGAATTCAGTCTTGTTGAATCCCATGGCGCAGAGGAAATTCAGGTAGTCCTTGACGGTTAGATCATAGACTAAGCCAGGGTCCACTGCACGGTTAGGATGCACATGTCCTGAGCCATAGCTGAAAGGTGTGGCCGTAGATAAAGAAGAGTTTCTCATGGGAGATCCTGTATTGTCTTTTGTTCGTGCGGTAGTCATGATTGCCGATTTGATCGCTGATGGGCTCCATTTGGGGTGGATTGCCTTGAGAAGGCCTGTGATGCCGGCAATATGAGGGCATGACATGGATGTCCCAGATATTGCATTGAAGAGAACTCGTCGTGGATCAGAAGGTAGATCGCTGGGTGCAACGTATTGGGTATATGCCGCAAGGACAATGACTCCTGGTGCAGTAATATCTGGCTACATATGTAAATAAAATCTATTATGGATGGAATGATAAATTAACCATTTACACTAATAGAAAAGCACTTAATGTTTTGTTTAGAATCTGGCTATATATATATATATATATATATATATATATATATATATATATATATATATATATCAGATCCACTAATAGAAAAGCACTTAATAGAAAATCCTATTTTCTGTGGTTGTGATTGGTTCACATCATCACTGTTGTTGCCAACACTGCTAGAGAAGGGGGTAGGATGCTATTAGCGTCCAATCTAGTGAGCCACATTGAAATTAAAACTAGACACAGAACAATGAGTCGAGTCATAACTCAGTTGAGTTTCCTCTGGTGCTGATAACCATGTTTCCTTAATATTTAAAATGACAAGTCATATGTTTAAATATTCTTCCTTTTGATTTACTGAGAGGTTTATTTATTTATTTTAATTAGTCAACCGAAATTATGTAAGGTAGAGTCACATGACCACATTGATTTTTCTCCATGTTTCCAAATCTTTGAAATAAAATCTGATATTTCCTTATAAATATTCGTTGCACTGCTGGCTTGATCCGAACCGAGTCCGACTCGGTCAGGGAAACCGAGTCAGATGGGGTTGGCTACGGTTCGGATCGAGTCTTCTGTTTTAGTCAAAATTAAAGAAATTATCCTTTAGGACCCGAATCTAAAGCATAAATCCAGGAATCAAAGCTTCTTAACCCCAAATCCATGGTTTCTAAGAGTAGAAATCGTCGCGTTTCTACTCAAAATCTACAAAGAAACACATGCATTGCAACAATTTGAACCAATAAAGATTGGAGAGATGACATGATTTGAAGTGTTACCATGAGATCCAAGCCGTCGATTGGTGAGATTTTGCAATTAGAAAGTGCGATGAGATTCAAATCCCTTTCCTGTCGTTTTAGGATATTTCGCTCTCTAGCCTTGGTCGGAATGAGATCTCTTGAAATTGCAAGTGGGTTTAAACTTTGAGCAGATTTCTCTGCATGGGACTGACAGAAATGGAATCGTGGGGTGATAGAGGCTTAGAACCGTCGGATTCTGGACATGTGTGATCGGTTTAACAATTTCGTATGAAAATGTTCCCGCCAGATGTAGCGTTGTTGCCTCAAACTTTTTATTTTTTGAATTATTTTTTTAAAAATAATTTTCATCATTAAAAAATTCATAGGGCCCACCATAACATTTATTTTCCGTCCAATCTGTTAATAAGGTCACAACTACGTGGATGAAGAGGAAAAACAATTTTTGTATTGATCCCAAACTTCTGTAACCTAAAAAGAGTTTCAATGGTAGACGTTCAACCCCCCACTGCTTTTTTGCAGTGTGGTCCACTTAACCCGAAATCGCTAAATGGATGGACGGTTTGGATATAACACATACCTCATGGGACCCACGGAACTTATTGACATCAATGCACCAGCTAGTGCTTGTACACCTGCCCATCAGACTTCCTCACGTCCGTCGGTAGTAAGACTTGGAAATCAGAGGAAGCTTGCGTACGGTGTGTTCACAGTACCATAACCTACTGAGTGAAGTATGTGGGACGCACCATGATGTATTTATTTTATCCACTCCTCCATACATTTTATAATTTAATTTTATTTTCAGTACCAAAAATCAATTATATACAAAGCTCAAATGGGCCACACCATAGGAAACAATGTGAATTTAACATCTACCATTGAAAAATTCTTTGGCGTGACAGAAGTTTTGGATGAAGCTGATATTTGTGTATTCCCCTCATCCATGTCCTTTTGATATTATGAACAGGTCAGGTGACAAATGAATGTCATTGTGGACCCTAGGAAGGTTTCAACGGTGGAAATCATTACTTCCACTGTTTCTTGTGGCATGGCCCACTTGAGCTTTGGATATGTTTTAATTTTGGTCTCAACCGCTAAAATGAGATAGAAAAGCTGATGGACAGTGTGGATAAACAACATGAATCGATGGTGTGCCCAACAGAGATTATTTAGTACCATAAAAGCGCACTCAGTAACACAATCCGATTTTGAAGTCAAGAACGGTGCTCGAGGCGCCGGTTGAGATGACTGAGGAGACGGATTGGCTACTCTACCAGCCAATGGCCGGTGGTAGGTGCTCTGTGAACCCACCATGATGTATTTATTTCATCCGCGCTGTCCATCTATTTTTCTTGATCAGTTCATTGTATTAAATGAAAAATGAGGTATATCCCAATCTTAAGTGGACAACATTACAAGAAATAGTGTTTAATGAAAGTTGTGCGGATCGGATCAGTCCGGATTGGCCATTGATCCGAACTCGACTCGATGTACGGTCAGATCTGAATTGGCCTACTCAATTCAACCTGATCCTAGCCTTCGAATCGGATCGAATCGGGTCAGATCTGTCGGATCAGATCGGATTCTGCCAAACTCTACTTATAAAAAGATCAGCAATCTATATTCAACCATAACCGGCTGGCAACAAACCCGCCCAGATATTCAACTAATCAGGCCGTAGTTCTAAAACTCACTTGCGGGACTTGAAAGTTGGCTGAGTTGACCCAACTCAGTGATATTTTGAGCTGAGTCTCTAAGAAACATGGCCATGAGTGTGACTCAGTTCAGACCCAGCAAGAATTTAAGAATTTTTGAGTCAGCTCGACGACTCAGCCAACTCAATATGACTCAGAATGACTTGAACCAAGTCCTCCAAAAGCTCTCACCAGCAATCCACAGGCGTCAGTTATGCTTTATTTTCCTATTAATGTACTTTTTGATTATAATGATTTTAATCTAAGACTCATTTCAATCTTCCAGTTGTCTTGACCCGACCCGACAACGAGTCCAGTCGATTTTTAAGTTTTTGAACTATAGAAGGCTCTAGCCTATTCAAAATTTTGATTTTGCCTTGCCCATGGGAGAGTAAATTCTGGACTGAGTAACTCAGTACCCTACAGTGTACTGATTAAACTCTGTGGGGCCCACAGATGATGTATGTATCTTATCTATGCCGTCCATCCATTTTACCAGCATTATAGGCATGACCACAAAATTGAAGTATATCCAAAGCTAGAGTGGACCATGCCACAAGAAACAGTGGGAATAACGGTGGAACCACAGTTGAAACCTGCCTAGGTCCCACACTAATGTTTTTCATTGTCCTCTAACCCGTTCATAAGGTCAGACAGACATGAATGACATGAATGAAGGGAAAACACAAATTAAATATCGGTTTAATCCAGAACTTTTGTAACCCCCAATAAGCTTTCAACGGTATGTTTTCAATTCCCACTGTTCCCTGTGGTGTGGTCTATTTGACCTTTAGATATGCATCAATTTTAGGTTCCTCCACTAAAATGATCTGAAAAAATGGATGGACGGTGTGGATAAGACATAAAAATGATAGTGGACCCCACAAAGGATTTACTCAATACACAATCACCTCTTAGGTGAGGCCTTGCCTATTTACTGAACCAGATTGAATTCACACATATGGGCCCCACTCATAGCATTTTAGTACTCACCTTGAGGATCTCTGGTGTGATGAGATTAGGCCCCTGTGATGAGAATGCAGCCATTGTAGGTGTAGGCTTGATTCCAAGCTGTGTGGTGGGACGGGTGAAGTAAGCCGTTGGCGAAGTAGTAGATGCATTGTAAGAATATAAGGCAACTATACCATCCCAATCGATATTTGTAGCTGGAAGGAAATGAGCTTTGGGCTGTAAATCCGTATCGGGCAGATTCCCGATTATCACCCCAGCGCCACCTGCCTCCTTGATTACCTCGCCAATCTCCAAATCATCGATGGATCCACCAATGCAGGCAACGATCTTTCCTTTCACTTTCTTAGGATCCAGTGTCCCTTTTTCACAGAATTGAGCATCACGAGCCGTTGAATTGGTAGATTTAGCATCAATGGATATGATCAACGGATATGGTTTGTTGGATGGAAGGGATGTTGTGGAGAAGCTCTGTCCCTTGAGGTGCTTGTTATTGCCGAGGTGGACGTATGATGGGAATTCCCTATCCATTGTGCTGGCTCCTACAGTCATGATCCAAGGGGCCACGTTCTTAACCGTACCATTACCTGGGCCTTCGTTGCCAGCAGAGCAGACGACGGGGATACCTTTTGTTATTGCATGGAAGGATCCGATCTCGTCCCCATTTTGAAGATAGTTGGTGTATATCTCATCCGGACCGAGAGAGACTGATATGACATCGACGCCATCGTGGATAGCGGCATCAAAGGCTGCGATGATGTCAGCGTCCATGCAGCCAGGCCAGCAGACTTTGTATGCGGCCACACGTGCATTGGGTGATCCGCCTTTCGCTGTACCGTTGCCATAACCGAAGATGTTTGCTCCTGGGACGAAGCCACCACCAGCCGTTGAGAGGGTGTGGGTCCCATGCCCATTGTGGTCACGTGCCGTTGTGAGTGTGGCGTTGATTGGGCCATTTTCTGCCTCGTAGCCTTTCTTAAAGTATCTGGCTCCGATCAACTTCCTGATGAATCCATCCATTTGAATGATCAGGTACGGTAGATAAAAAAATTAAGATACAGTAGCTGTATCATAAGTTATAAGATTGTCACACATGTAACATGCCGGGTAATTAATGTTGCAGTAACTTAATCCAAACAGGCCCTGAGACAAAAGTTATACATGGGGGAAACTTCTTCAGGCACATTGCATCCTAGCTTTTTCTTCTCACCTTTCTGGAAGAGAAATAGAAAATTCTTCCCTCTTATTAATACAAATTCCCACTGCTTAATTGGTGAAGGGAGAGGTGATTTTTGAAATATGGACTGGACATGGCTGGATTCTCCGTCGGCCTGAGGCTTCAACATACTCCATATAGTATGCTCAACATCATGGTGCAAGATGTGATTGGCCCAGAAGGAGTGTTACAAGAAGTTCAACTTGAGTCGTGCCTATCACAGGTGGTGATTGAACATATATGGGTGGAGGGGCTGTGCACCACGATTGGGGAAGTTAATTAGAAGGATATGGATGAGCTCATCGACAGGCAAAGTCATGGTCAGTTCGGCTTGGAAGATTTGTAAAACACTAGGAGATAGAAAAAAGTGGGTTAATTAGGTTTGGCACGCTAAGCTGCCACCGAAGATTGGATTACTTACTCGGAAAGTGCTTCATCGGTTGTCCCGATTAATCAAATAGTGCAATCAAGGGGAATTCAGATGGCTTCAAAATGTTACTGCTGCGGCCCAACGTTGGGCTCTGCTTCTGATGAAAAAACGTTGGACCATCTGTTCTCAAAGGGAGCACTAGCGAACTAGGTGTGGGTCCATTTTAACACCGTTTGAAATTCCTATGGGGGCGAACCATGGGTGGCGGACAAGGCCCGCCCATTAATGGTAGATAAGACCATCCAATTTCAAGATTTTACGGGGGCTCGCCCCTCGTCATATCATTTGGGAGGTTTGGGACGAGCGAAATGGAAACTGGTATAAGGGGAATCGGGTAAATGTTGCTATGGTAATATCCAGATCGAGTCTAGATATGGATGAGGAGGATTGGGGCTTCCCTCCCGGTTCCAAATTATGTTAAAGGGGCAAGGCATATCACTCTTCAGGCAATAGGGATTGCAAAAGTCTATCAAATGAAACACTCCTTGAAGATAGTCAAGTGGAAGAAGCCCACCGACGGTTGAGTTAAGATGAATGTTGACAGCTCATCTCGGGGTAACTTTTTAGTGCGTTTTCAAATACCACAAAGTCAGTATCCCAAAAGATAATGGAGGGAATCTCACTCATTTTACTCGTCCAAAAGCACTTGTTTTACACGTCCAAAAAGCACACTGGATCATTTGAAAGCGGACATTATTTGGTAAAGTCAGTAGTTGCGAGGAACTCTGCAGTAAACCCAAAAACAGCTCTTTTTTTTTTTGGAAAGAAAGAAAAAGCTTTATTCAGCCAAAGAAACCGAAGTTATACAGGATATTCAACTTCGAGCAGTCTAAAATTAGTAGAGAAGCAATCTAAAATTAGTAGAGAAAATTACCTGTTACAACCAACTCCACCATTAGTATCACATGATCCCTTCCACCTCTTTGGAATGGGCCCCATTCCATCATCATCGAAGCTCTCCGATTCCGGCCAAACCCCCGAATCAATATTCCCAATGATTATATCTTCGCCAAACCTCGCTTTCTGCCACAACGATGTTTCAGGAATCTTGCCATTCTTCTCCAGCCCTAGGAACTCCCAGGACCGAGTTGTGTGTAGCTTCGACATCTTGTTCCTGAAAACCGATATAACATCCGGATGCTTTGATATCTCCTCAGCTTCCTCCGCTTCTAAGTTTGCGGCGAAACCGTTCACATGCTTCGTGTAGGAGTAGAAGATGGCATTTTTCGCCTTCTCTTTGCTCCCGACAAACGATTCCAAGAACTCGTGGTGGGAGTTCGTGACTCGTTCGTAGTCGATGGAAGAAGGTTGGGAGCCATGAGAGTGGGCTCCAAAATACACCACATAAGATTTCTTATTGCTAGCAAATATGGGTGTTTGGATGAAGGAAGAAACAAATATCAGAAGAGGGAAAAGAAAGAGCTTTGTAGCTACCATTGCTGCTGCTGCTGCTGCTTTCTTGAATCTCTCTCAGCACTGTGCCTTCTTATAACGGGCTTGACGTGGCAAAACCGTAAATAAGTCAATATCATCCTATAATTTTGAAGGGAGCATGCGTGCCGAAGGTCATGCTTATCAGATTTATGGTTGATGGATGTGATTAGATTGTTGAGATTGTATAGTTAGTGTGATTTTCCGGCATTGCTGATTCCACGATGGACACTATAATTTGGACGGACAGGATCACTGCATTTACGGGGTTGATATGCTGGGTGAATGAGTCATCATCACTTCAAGTAAATGGTTGTGAACTATCTCCACAGTCTATCCTTGTTAATGAGTGGCAGATATTTAAGTGGGGCCCACTTTTGACGGCCCTTCCGGTTCACACATGGGCTGTTTGATTTTTCATTTCTTGGATAAAAACAGGCAAATAAGTAATTATTACTTACGCCACCGGCTTGAAATTCATTAGGAATTACATTTTGAAAAGATGTCCATGCAATACCCTTTATTACTGATTTAAATATGTAGGCCCCACCATGATATATGTGAGTTATCCACACCGTCCATCCTTTTAAAAAAATACATTTTAAGGCATGAAACTAAAAACGAAGAAAATAAAAAGCTCAAGTGGACCACACCTTAGGGAACAATAATCATTAAGACGTTAACGGTTGAAAGCTATTTTCTCCCTAGGGCCACATTAATGTTTATTTGTCATCCAACCTGTTCATAAGGTCACACAGTCATATATAAAGGGGAAACAAAAATATCATTTTGATCTAAAACTTTTGGAAGCCTCAAAAAGCTTTCAATGGTAGGAGTTCAATTCCCATTTTTTTGAATGTTGTGGTCCACTTGATCTTTGGATCTGCCTCGTATTTTTGTTTATGCCCTAAAATGAGTTGGCTAAAGGGATGGACGGTGTGGATAAGACACACACATCATGTTGAGCCCTACGAGTTAACAATTTTCTCCTCCGGTGCTATAAATGACAGGTGGCGGTCAACATCACCTTGGAAATTTAGCCAGAAATAAAGAGGTAAATGATTATTACCCATTTACCTTGAATTACCTATGTAATTAGAAAATCAAACACGCTAGATGCTCGGACTGTGTGAATTCACAGAGAATTCATGGGATAAGTCCACGCCGCAGCTGATGACATCGGACTGACATCATCAGAGAAAAATAAGAAAAAAAAAAAAAAAAAAAAAACCGATTTCCAACAATAGGAGTTCAATCTCCACTGTTTTCAATGGTGTTGTCCACTTGAGCTTCGCTTTTGCATCATGATTTGTTGAAAAATTACAGATTTGTATTTTCTGTAAAATATGAAAGCTAAAAATTCAATATGAAATAGAACAAGGAAAGGTTGAAGCACGTTTCAACGCAGTCTTTAAAGTGCTATTTGCCCCTACTCAAATTAATTAAGTCATGCTGATTAGATTTATGGTTGATGGGTGTGATTAGATTATTAAGATTGTATAGTTAGTGTGATTTTCAGGCATTGCTGATTCCATGATGGGCACTATAATTTGGACGGACAGGATCACTGCACTTACGGGGTTGATATGCTGGGTGAGTGAGTCATCATCACTTGAAGTAAATGGTTGTGAATTATCACCACAGTCTATCGTTGTTAATGAGTAGAATATATTTAAGTGGGGCCCACTTTTGGCTGCCCTTCCGGTTCACACATTTAATAGATGCTCTACGACTTTTTAAGTGCGGTTTGTGTGCGTCGAAGTCTCGGAGAATTCCTGTGACAGAAGTCCACGCCACAGCTGATGACATCGGCTGACATCATTTGATAAAACTTAGAAAAAAAAAAATAAAAAAATACCGATTTCCAATAATAGGAGTTCAATCTCCACTGTTTTCAATGGTGTGGTCCACTTGAGCTTTGCTTCTACATCATGTTTGGGCTTATGCCTTAAAAGTGGTTGGAAAAATAGATGGCCGTTTGGATAAAAACTACATCATAGTGTGGTCCACGGAGCTTTGAAACAAGCTAACTTGATGGTGTTGGGATTGCCGGCCAAACAGGTCTTTTGTTCCGGTCGTTCAAGGACCACGTGGGATCCATTATGGTTTACGTGCCTTATCCACTCCATCCATCCATTTTGCCAACTCAGTTTAGGCGATGATCCCAAAATTGAAGGATATCCAAAGCTTAAGTGTACCACATCATAGAAAACAACGGTGATTGAATGCCTACCATTGAAAACTTCACGGGGCCACAAAGCTTGAAAAAGAAATTAAAATTAAAATTAAAAAAAAAAAAAAAAAAAAAAAAAAAAAAAAAAAAAAAAAAACAAAACAGAGAAAAGGTGTGGATACCTACCTGGAATTTATTGATAAAAAGGGATATACAATCGTTTACTTGGTGCAGTTCTACAAAATACAATGCACCTTGACTGGAATTAGATTGGTCAGCTCGCCTGACTCAACTTCAAGAAACTTGTCTTGTCCTGTATTAGAACAGAGTCGTGCTAGTTTTTGTAGGTCAAAAATATTTCGAGCTGAGTTCAAGCTTGCATGAGCTCAACTCAACTTGAATCTAACCTTGACTCGAATTGAATCAGCTCAATGATTCAATTATTTTGATATTGATGTTACTTGCTGAGTGTTTGATGAAATGACCTAATGAAGTGTTGTTTCGGGTGCGTACATTCTCAATAGGATTGATAGGCGGCAACAAAGGAATGAATGCAAAATAAATTACTACAAAAAACCTTTATATTCTAAGACTGTCCTCATATCCTAATTTTAATGCTACCCGCGGATTGATTGATGAAATACATGTAAAGTAATGTTACTTTTTTGCATTAAGTAAGAAATTAAAGATGCATTTTGTGTTTGTAAAAATGCGACACATGCTTGAACTCGGATTGAATTGACCTAAGCTGCTGATCGAACTAAGCCGAGTTGGCTAGTCAAGACTGAGGACCGAGCCGAGCTTAGTTGAGTTCAAACTGGGGTTAGCCATTGGACAAGCTGAGCTGAGCTGTGCCAAGCTCACAGCTCAATTGGGTTTTACTAATGCACAACTCTATTAACACAACCCAATATACAAAGAGCCTCATAGGAAGAAACTACCGAGACACAATTGCGTGCCTAGCAGCCCAGAAAAGAACTCATGCCTAGGACCTATCAATGAGGAGACCTTGAAACTTTCCAATTTCTGAAATGGCCCACTCCGGCAATATCAAGCGCTTGTTTACCCTCCATTCAAGTCTTTTTGACCTTACCAACAGGTTGGATGGGGCCCTAAGAAGATTTCGATGGTGGGTGTCATTGTCCTTGCTGCTTTATGTGGTGTGGTCCATTTGAGCTTTGAATCTGCCTCATTTATAGGTTCATATCCTAAAATGAATTTACAAAATGGATGGTCGGTGTGGATATAACACATACTTATGGTGGAGTACTCTGCATAAGCTGTCAACACTTCAGTTACCATGTTCTATGCCACGCAATCCAAGTCCAGGGAGAGAAAAGTAGGACATTGAAACATACAATAAAAAAATACTTATTATTATTATTGTTATTATTATTATTATTATTTATTTTTTTTTTTTTAATGAGCGTTGTCAAAATAAGATTATTTAAATGACAAAACTACCCTTTTTAATTAGGAACGTGCTCAAGAGGTACTTCAACCGTCAATGTGGGACCCACGAGATCTACTAAGGCAGTCTAACTCGTTCATCAGATGCTTCATCTCATGTTAGAGATTTGACATAAACAGTATGCTGGACATTCCATGCAAATCAATGATGAACGTTCCCTCTCAACTTGTTCCCTGTAGTGTGGCCCACCTAATTCACTGATGCGGCCTTCTTATAAAGCGTTGAAGGTAACATAAGCATGCGATCGATTTGATGGATTGTATGAATGCGTCACAGGTGCATAGTAATAAACGCAGCTCATTGTTTTGTTAACGGCATGGGGACTAACAACAAGCCGAGCTACATGCCATCTTCGACGGTCTCACTTTGTGCTTACAGAAGGGGCTTGACAAAATCGATATTGAATCCGACTCGAAAATAGTTATCGATCTCCAATCTGGTAGGTCCCACTCCCACTGGATCTGGAACTATTGGATTTCTCAGATCACCAATTTGAAACAAGGGGGCTCCTCTCCGCGGGAAGGGAATGGTCCGGCTGACTGGATGGCTTGAGAAGGAAGTAACAACCAGGCCGTCTCGGTTATTGACAGTATGGGTAACCTCCCTGAGGCGGTTTGGGGCCTTATCTTTTTAGATAAGGTGGGTCTGGGTACTGTCAGGCGAAACTGGACGGGCATGTAGTGCTCCCCTGGTTTTCCGTGCTATTTGCGTGGCCTGCTATGGTGGTTGCCTTTGGCGCCTGGTCGCCTTTTTGTACATCAGTAGTTCTTTCATAGGTGTTTCATGATAGGTGGGGTCTGTTCCTTTTTGTGGGGTCCCACCCGAAAAGCTGTAAATGTTTTGTGATTAATGGAAAAAGATACCTTGTTTCCAAAAAAAAATACGGATCCAAAATCGTCTTCAACAATAGTCCGCAGCATGGAGAGCACCCAAGCTCTTTGGACCCCACAAGTCATGTGTGAAATCCACCAAACAGTTTTTATTTTATGGCTAACCTTAGCTGTGGACCTGGATGCTTTTTAGCCCTTGGCCTAAGGATCGAGGTGCACACCTGGTGGACATTGATGATTGCTGACATCTAAAGAGGAGCGCATCCCTAGACTCCAGAGGGACCCGTTACTTGCGTTGACACATGCTAGTGTGCTTCCCTGTCGATGTTGATGAAGTCTACCCCATCTATCACGTGTGACATCTTGTGTTTCTACATGGTACACAAAAAATTAGGCAATCAAAAGTGCAATTGGACTACACCACTAAAAACAGTTGAGATGAGGAGAATGATCAAATTATCCACATTATGTGGGACCCATTTTGATGTATATATGCTATCTAATCTATAAATATATAGCTGTGAATGTTATATATGAGATGTCTTAAATCTGTATATGGAATAGGGGTTCGATAGATCGACCACTTTGATCGATCGATTGAACCAGCCCCAAATTATACAGATTGGTCTCTATACAATTTTGGATATCCTCAATCGGTTGAACAGTTGGGTCAATTGATCGATAAAAATTTGGAAACATGTGTAAACTCTCTGGACTATTTTGAGTATGTTCAATCAATCGAACATGGGTGCTTAATTGGTCGATGTTCTACTCGATTGATCGAAAGATCAGGTTAATCAATCGACAACATGCGCGGAACTGTGTAAGTGTACTATATGGGTGTAATTACGAGATTAGGGTAACATATGCAATTCTAATAGAGAGCTAAACATTTCTAGGGTTTGGGAAGGAGAAAATGATGGTTTTTCGACGTTGTAAGTCCATCCATCTCTTGTACTTTTGATTTCATAGTGATTTGTTGTCGCTTTAGGCCGTGGTTTTTTTTTTTTTTTTTTTTATTCGCAATGAATTTTACACATAAAACTCATGTGTTCCTGTGCATGCTTGTTTATGTTTGCTTTATTGTCATGTGATACAAATTCGAGGTTTACTTTCTCTGATTCCTAATAAGTGGAGCTAACGTTAAGATTTGAGTTTGGATTGACATCATGACAATTAAGGGATTGAATGTGAAGTATGTAACGAAGAAGTTCCTCAGAAAAAATAACTTCGAACTATGAAACGTTAAGATGAGAGGCCTAGCTCAGCAGGGGCTACAACATGCACTCCTTAGTGTTGAGAAGCGTTTAAAATCTATGAATGATGAAGAGTAGAAAGAATTGGATGAAATAGCAAAAACCTTGGTCCAATTATGTTTGACAGATAATGTCCTTTGTCCCTAATCAAAAGAACATCGATTGACTTTGAAAGAAGTTGGATAGGTTGTACATGACGAAATCGCGGTCGAATAATCTCTATCTATAAAATAAATTTTATAATCTGAATATGGAAGAAAGGTCAGATCTTAATGAACACAACAACGCATTTAATCAGATCCATTGCAAATTGATAAGTGTGGAAGTGAAGATGGGTGAGGAAGATCAAGCCCTAATTTTGTTGAAATCTCTTCAAGAGTCTTACGATACTTTTGTAAATACTATGTACAACGATAGAGAGACCAATGATGTTGAGACTGTCATCTCAGTCCTTCAGTTGAGGGTGTTGAGAAAGAAGGACAACGGTTCGATTTCCTCTACAGATGCTTTGGTAGTTAAAGGAATGAATTCAGAGCGGGAGAAGGAAAATTTGTCGCGTTCACGGTCCAAGTCTAAGGGCAAGGGAAAGATGAAGTGTTAGAACCGTGAAAGACATATACATATGAAGAAGGATTGCCGGAATCCTAAAGCCCAAAAAGGAAATAAAGCATATGATGTCAAAAGAGGCCAATGTAGTGGAGTCAAGTGAGGATGTGGACAATAGTGATGTTCTGACTGCATCTAGATCTAGCTGGAGTGGCCACTTTCATGCATGTGAAGAAATAAGGTCATTTTTTTAGTTGGTTGTTTTTCCTATTTTGTGCAGTGGAGAGGAGGTATATGATAGGCTTGTCCTGAGTTTATGTGGGGCATGTCCGGTGTACAAATGTTTCTCTTGAATAAAATGGCTGGAGGTGTTAAAAAAAAAAAAAAATAGTGAATGTGAATACACCTAAAGGTGGAAAGATCCAAATGTGGACCAAAAATAACATTTAGTTACATGATGGCCGAGTACATAGATATGGTTCTTATCCACTCTTGTAGGCCTATAAGATAACATTTCAAGTGGTAGAGATCATGGACCTTTGAAATGCCTTCTATTATGAAGCATAATTGCAGAAGACTTGTTGGCCGTACGTGGATCAGGAGTTTCTTTTGTAGGATTCGCACAAGCCATTTGTGTCTTGTGTCCTAATCAATAATTGAACGGGTAAAGTAAAAAAACATCAATGACCTCGTTCAAGGACCACGTGGGATCCATTATGGTTTACGTGATTTATCCACTCCATCCATCCGTTTTGGCAACTCAGTTTAGGCGATGATCCCAAAATTGAAGGATATCCAAAGCTTAAGTGTACCACATCATAGAAAACAATGGTGATTGAATGCCTACCATTGAAAACTTCACGGGCCACAAAAGCTTGAAAAAGAAATTAAAATTTAAAAAAAAAAAAAAAAAAAAAAAAAACAGGTGTGGATACCTACCTGGAATTTATTGATAAAAAGGGATATACAATCGTTTACTTGGTGCAGTTCTACAAAATACAATGCACCTTGCCTATTTTATAATCACTCCACAAATATAGCTGTACATGGCTGGAATTAGACTGGTCAGCTCGCCTGACTCAACTTCAAGAAACTTGTCTTGTCTTGGTTTAATATTGTATTAGAACCGAGTGGAGCTAGTTTTTGGAGGTCGAAAATATTTCGAGTTGAGTTCAAGCTTGCATGAGCTCAACTCAACTTGAATCTAACCTTGACTCGAATTGAATCAGCTCAATGATTCAATTATTTTGATATTGATGTTACTTGCTGAGTGTTTGATGAAACGACCTAATGAAGTGTTGTTTCGGGTGCGTACATTCTCTGCAGGATTGATTGGTGGCAACAAAGGAATGAATACAAAATAAATTACTATAAAAAAAACTTTACATTCTAAGACTGTCTTCATATATTAATTTTAATGCTACCTGCGGATAGATTGATGAAATACATGTAAAGTAATGTTACTTTTTTGCATTAAGTAAGAAATTAAAGATGCATTTTGTGTTTGTAAAAATGCGACACATGCTTGAACTCGGCTTGAATTGACCTAAGTTGCTGATTGAACTAAGCCGAGTTGGCTAGTCAAGACTGAAGACCGAGCCGAGCTTAGCCGAGTTCAAACTGGGGTTAGCCATTGGACAAGCTGAGCCAAGCTGTGACAAGCTCACAGCTCAATTGGGTTTTACTAATGCACAACTCTATTAACACAACCCAATATACAAAGATCCTCATAGGAAGAAACTACGGAGACACAATTCCGTGCCTAGCAGCCCATTAAAAGAACTCATGCCTAGGACCTATCAATGAGGAGACCTTGAAACTTTCCAATTTCTGAAATGGCCCACTCCGGCAATATCAAGCGCTTGTTTACCCTCCGTTCAAGTCTTTTTGACCTTACCAACAGGTTGGATGGGGCCCTAAGAAGATTTCGATGGTGGGTGTCATTGTCCTTGCTGCTTTATGTGGTGTGGTCCATTTGAGCTTTGAATCTGCCTCATTTATAGGTTCATATCCTAAAATGAATTTACAAAATGGATGGTCGGTGTGGATATAACACATACTTATGGTGGAGTACTCTGCATAAGCTTGCCATGTCAACACTTCAGTTACCATGTTCTATGCCACGCAATCCAAGTCCAGGGAGAGAAAAGTAGGGCATTGAAACATACGATCAAAATAATACTTATCATTATTATTATTATTTTATGACCATTGTCAAAATAAGATTATTTAAATGACAAAACTACCCTTTTTAATTAGGAACGTGCTCAAGAGGTACTGTACTCGTCGATGTGGGACCCACGAGATCTACTAAGGCAGTCTAACTCGTTCATCAGATGCTTCATCTCATGTTAGAGATTTGACATAAACAGTATGATGGACATTCCATGCAAATCAATGATGAACGTTCCCTCTCAACTTGTTCCCTGTAGTGTGGCCCACCTAATCCACTGATGCAGCCTTCTTATAAAGCGTTGAAGGTAACATAAGCATGCGATCGATTTGATGGATTGTATGAATGCGTCACAGGTGCACAGTAATAAACGCAGCTCATTGTTTTGTTAACGGCATGGGGACTAACAACAGAGCCGAGCTACATGCCATCTTCGACGGTCTCACTTTGTGCTTATAGAAGGGGCTTGACAAAATCGATATCGAATCCGACTCGAAAATAGTTATCGATCTCCAATCTGGTAGGTCCCACTCCCACTGGATCTGGAACTATTGGATTTCTCAGATCACCAATTTGAGACAAGGGGGCTCCTCTCCGCTCAGGCTCATTCCAAGGGAAGGGAATGGTCCGGCTGACTGGATGGCTTGAGAAGGAAGTAACAACCAGGCCGTCTCGGTTATTGACAGTATGGGTAACCTCTTTGAGGCGGTTTGGGGCTTTATCTTTTTAGATAAGGTGGGTCTGGGTACTGTCAGGCGAAACCGGACGGGTAAGTAGTGCTCCCCTGGTTTTCCGTGCTGTTTGCGTGGCCTGCTATGGTGGTTGCCTTTGGCGCCTGGTCGCCTTTTTGTACATCAGTAGTTCTTTCATAGGTGTTTCATGATAGGTGAGGTCTGTTCCTTTTTGTGGGATCCCACCCGAAAAGCTGTAAATGTTTTGTGATTAATGGAAAAAGATACCTTGTTTGCAAAAAAAAAAAAAAAAAAAAAAAAAAAAAAAAAAGAAAAGAAAAAAAAAAAAAAAAAAAAAAGAAGAACGGATCCAAAATCGTCTTCAACAATAGTCCGCAGCATGGAGAGCACCCAAGGTCTTTGGACCCCACAAGTCATGTGTGAAATCCACCAAACAGAGTTTTTATTTTATGGCTAACCTTAGCTGTGGACCTGGATGCTTTTTAGCCCTTTGGCCTAAGGATCGAGGTGCACACCTGGTGGACATTGATGATTGCTGACATCTAAAGAGGAGTGCATCCCTAGACTCCGGAGGGACCCGTTACTCGCGTTGACACATGCTGGTGTGCTTCCCTGTCGATGTTGATGAAGTCTACCCCATCTATCACGTGTGACGTCTTGTGTTTCTACATGGTACACAAAAAAAATTAGGCAATCAAAAGTGCAATTGGACTACACCACTAAAAACAGTTGAGATGAGGAGAATGATCAAATTATCCACATTATGTGGGACCCATTTTGATGTATAGATGCTATCTAATCTATAAATATAAAGCTGTGAATGTTATATATGAGATGCCTTAAATCTGTATATGGAATAGGGGTTCGATAGATCGACCACTTTGATCGATCGATTGAACCAGCCCCAAATTATACAGATTGGCCTCTATACAATTTTGGATATCCTCAATCGGTTGAACAATTGGGTCGATTGATTGATAGAAATTTGGAAACATGTGTAAACTCTCTGGACTATTTTGAGTATGTTCAATCAATCGAACATGGGTGCTTAATTGGTCAATGTTCTACTCGATTGATCGAAAGATCGGGTTAATCAATCGACAACATGCGCGGAACTGTGTAAGTGTACTGTATGGGTGTAATTACGGGATTAGGGTAACATATGCAATTCTAATAGAGAGGTAAACATTTCTAGGGTTTGGGAAGGAGAAAATGATGGTTTTTCGACGTTGTAAGTCCATCCATCTCTTGTACTTTTGATTTCATAGTGATTTGTTGTCGCTTTATGCCGTGTTTTTTTTTTTTTTTTTTTTTTTTTTTTTTTTTTTTTTTTTTTTGCAATGAATTTTACGCATAAAACTCATGTGTTCCTGTGTATGCTTGTTTATGTTTGCTTTATTGTCATGTGATACAAATTCGAGGTTTGCTTTCTCTGATTCCTAATAAGTAGAGCTAACGTTAAGATTTGAGTTTGGATTGACATCATGACGATTAAGGGATTGAATGTGAAGTATGTAACGAAGAAGTTCCTTAAAAAAACAACTTCGAACTATGAAACGTTAAGATGAGAGGCTTAGTTCAGCAGGGGCTATAACATGCACTCCTTAGTGTTGAGAAGCGTTTAAAATCTATGAATGATGAAGAGTAGAAAGAATTGGATGAAATAGCAAAAACCTTGGTCCAACTATGTTTGGCAGATTATGTCCTTTATCTCTAATCAAAAGAACATTGATTGACTTTGAAAGAATTTAGATAGGTTGTACATGACGAAATCGCGGTCGAATAATATGTATCTATAAAATAAAATTTATAATCTGAATATGGAAGAAAGGTCAGATCTTAATGAACGCATTCAATCAGATCCATTGCAAATTGATAAGTGTGGAAGTGAAGATGGGTGAGGAAGATCAAGCCATAATTTTGTTGAAATCTCTTCAAGAGTCTTACGATACCTTTGTAAATACTATGTACAATGATGGAGAGACCAATGATATTGAGACTGTCATCTCAGTCCTTCAGTCGAGGGTGTTGAGAAAGAAGGACAGCGGTTCGATTTCCTCTACAGATGCTTTGGTAGTTAAAGGAATGAATTCAGAGCGGGAGAAGGAAAATTTGTCGCGTTCACGGTCCAAGTCTAAGGGCAAGGGAAAGATGAAGTGTTAGAACCGTGAAAGACATATACATATGAAGAAGGATTGCCGGAATTTTAAAGCTCAAAAAGGAAATAAAGCATATGATGTCAAAAGAGGCCAATGTAGCGGAGTCAAGTGAGGATGTGGACAATAGTGATGTTCTGACTGCATCTAGATCTAGCTGGAGTGACCACTTTCATGCATGTGAAGAAATATGGTCATTTTTTTAGTTGGTTGTTTTTCCTATTTTGTGCAGTGGAGAGGAGGTATATGATAGGCTTGTCCTGAGTTTATGTGGGGCATGTCCGGTGCACGAATGTTTCTCTTGAATAAAATGGCTGGAGGTGTTAAAAAAAAAAAATAGTGAATGTGAATACACCAAAAGGTGGAAAGATCCAAATGTGGACAAAAAAAAACATTTAGTTACATGATGGCCGAGTACATAGATATGGTTCTTATCCACTCTTGTAGGCCTATAAGATAACATTTCAAGTGGTAGAGATCATAGACCTTTGAAATGCCTTCTATTATGAAGCATAATTGCAGAAGACTTGTTGGCCGTACGTGGAGGAGTTTCTTTTGTAGGATTCGCACAAGCCATTTGTGTCTTGTGTCCTAATCAATAATTGAACGGTTAAAGTAAAAAAACATCAATGACCTCGTTCAAAAAAGCTAAAGTCCATGAATAAAGGTTGCTGCTTTCTGACCAATCCAACTTCCAAAATTTGATTCATCGATAATGGATTACACATCCAAGTTGGATGCTTCTAGTCTCCTTTGTAATCAATAATTTCATTGATCGTTTTTTTTTATATTTTTTTCATTTTTTTTTATTATTATTTTTTTCTAGATCTGTGGTCGAGCTAGAATAAGACGAATATGATAGGGCACTCTTTTGTCGCAGTGGAGCACACATCCCAAGTGGAAACGTGAATCACATTGTTAGTAACCAGAGCAGTATTCTTGATTGAAAAGGCCAGTCTAATGTGTTCAAGTAGCTTTCTGGCCATTGGCAATCCTAACCATCTGGTATATGCATGGAATGCAGCACCCATTTATTTATTGTTTTCATCCTTCAGAAAACCCGAAAACTCAACCCAATGGTATTCACAGGTGAGTCAGGAGAGTGGACCAAGTCTTTACTTGGCTCTATTTGCATGTTGGGCCACCCTTGTGAAATATTTCATCTCAAACACATCCAAACCTGGGCCATATGCTCTAAATCTGAACCGATCATCAAACCCGCAATCACAAAATTCACATTCTTCCGAAATTTTAGGCCCATTGAAGGCATAGGACTGTGTAAATCGTGCCCCCCCCCCCCCCCCCCCCCCCCTTTTTTTTTTTTCCAAAAAAGGTATTTTCATATATAGGAAGAATAGAAGCTTTATATTTGCAAGGATGGGCCTCTTAACAAAAAGGAATAATCACGCCCACCCACCAAGAAGGGGAATACACAAGCACTAAGATTCTCTCAAGTATCCTAAGCCTACTTTGCCTAGGAAAAGGAGGCCTCTAATGAGAGGGGGAAACTCGGGAATGGACCGGAAAAACGAATGGAGTTGGCCACCACTGCCGATACGAGCAAGCCTATCTGCCACAGCATTGGCTTCCCTTGAGGAGTACGAGATAGAAACTTCCATATTATCCATGAGGGATTTGATCCTAACCCACCAATACCATATGGGTTGTCGACCTTGTTTCTATGGCTAAAGTCATGAGCTCGAAACTCATTTAACACTTTTTAACTTCCATTAAAATAAGGAATAACTACCTCATTAATTTGGTATTTACATCCTGCTACCTTTTTAAAAAAGGATTTGAATAAGCAGTTCTATTAATTTAAATAATTATCATTAGAGTAGCTTCTGTTGGATTTTTTAACCGAAGTTGGGGTTGCTGTGTGAGTAAGGTGTTGGGTGTCTTGGATTGGCCCCACCATAATGTTTATGTGAAATCTACTCCAACCAATAACAATGCATCGCCCAATGTAAGCCCAAGGCCAAAAGATAAAATACAGCTCCGATCCATTCATGATTTAGGTGGACTACAATTGGAAACAATGCACAGGCAAGGTTTACCCAAAATTGTTTCCTTTGTATCACCACATCTGAATCACAGATAGGTTTGGATTTTTGGGCCAAGGCCTAACTTTTCTAGTTTAAAATCTAATGGTTAGAGTGGTTTTTATATACCAATCCCGGTGGGCTTGTAAAAATCGAGGGTGGACGTCTCTATCACAACTGTTTTGTTTGAGGTGGCCCACTTGAAATCCCAAGTCCAGCTGATTTTTTTCTATTTGGAGCCTAATGTCAGATTACACATCTAAAGGCTGAAGTGGACTTCGCATATAAATTACGGTGGGCCTCTAAAAAAATCAATTTCACTACTAATTTTTTGCTGATATATTTAGAAATGAAAAGGTCTCACACCCAATCAATTGGACCACAAATTACAGTCCATCCAAAAGATACCTACCAACTTTTCATATGTGTGCAATGTCCAACCTGTCAATAGATTGGAATCACCATTATGATTTATCTATGCACAAATCAGTCACATCTACTCATTTTTGGACTTCACTTGTATTTTGCTATTTATCAATGGTAAGAATGGTTTTCTCGGGCCTCTCCCATTGGTTAATTAGATGGGGCTGATTTTTAATAGGTGATCTTTATTGTGGAGTGAACCTACTGGAAGGATGGGATGTTGCATTCGATTAATAGGTTGGAAGTTATCCATTGGTGGATCCTATCTTGTGGTGCAACTCCATTGGATTTGACACGTTCTCTTTATAAAAAGAAAAAAACACACTATTGGACACCCGCCCTTGCTTTTTTATGGGACCCATCTAAATGTGTATGCCAAATCCACACTAAAAATTAAACATGTAATCCCATTTTAGACACAAGGACAAAAAGTCAGACTGACACGTGATTCAAGTGGCTCGCATTAAAGGAAATTGTTAGGATAGAAACATTCGCCCTTGATTTTTACAAGGTCCACTGTAATGATTATATAAAAACCACTCCAACCATTAAATTACAAACAAAAATTTAGGCTTCAACCCCCTTCAAAAAAATCAGATCTATCCGTAATTTAGGTGGGCCATACAAAGGGAAATAGTTTGGAGGTTATGCGTTGCCCTAACATTATTTTCATTGATATGTATGAGCCGTAGATGAGGCTGATTTTTGAGCCTTAACACTAAAATAGGTGATGGACCTGGAGGTCGGAGTGGATTTCACATGAACAATATGGTGGGGCCCATCCAAGCTGTCAACCCTTTGCTTGCACAACCCAACCCCTCCTTCCATTAAGAATCTAACCAAGGTATTTAGATGATAATTACTTAAAAGTGAATCTGAAAAATACTACACAATTAATATGGAATTTACAATCTAGTACCTTTTTAAAATGCATTTTAGAAAGCTACCTCTTAGTCGATA
Organism: Magnolia officinalis; assembly: GCA_021015155.1. NCBI lineage: Eukaryota > Viridiplantae > Streptophyta > Magnoliopsida > Magnoliales > Magnoliaceae > Magnolia > Magnolia officinalis. The sequence continues at coordinate 52,045,747 of JAJHSJ010000018.1, forward strand.
TAGTTATCATTCCACTACATTCCATCATAGTGGTCATGCAATAAATAGGTTGATGGCACGGGTGGCCCCACAGTAATGTTTATTTAAAATTGACTCTGACCATCAGGTGCGTCACCACATGCTAGGTTAAGGGTCAAAAAATTAGTATCTTCTTTGATTAAGGTGGACCACATTATTTGAAATAATGTATAGGGCAATTCTCGTCCTCCAATCATCTCAATTAGTGTACGTGGCTCACTTAAATCACCAATGGGTATATATATTTTTGGTTCACAGCCCTAATTTTTTATGTTTAAATTAATGGTTGGAGTGGATTTCATGTATTATCATGACAGTCCTCTAAAAATCAAGGGGGGACATTTCTCTCCTGACTATTTTCTTTGGTGTGGCCCATCAAAATCACGGGTCAACCTGAATTTTTATATTTCAGCCTAATATGAGGCTAGATATCTAATAGTCGGAGTGTATCTTACATAAACGTCACAGTGGTCCCCATCAAAATCAATACCCGCATAGCATACAATTCCATTTTAACCAAATCTCTCTTTGTACGTATTGGAGTGTAAGACTTGATTTTTTGTGGGGCTCATGGTGATGTGTATGCAAAATCTACTTGGATCATTAGATGGGCAGTCCTAATTTAGACCCAGAGACAAAAAAATGTCAGGCTGACTTGTGATTCAAATGGGCCACAAAAGAAAGTAGTTGAGGAAGAGACATCCACCTTTGATTTTTATAGGCCCATCATAATGATTATATGAAATCTACTCCAACCATTAGATGCAACAATGAAATTTAGGCATGTTCTCTACAACTCAGTTTCATCCATGATTCAAGTACTGTACCATATCAAAGGAAATTGCTTTGAGGGCGATCGTTGCTCTATACACTTTTGTCAATCATGTGGTCCACCTAAGTTACGAATGTGAGTGATTTTTGGGCCCTTGGCTTAACATGAGGTGATACACCAGATGGTCAAGGTGGATTTTACATAAACATCATAGTGGGGTTCACTCAAGTAGCTAACCCATTTACCTGCACACAACCACCCAACCAGCCTTTAAAAGAAACATAACAAACATAATGGAAGGTAGTGGAACGTAAATTCCATATTAAATAGCTAGTTCTTTGTAAAATCTTTTACTTAAATCAATAGGTAGCTTAAAGTCCCTTAAAATAAACAAATAGATTGAACGTGCGAGTGACTCAGCTTGGGTTATCCTTGTCGCACTGAATCATATAGACAAATGAGTCTTCCCGAATGATCAGGGTCATGCTCAAGAAACGAGTCTTTGGGTGACTCAGCTCGTAATCTCATAATCTAGTCGACACGGCTTATTTTGCCTTCGCCCGGAGGGAGGTGAACTCAGTTGCAGAGGCATGGTAGTGCATTTCAAGCCTGCAGGCTCATTGATAGGGAAGCCGATCTCCCTGGCTCTATCCATGGTTTCCTCTACGTGGATCACCTAGGCTTGGGCCGAGTTAGAGTCTTTTGCCCCGCCTTAGTTTAGTGGCTGTAGAGTCTCTATGATAGTCAGCTTGTGGGATTTTGGTTCCTTTGGGCTGCAAGAATGTCTCTCCTTCTTTTACAGTCCCTTCTGTGAATAAAATTTCCTTCTTAAAAAATAAAATAAAATAAAAATAAAGTTTTACAATTATGGTTTTAACTGTTCATTTGTGGACTGAAAATAGATGGAAAACAATTTTTTTTTTTTTTTAATTATTTTTTTTAAACTACTGATTACAACCATTTACCATCAATAAAACGACCATTTACTAACAACCAACAACCATAGTCGATAGTTTCTAACTACAAAGTTTGTTACCCAAACGCACACACTCCATAGATGTGCTATGATGGGTAAGAAGGATTCCGTAACATATATGCATACTATAGTGAAACAGTTAACTGTCTGTTTGCAGGTCACCGACACTACAACAAAATAGGGATTAGGCGACGGCCTGGGGGATCTTTTGCCGGCGCTAAGTAAAACCGGCAGCCGGCAAAGGATTGATATAAATGCTTTAAAAGAAAAAACCTAACCCTCATTCGATGCATTCTCCTCTCCCCACTGCCGACTCTCTCTCTCTCTCTCTCTCTCTCTCTCTCTCTCTCTCTCTTGGAATATCCAATAGCATACATGTATCAAAGGAAGGAGAAACGAAAAGATTGCAACTAGATGAGAGAGAGAGAGAGAGAGAGAGAGAGAGAGAGAGAGAGAGAGAGAGAGAGAGAGAGAGAGAGAGAGAGAGAGAGAGAGAACTTTTGGGTAATGTAGTTGGGGTTTTTTAATAACCATTTGTTTTCGTGCCCCCCCCCCCCCCCCCCCCCAAATTCCCATTGGAGATTTGAACTGTTCTTTTCTGTTTTGCTGAATTTTTAGTGTGTTTTTCAAGTCTCTTAGCTGGTTTGAAATATGCACATTAGCCATTTAAAGAAATGCTTCAACCAAGATCCTTTTCGGTTCTTTTGAGTATTTTAGCTAAGTTGTATATCAATCTTTTGTATTATGCATGCCATTAGATATTAGCTATATCGGTAAATTGTAGTATTTTTTATAGTTTGCAATAATTTCTTTTAATATTTTCTTTGTACAAAATTTTAAAGGTTGGCTTGCCTCCAACACTAGCCTGGGTAAAGGTTTGTTGATATAGGGGGGGCAGCCATTCACCAAACCCTAAATTGTCGTGACAACAATATGATGATGATAATCATGATTTGGCAAGGTGCAAGCTGACAAACCCAAACTTGCATTTAATTAGAAACAGTCAAATCACGTTCTCCATGAGTAACATTAAAGATAAAGATGAGTATGGTTTGAACGAGTGCAGGCACCTCTCATCATCATGCTAGTAATAAAAAATATGGCCATGTCATGTTCTCCATGAGTAACATTAACATTAAAGATGAGACAGGAATAACTTGGTGAATTTACATTTCAAAACTCTTTGACAATTTAAAAAAGAAAAAAGAAAAAAAAGATTATACACTTTTGGACCCAATAGATTATGCCCATTTGACCTGTGGGTACTCATGTAGCAACTGTACCTCTAAGGTGTGACTTAACTAATAATTAGATATATCTGATTTTTTGAAGATTTTTTAGGGCACCCCACATCATGGTATGGCTTACTGATGAAGGATTGGATGGCACGTATACGATACAATGGACCACACAAGGAAATAGTGTATAAGTAGGTGAATGAATAAGCAAGTGCCATGGCATATAAGCAGGAGAATAGACAAGTGAATGAGGAAGGGGATAAATGAGTAACTTCTAAGGATATATTCAAGAGAGAAATCCTCTCCAGCATTGTTAGTGCACTTTATTGCATCTCACCACTTGAACAGTCCAATCAATTGGTCCAAACCATCTATTAAGTTCTCAACACATTTGTCCTTATTTTTGTAGCCATTCTTTTTCATGCCATGTGTGGATGGTTAGGATTGCCTAACAAAAATGGCCCTTTAAATCATAAGCAGTTTATGATGGCCCCGATTGTTGATTAAACCTGATTTTATGGGAAATTGGAACACATAGGTACACTGGTTTTGGAACCACATGGACCTATGCCTTTAAATCGTTGACCCATTATGTGGGTCCCATCATGAGGTATTTGTTACATCCAAACCGTCTGTCCATTTGGAGAGCTCGTCGTAAGAAAAGAGATGAAAAATAATACAGATCCAAAGATCAAGTGGACCTCGCTGTAAAAAGCAGTGGGGGATTGAACGTCAACCATTGAAACCCATTCGAGGGTCATGGAAGTTTTGGATAAATATGATATTTGGTTTTCCTCTTCATCCAAGTCTGTGTGACCTTATGAATAGATTGGATGGACAATAAACGTTATGGTGGGCCTTACGGATGTTTTAACAGTGAGAATCTGTCCCCAATTCCATTTGTAGTGTGGTTCACTTGAGCTTTGGATATAACTCTTTTTTGAGATAATGCTCTAAAATGAACTCGAAAAAAATTGGATGAACTGTGTGGATATAATAAATACATCATTGCAGGGCATGTTACTTTGATCTCCTTTGGACCGTTCGTACAAGCCGGAGCTCGCGGAGACGCAGTGCTCGTCTTCGCGCGATACCTGCCCACACAAGCCAGGTCGGTGCTGTGCGGTATACCAGCTAATCCGCTAACGATTCGGTAGTGACCCCTCCCATACCTACATCCGTACTTGTCGGTGCTAGAAAAGTTGCGGCCCCACCATGATGTATGTTTTTTATCCACGCCATCCGTCCATTCTGCCAGGTCATTTTAGGACATGAGCCCGAAAATTGAGTAGATCTAAATCTCAGGTGGACCACACCGTATGACTGCCTGAGTATCAAGCGTTATAAGCAGCCCGAGTATGTCAGGGAATTAACATTCCGCAATGGTTGGACACGGATTAGCTACTGACAGGTTGAGTAGCGAGACCGCTACTGAAGTAACGTCACCAAGTTACCCAGGTTCCACCATGATGCATGTGTTATATCTGTATGGTCCATCCATTTGGAGAGATAATTTCATGGCATGAGTCAAAGAATGAGGCACATATGAAGCTGTAGTGGACCCCACTACAGAAAACAGTGGAAAGAGTGATATCCACCATTGAAACCTTCCTAAGGTCTTTCGTGATGTTTATTTGTGATCTAACCCGTTCATAAGTTAAAAAATACATTAAAGAAAGGGAAAACACAAATATCAGCTTGATCTAAAACTTTTAGCCTTTAGAAGTTTTAAACGGTGGACAAGACTATCTCCACTATTTTCTATTTTCTGTGGTGGGTTCATTGGAGCTTCGAATGTGAGTTATTCTTTGGCTCATGCTTTAAAATATTCTCTCCAAAGGGATGGAGGTATGGATACAAAACACAGGGAAGCGAATTGGCTGGTGTACCTCACACCAGCTGTATAGCTGCTTCGCAAGTACTATGGGTCTGGTCATGAGGTCTGTGATCCAAACCTTAATCCATTTGGGGAGCTCATCCTAAGGCTCGAAATGAAATATAAGATAAATCTAACTATCAAGTGGACCACACTGCAAAAGGCTGTGTGGGATTGAAAGTCTACCATTGGAATCCTTTTTGGAGTCACAGAAGTTTTGGAGCAATATGAAATTTGTTTTTCCTCTTCATTCAGGTCTTTGTGACCTTATCAACAGATTGGATGGAAAAGATATGTTATGGTGGGTCCTACTAATTGTTTAAACACCCACCAATCTTTATTTATTTATTTATTATTATTTTTTTACACACGCACACACACCCCGCACACTCACGCTAGTGGAATTTCACCACCTATGGGTACTTAACCCTTAGTCCCTTACTGGGAGTTGGAACTCCTAATAGTCTACCACCAGAGCAAGAGTAAGGACCCGTGCACCAGCCAATCTGCTTCCTAGTATTGGGGCCATATTTCACCCACACGGCGAGCTGAGTGCATATATACTGAGTAACTCACTACCCTACAAGTGTAGTACTAAGTAAACTATGTGGGACCCACAATGACGTATTTATTTTATCCACTCCGTCCATCCATTTTATAATTTAATTTTAGCTCAACAAAGTGAAAATTAAGCATATAAAAAGCTTAACACCACAGGAAAAATTGTGAATTGAACATCTACCATTGAAAAATTCTTTGGGTTGACAGAATTTTTGGATCAAGCTGATATTTGTGTTTTCCCTTCATCCATGTCCTTCAGATATTATGAACAGGTCAGATGACAAATAAACGTCACTGTGGGCCCTAGGAATGTTTCAACAGTGGAAATCATTATTCCCACTGTTTCCTGTGGCATGGCCCACTTGAGCTTTGGATATGTTTCAATTTTGGGGTCAACGGCTAAACTGAGATAGAAAAGCTGACCGACAGAGTGGATAAACAACATAAATTCACGGTGAGCCCAACAGAATTTATTCAGCACGATAAAAGGGTGCTGTAACGCAGTACGCAATCCGATTTCATTCGATTTCACCCGACAGTTCAGGCCACTAAACCATGAACCATGGAAACTACTAGTACCCTGAAAAAACAAAAAACAAAAGACGAAAAAGGAAACCCATGTTCTTGGGCATTGCATAACACCTGTAGGAAGAATCAACGCGCGCGGGAATAAAAGCAGAAGGTACTTTTATGAGCACTATGCGTGCAGTCATTTTCAAGGACCATTGGACCACCATTGCAAAATAGCCACTTAGAGGAAAGACCGACAAGGCATGCTGAAATGTCTATATGGTCGACCCCTCTCTAGATAGTGCATAGGCTGCAATCAAATGAGTGTACGTAACCATGTGATAACCCATGGATATCCACCCATGCGCGCACAAGCACAACAAAATGATGGCCACACTTTTTTTTTGTTTTGTCTATAGATAAATGTGTTTGACTTAGAGTTGCCGCTAGCCAAATAAAGTTTAGAATTTACGGCTAGCTAAAAACCATATAGTCGCTTGATGGTTAGGGACTAGCAAGATTCCCTAACTCAAAGTGATTCCTGCATTTAGACTATGGTTGTAGATTCGGTGTAAGGGCCTTGGTTACAAAAATGGAAGGGATTAGGCACCATTTTTTCACCCGTGCAATGCATAGTCTCTACTTTATAGGGCCTAATTACGACTTTTAAGAGAAATTTAGGAAACTTTCAATACTACATAAATAGGGCCATACATCACAGGATTTTAGGGCCCGGGTAGAAAAAATAGAAAATAAATGAAAACAGAATAAAAGCCTGAGTGGGTGTGGATGTGGTAAGTATGTAGGGAATGTGTGGAGCGAAATATGGCTTGATTTTGATATGTGAGAGGGAAAAGAGGTAATCAAACACCTTTATTGATCAAAAGGGATGATCGGCTATCTCAGATTCCGACCCTACTCATTGACTTTTATGTTGTCATGCAGTTGCTTTTGTTGGGATGCCTTGCACAAACCTTAGGATCTAGCCTCCCGAAACAAACCAGAATTATGGATAATAAAGCAATGAAATAAATCAAAGCATCAATCACACACCACACAAGAGATTTTTACGTGGAAAACCCTCAAAGAGGTAAAAACCACGGGACCTCGTCCAGATCAACAATCCACTATGAAGTAGAACGTTACAATCTTCTTCACTCACGCAGGAGTGGATAAACAATAAGAGAAATAGAGAAAACGGAGAGATCTAACCGATTACGAGGACATAGAAGCGCTGAGATGTAGATTGCAAAGTAGAGAACCTCCACGAGCAGAACCTCCCTTCTATAAGCTTCCTCTCTCTCTTTCTCCCTCTCTCTCACCTTTGATAGCCCTAAACCCTTTAGCAAATCCCTTGCAAAGCTTTAGGAAACCCTCTTGCATTACCTAGAAAAGCCTTAGGTACCCCTTTTTATAGTTTAGGAAACTTCCTTCCGCATCCTTGTTGCGAAAGGACTCAAATCCGCAGTTTCGCGCAAAATCGCGGAACAAACTGCGTAACCTACGACTAGTCCAGGAAATTCCAGGACTGGTCTTAGCCTCCTACGACTGGTCGTAGCTCACCTACGACCGGTCGAAGCTCACCTACGACTGGTCGAAGACCTCCGAGAAAAACGGCACGAACTCGCTGGACTTTGAGTCGTGCCAGGGCTCGAACCTACGACTGGTCAAGCGCCTCCCACGATCGGTCGAGCGGGGCTCAGGACCGGTCGAAGACGGAGAAAAAACCCCATCAAATCTCCCCCTTTTTGACCCAGGAGGGATCCACCTTCTTCAAGCCAGCCAAATTTCTACAAACCTCAAACTTGCCCTTGAGCAAAGCCTTGGTCATCATGTCTGACCCATTATCGTCCGTGTGGACTTTCTCAAGCTGTAACACCTTCTGTTCCAAAGTATCCCTGATCCAGTGATACCGAATCTCTATGTGCTTCGACTTGGAATGCTGACTTGGATTCTTGCTCAAGTGTATAGCACTCTGACTATCGCAATAGACCACGTGCTCCTCCTGCTTTAGGCTAAGTTCCTGTAGGAACCTTTTCATCCAAAGCATCTCTTTACATGATTCTGTGACTGCAATGTATTCGGCCTCTGTCGTCGACAATGCTACGACCTTCTGTAGCTTGCTCTACCAAGAAACCGCTCCCCCTGCAAACGTGAACATGAACCCCGATGTAGACTTCCTGGAGTCTATGTCACCTGCCATATCTGCATCTGTGTAGCCCTCTAACACAGGTTTTCCATCACCATAGCATAGGCTCAACCTGGATGAGCCTCTTAGATACCGTAGTATCCATTTCACCGCTGCCCAATGCTCTTTGCCAGGATTGGCAAGGTACCGGCTGACAACACCAACCGCATATGATATGTCTGGGCGTGTACACACCATAGCATACATCAAACTTCCTACTGTTGACGCGTAGGGTATTTTCTGCATCTCTTCCACCTCTTCCTTCGTCTTGGGACACTGCCTGTCGCTCAATCTGAAGTGACCATCCAGTGGAGTACTGACCGGCTTCACTGCATTCATATTGAACCGCCCTAGGACTTTCTCAATATACCGCTCTTGTGACAGCCAAAGCTTCCTGCTGCTTCTGTCACGAGTTATCTCCATTCCTAGGATCTGTCTAGCCGGGCCCAAGTCTTTCATCGCAAAAGACTTGCCCAACTCCTGTTTCAGCCTGTCAATCTTTTTGATGTCTTTTCCCATGATGAGCATGTCATCAACATATAACAGCAGAACTAAGAAATCACCGTCTGAGAACTTACGCGTGAACACACAGTAGTCCGACTCCGTTCTGTCATACCCATGCTGTAACATGAACGAATCAAACTTCTTGTACCATTGCCGTGGAGCTTGTTTCAGCCCATACAAGCTCTTCCTCAGCCTACACACCATATGCTCATTGCCCTTGACTTCGAACCCCTCTGGTTGGTGCATGTAGATCTCTTCTTCCAGGTCACCATGGAGAAAGGCAGTTTTAACATCTAACTGCTCTATCTCCAGATCCATGCTAGCCGCCAACCCAAGCAACACCCGTATGGATGTCATCTTCACCACTGGTGAGAATATCTCCTCGAAGTCTATGCCTTTCCTCTGACCAAACCCTTTCACCACAAGTCTGGCCTTAAACCTCGTCTGTGAATTCTTCTGCTCAACCTTCTTTCTGAACACCCACTTGTTGCTCAAAGCTTTCTTGCCCTTAGGCAATTTCACCATGTCATAGGTGTGGTTCTTATGCAAGGATTCCATCTCCTCTTGCATAGCTTTCAACCACTCCCCCTTATGCTCGTCGGCTAGGGCCTCAGAATAATCTTCTGGCTCTCCCCCATCGGTTAGCATAATGTACTCATGCGGCGAGTACCTCTTGGACGGTTGTCTGTCCCTAGATGACCTCCTCACCTGTGGCTCAACAGGTGGATCAAGTGGGGGCTGCTCCCCTGGTCCATCTTCTTAAGGAACTCCCTCGTCCTCTGCACCTTGCTGTACTCCCCCGTCATCAGGCACCACAGGAGGAGTAATCGGATCCATGTCCTCTAGCTCACCTGAACTAGGCTGGTTCTTCTCTGGCTTACCAATGTCTTCGATACACTGATCTTCAAAGAAAACCACATCTCTGCTCCTGACGAGCTTCTTCTCGGTCAGATCCCATAACCTGTAACCGAATTTTTCATCACCGTACCCTAAGAACACACACTGCCTGATCTTCATATCGAGCTTGGACCTCTCGTCCTTTGGTACGTGAACGGATGCCCTGCATCCAAACACCCTGAGATGACTGTACGATGGATCATGTCCAGTCCACACCTTCTTAGGCACTTCTCCATTCAACGGGGCTGATGGAGACCTGTTTATCAAATACACCGCTGTACGCATTGCTTCTCCCCAGAACGTCTTGGGCAACTTCGCATGGGATAACATGCATCTGATTCTCTCAACAATGGTGCGATTCATTCGCTCAGCTACACCATTATGCTGGGGGGTCTTGGGAACCGTCTGTTCATGCCGTATACCGTGGGACTTGCAGTACTCGTGAAAGTCGCCAATGTATTCACCACCATTGTCAGTGCGGATGCACTTCAATGGTCTACCTGTCTCTCTCTCGACCATAGCATGAAACAATTTAAACACACCAAAGACCTCGTCCTTGGATTTCAAAGCATAAACCCAAACCCTCCTAGATGCATCATCTATAAAAGTAACAAAATACAATGCCCCACCCAAGGTTTTTGTCCTCATAGGACCACAAACATCGGAATAAACCAAATCTAATGCATGCACTTTATTAACATGAGAAGCAGTTTTAACGAATGAAACTCTATGCTGTTTCCCTGATAAACAATCAAGACAGGTTTTAAGAGGCATACCTGTCACGTTTGGAAGGAGCTGCTTCTTTGCTAGTACCTGAAGCCCTTTTTCACTCATGTGGCCTAGACGCCTGTGCCACATGTCAATAGCTGAATCTTCTGCTGCGTTCAACCCACCCTTGCATACACTGACACTTGCCTTGTACAGGGTGCAACACTTCTTTCCTCTAGCCACGATCAATGAACACTTGATGAGCTTCCATCGCCCACCAGCAATCCGGCTTTCATAGCCATCATCATCCAGCCTTCCCGTCGACATCAAGTTGAGGCGAAGGTCTGGGATATGCCTCACATCCCTGAGAACCAATGTGCAGCCCACATCAGTTTTCACACAAATATCACCAACTCCCACAATTTTTGATACGCCAGAATTTCCCATCCTCACGGTCCCTAAGTCGCCTGACTTGTAGCTTGTGAAGAAGTCCCTGTGTGGAGTCGCATGCAAAGAAGCTCCCGAGTCAATCACCCAATCGGTGTCCTGACTCGTAGCCGTGAGACATACATCGTGATCTGTAGAAAGAATAACTACCATGTCGCCATCTGAAGCGACCGCAGTGGAATCTGATTCATCTTCCTTCCCTTTTCCTTTCTTGTCGTTCTTACGACATTCATGCTTATAGTGGCCCTTCTTGCCACAATTCCAGCATTCAACATCTTTTCTGTTGCTCGACTTGCCTCTTGATTTATCTCGGGCCTTCCCGCCCTTCCTGCTCTTTCCTCTCCCTGTTCACTCCCCAAGTATAGGGTTGTGATGTAGTAATAAACTCAGTAAGATCGAGGTCGAATCCCACGAGGACTGATCGTCACAATTCAAATCTGTGATTCTCCTTAACTAATTCAACAAATAATGGAGCAATTTACTAACACAAATCTATGAAAAAAATAATTGAGAATAAGGAAGAAAATTCAATCAGAGAGAGCACTAGGACTTTCGAATCCACCCCTAATTATCCTAACCTTTGTTTTGTCTGTTAATTCACCTTAAATTAGATTGATCTAACTTATCTAGAGAAAGCACAATCTGTGTCCTTAATCGGGCATACAGATTGTCTAATTCCTTTAAGCAATGCCATGAAGAACATATCCCATGTCCAAATCGGGCATATGGAATATGCAGTTCAGTAAAGCACCCTGTTCTTCCTCTACAGGAACCTGTTCATGATCAGAAACAAGCACCTAGAATAAGCATCCAGACCACATCCATCCATAGACTCTGGTCAAGTTCATAGATGGAGAAGTATAGAAATTAAAGCAATCAAGCACACTAGGGGAAGAAACAAACCAATCTAATTAAAGTAAAATCAACATAGAACAAAGGGTGTTCAAATTAGGGGTTTCATCTCAGCCCTAGCTGAGAGATTAGTTACCCATAAAATCCATTAAACAGATGGATAAATAAAAATAAAAATTCATATTCAAACCAATTTCTCTCTTTCTTCTTTCTTCTCTTTCTTCTCTTTCTTCTCTCCCTTGCTGTAGATCTGGAGCTCCTCCCTGGTTCTGCATGTTTTTCCCATGTCCCAGACTCCATTTTTATAGTTGCTGGAAAGCTAGATCAGTGGCAGAGTTGTAGCAGGACATGGAATGGAAATTTTTGCAGCCATGATCGGTGGGCCCCACCGAAGTGTTTTCTGGAAAATCCACCCCATCCATTTGATTTGGCTCGGAATTTCAGTCAAGAATGGGTGGTTTTAAACGTCCATTAACGCGGCCCAGAGAAGAAAACACGAAGAGATCAGTTTTGAACGTTGCAGGGCAGCCCTTTTGTGGCCTCTGTATCATACACGTGTATACGCATGGGAGTGGAATATCAGCATGGGTTTGTAGTGCTCGCAGCCCTCTATAAGATGGACGGCTCGGATCAGTCGTACGGGCGACGTGTGGGGCCCACAGTGCTTCGCAAAAACGGCCAGCGGCCGGTCCTCGCTGCCGCGTAACAGGGACGCGGGCGGCTTCCGCTGCGTAAATGGTGGGGTCCACCGTGATGTTTTGTTGGGAAATCCACTCCGTCCATTTGATTTGGCTCGGAAAACCGTCCAGATATGCACGGTTTTGAATGAGCTTGAGTGTGGCCCATTGAGTTTTAAACACACCGTCCATCTGACGTTTAACAGGCAGGATTTCGATCCTCTTTTCTTTTGGAAATTCTTCCACCTACACTGTGGTAATTGGGCCCCTCCAAACATGATGGATGGTCCAGATCTTTTGTTTGATGGATGGTGTGGACCGACAACCGACGACCGCAGGTCGGTTTGCGGGCGCTGGACGCAGCAGTCGCTGCTGAGAGAGAAGCCGCGGGTCAGCGTCTGGTTTGACCCGGGTTCTGGTCCGGTGCACGGCTGGTGTGCTGTATACATTGCGTACACCCTCCATGGTGTGGGATCCACTATAACGTTTATGAGAAATCCGCACCGGCCATCCTTTTTCCTATCTTAATTACACCATTGGGACTAAATTTTAGGCAGTTCCAGATATCAGGTGGGCCCCAAATTGGAATTTACTGGGCTGATTTGACCGTTGGGGCACTTCCATAGTGATCCAAGAGCTGAAACTTCATATGTACGATTAATTTATTGCCCGCATCTCATGTATGAAGTTTCGAACTGATCGGATGGCGGGAACCATGTGATTTTGTATTCTGGACCAATTTCGGGCCTCTTCAACGTGCTTTCCTCAGATCCCAGGCGTGTAAAAATCTTTATTATTGGTTCTCTGGGGTCCATCCCTTGCTCAGGTGGCTTTGGATCATCAAATCCATGCTTTTAATCCTCTTTTCAGTCCAACGCTCATTATTACGTCCTGCAATGAAAACACGATTAAAATATTCCATTAAGCCTTATCAGGTATGTAAATTTAGGCAATTACTGGGGTCTAATATGTAATATTCGACCCTGATCACAACCCCCAACCAGCATTTTGCTAGTCCCGAGCAAAACATGCGAAAAATAATCTCGGAAATAAAAGATAATTCCTGTAAATTCAAGTGACTTGTGAACAGATAGTCGAGATGTGATCATTCTACGATTCATGCATGGTGAGTGAAATTTTCTCATGGAATCAAGTTCACTGTAAATTTCATAAACAAGTTCAAACTATTAAACCATGAATTAGAATAATCCTAAAACATTGAGTTTCATGAGTGTATAGTATCATCTCAGCTTTCAACCATTAAGAGATTCCATTGTCAATTTCATGATATCATTGGTAATTAACAACGGAGCTCATGTCACCCAAAACTGGAACCAACACTTGTCTTACAGATTAACCCTTTTTTTTTTTTTTTTTTTTGATTTTCTTTATGAATAGTACACCAAGGAGGAGAATCAAATCTGCACCTATAGGGAGCAAACCTATGGTGAAAACTTGTCGCCTAAATCTTTTCTCATGTCAACTATGAGGAATCAAATCTTCATCTATAGAGAGCAAACCTATGATGACGATTATGCGACTTATTCTTTCAATTCTTCTTTATAGACTGATGCTAATTTTTATTTTTTATTTTATTATTATTTTTTTTTTCAGGCTGGTTCCTTTCATGCTTAGTGATTACCATGTTATCAATTAATATCGAACCGAAAAACTTAATGTGTAAACGAGATCTGATATGTGAAATCATGACTCAATCAATGTTTACAACTTCTAATCGTGGATTAACAATTCAAACTTAAGTGTAAAATCTGCCAAACAACCGAATACAAGAGTCATAAATTTCTCACATTCTGAATCTTGTAATTTTAAAATCCCAACTATCCTTCAAAATCACTTTGAATTCAGTAGAAATTCCAGAAAAATTTTAAAAATTTTTACAATTTTTGCTCAAGACCAAGAAAATACTGATTAGGTAACCTAATCTCCCACCCCCAACCTAAAATCTACATTGTCCTCAATGTAAAAGAAATAAGCATGCGATGTAGATGAGAAAAAGGAAAGAGGAGTGAGGGAAAGATAGTACCTGGATGAAGAATCAAGAGGCTTTCCCAAGAATATCAACGTAAAAGTAGGTCAGCACAAGAGAGAAATCAGTAAAAATAAAATAAAATCACAAAAAGAAAACCCTACCTATACCACTTTCGCAGGTGCTCTCGATTGCATTTAGCGTATGCAACAAGCCTTTAAACCCCTAGGTTACCCCTAGTGGACGAGTTGTAGTCTCGTGAGGGTTTGCAGTAATGTTACCCACAAACATTGAACTAACTAACAAAAACGAAATAGAATGAAATGCTGGGTTGCCTCCCAGGAGCGCTAAGTTTAACGTCTTCAGCCAGACAAAAACGGACCATGAATTCATTAATCTTTAAGACCAGGGTCCGCCAAAGAACTTACCTCAATACTGTGGTTAACCAATCCCAGACAAGTGATGCGAGTTCCCATAAACTGTGCTATCTGAAATGAGGTAATTGACACTGTCGTCAAATAATTTAAGGACTTCTGCTCGAACAACTTCTTCGATGTTAGGATCATGCTTCCCTTACATTTTACGTGACATTTCCACAGCATGATCCTTACATACAGTGGGGCACACTCCTTGTATTTCTGCTATCTTCCATTCAATTGTTGCCTTATATGTTCGAAGAACATTAAGCAACCTGTTTTCTTTTGCCTTCTCAGAGTTAGAAGCTGTGCTGTCAGGAAGAGTCTCAGAGGGATGAAGAGGTTCCACTTTCGCTCTCCATTTTTCAGTCTCCAATATAGGAGTAGAGTCGAGCAGTGCATTGATTTCGTGGATGGGACTATCTATGTCAAAATCCATGCCATGTTGTGTTAAGCAGGTCTCAAGTGGATCTTCGAAAGATTTGAGGAAGGAGTCCTGCACTAGACTGTCGATCATGTCCACTTCAAATATGTCGTCCAAATCCGCGGGTTGTTGTCCTGCATTAAAAACATTAAGTTTAATATTCATGTTACCAAATGACAACTTCATAACTCCATTCCTGCAATTTATAATAGCATTAGATGTGGCCAAAAATGGACGACCCAAAATGACTGGGATCTGACTATGAGGATTCTGGACAGGCCGAGTATCTATAACTATGAAATCCACTGAAAAATAAAATTTGTCAACCTGGATTAGCACATCTTCAATAACACCCCGGGGCACCTTGACAGATCTATCAGCCAGTTGTAATGTTATTTTAGTCGGTTTCAACTCACCAAGTCCTAGCTGCTCATAGACCGAATATGGTAACAAATTGACGCTCGCCCCTAAATCAAGTAATGCCTTCCCGATTTTATGATCTCCTATGCCGCAAGAGATGGTAGGAGCTCCTGGATCCCTAAATTTAGGAGGGGTGTTATGTTGAATCATGGAGCTGAGCTGCTTTGCAAGGAAGACTTTCTTATGAACATTCTGCTTACGCTTTTGAGTGCATAAATCTTTAAGAAACTTAGCGTAAGCAGGGACTTGCTTGAAAGCGTCAAGCAACGGAATGTTGACTTGCACTTTTTTAAACACGTCCAGGATTTCATCAAAGTTGTTTCTTTTCTTCATTGGTGCCAGACGTTGAGGAAAGGGTGCTTTGGGCACGTAAGGTGGCACGTCAGCGGCTCTAGGAGAGTCAGAGAGTTTTTGGACTTTGGATGCATTGGTGTGTCTCTCTGCTTCACCTTGATTTGATTCATCCCTAGGTATCTCTATTTTGTTGTCAATCTGTTTGCCTGACCTAAGGGTAGTGATTGATTTGGCTTGCTCGTGATATTGCCCTTGGTTGGAATTAGAGCCAATCTCATATTGTCCCTTTGGATTAGCCACAATTTGGCCAGGGAACTTACCCTTCTCTCTCTCACTCAATGTGGCAGCTAGTTGACCCATTTGTACTTCCAGCTTGGCAATGGATTGTGCATTTGCATGTAAGCTTTGCTGGTTGGCTAGTAAGGTTTGTTGGGTGTCTTTTTGGAATTGGAGAGAACTCTGCATAAAAAGATGAAGTGTATCCTCAAGAGATGGTTTCCTTGATTGTGCAGGCAGTTGTTGATATTACGGAAACTGCTGAGGTTGCATAGGAGGATTTCCAGATGGTCCTCCTTGTTGCGGTACTTTTGCCCAAGAGAAATTTGGATGCCTAGCCCACCCTGGGTTGTACGTGTTCGAGTAAGGATCATTCCCAGGTTTCTGAAAGGTGTTCAAAGCATGAACTTGTTCAGAGAGAAATTCTGGAAATGCTGTACCAGATGGGCAAGATTGCGTAGGATGGGTAGGACTAGAACATATGGCACAAGCCTCGGCTTGAGTTGTTTGTGGAGGTCCATTATGCAACATCAGAGCATCAACCTTCTTTGTCAGGCCATCAATCTTAGCATGGAGATCTGGTGTGACTCCTATCTCATATATGCCACCTCTCTTTTGTGGTTGGGAACTTCTTTCACCTCTATCTGAATAGTCCCATTGCTGGGAGTTTTCACACAAGGTTTCAAAGAATTTCCATGCTTCGGTATCGCTTTTGGTCATGAAGGACCCTCCACTGGTGGCATCAACCATGCGACGGTTCTGGGGTGTCAGACCGTCATAAAAGTATTGCACTTGTTGCCACTTCTCAAAACCGTGGTGTGGACATTTAAGAAGCAAGTCCTTCCATCTTTCCCAACATTCATGAAAGTGTTCTCCCTCTTTTTGTGTGAAATTAGTGATTTCTCTACGGAGAGCATTAGTTTTGTGAATAGGGAAGAACTTGTTTAAGAACTTCCTAGACAATTGGTCCTAGGTAGTGATAGACCCAACTTCTAGAGAATTCAACCATGCTTTCGCCTTATCCTTCAAAGAAAAAGGAAACAGGCGTAGGCGGATCGAATCGTCTGAGAAGTTTTGGAATTTAAAGGTGGAGCAAATGTCTAGGAATTCTTTCACATGATGATATGGGTCCTCCTTGTCTAACCCATAAAAGGAAGGCAACAACTGTATGACCCCAGTCTTGAGTTCAAAGTGTGCTGCCGTGGTGGTAGGCAACACTATGCATGAAGGCGCATTGAATTGGACAGGAGCTGAATAATCTCTAAGAGTTTTAGTTCCATTCTCTTCTGCCATTTCAACTGGGATGTCTTTCAATCTTCTATGGAATGTTCTTTCTATTTTAGGATCAAAAGGTGCTAGTTCTTTATCTAGAGATCTACGTCCTAGCATAAACTAAGTAACAACTTAAGAGAAAGAAAACTAGAACTAGAAATTATGCTATTCAAAAACAAGTTAAAACTATGCAAGTGAGAATGGGAAGAAAGAACCCGGAAAAGGAGATGATTGATGTTAAGAAGCTCCTCCTCACTTAGTAGCTTTTTTCCTCAATTCTTGAAAATAGAAACAAAACAAATCAGGTTTCCTAAAATAATGACAGAAAAATCCTAAGCAACGGTTAATTTCTAAAAAGGAAAAAATAAAAAGCTAAAAAGGAAAGAAATCCTAGAATTAGAAAGTTACTAAATGTAAAAAGGCTAAGTAAGTTTCTAAAATGGAAAAAGAAATTTCTAAAACTAGAAAATTTACTTAAGAGAAAAAAAATCTAAATCTAAAAATAGAAAATTTAAAAATTCACAAGAAATTCTAGAATTAGAAAATTTCTAAAAGGTAAAACCTAAAAAATAAAAATTAGAAAAAGTAAAGAATTAGAAAGGGATTACCAAATTAGAAGTTTATCTCAGGACCCTACAAAACAGGAAATAGGTTAATTCCTAAAATAAAGAACTCTAAGTTAGTAAAATCCTAAGCTATGAATTATGATAAGAGAGAATCCTAAATTTAATTTGGACCGAAATAGTCCCCGGCAACGGCGCCAAAAACTTGTTCACTCCCCAAGTATAGGGTTGTGATGTAGTAATAAACTTGGTAAGATCGAGGTCGAATCCCACGAGGACTGATCGTCACAATTCAAATCTGTGATTCTCCTTAACTAATTCAACAAATAATGGAGCAATTTACTAACACAAATCTATGAAAAAAATAATTGAGAATAAGGAAGAAAATTCAATCAGAGAGAGCACTAGGACTTTCGAATCCACCCCTAATTATCCTAACCTTTGTTTTGTCTGTTAATTCACCTTAAATTAGATTGATCTAACTTATCTAGAGAAAGCACAATCTGTGTCCTTAATCGGGCATACAGATTGTTTAATTCCTTTAAGCAATGCCATGAAGAACATATCCCATGTCCAAATCGGGCATATGGAATATGCAGTTCAGTAAAGCACCCTGTTCTTCCTCTACAGGAACCTGTTCATGATCAGAAACAAGCACCTAGAATAAGCATTCAGACCACATCCATCCATAGACTCTGGTCAAGTTCATAGATGGAGAAGTATAGAAATTAAAACAATCAAGCACACTAGGGGAAGAAACAAACCAATATAATTAAAGTAAAATCAACATAGAACAAAGGGTGTTCAAATTAGGGGTTTCATCTCAGCCCTAGCTGAGAGATTAGTTACCCATAAAATCCATTAAACAGATGGATAAATAAAAATAAAAATTCATATTCAAACTAATTTCTCTCTTTCTTCTTTCTTCTCTTTCTTCTCTTTCTTCTCTCCCTTGCTGTAGATCTGGAGCTCCTCCCTGGTTCTGCATGTTTTTCCCATGTCCCAGACTCCATTTTTATAGTTGCTGGAAAGCTAGATCAGTGGCAGAGTTGTAGCAGGACATGGAATGGAAATTTTTGCAGCCATGATCGGTGGGCCCCACCGAAGTGTTTTCTGGAAAATCCACCCCGTCCATTTGATTTGGCTCGGAATTTCAGTCAAGAATGGGTGGTTTTGAACGTCCATTAACGCGGCCCAGAGAAGAAAACACGAAGAGATCAGTTTTGAACGTCGCAGGGCAGCCCTTTTGTGGCCTCTGTATCATACACGTGTGTATGCATGGGAGTGGAATATCAGCATGGGTTTGTAGTGCTCGCGGCCTTCTACAAGATGGACGGCTCGGATCAGTCGTACGGGCGACGTGTGGGGCCCACAGTGCTTCGCAAAAACGGCCAGCGGCCGGTCCTCGCTGCCGCGTAACAGGGACGCGGGCGGCTTCCGCTGCGTAAATGGTGGGGTCCACCGTGATGTTTTGTTGGGAAATCCACTCCGTCCATTTGATTTGGCTCAGAAAACCGTCCAGATATGCACGGTTTTGAATGAGCTTGAGTGTGGCCCATTGAGTTTTAAACACACCGTCCATCTGACGTTTAACAGGTAGGATTTCCATCTTCTTTTCTTCTGGAAATTCTTCCACCTACACTGTGGTAATTGGGCCCCTCCAAACATGATGGACGGTCTAGATCTTTTGTTTGATGGATGGTGTGGACCGACAACCGACGACCGCAGGTCGGTTTGCGGGCGCTGGACACAGCAGCCGCTGCTGAGAGAGAAGCCACGGGTCAGCGTCTGGTTTGACCCGGGTTCTGGTCCGGTGCACGGCTGGTGTGCTGTATACATTGCGTACACCCTCCATGGTGTGGGATCCACTATAACGTTTATGAGAAATCCGCACCGGCCATCCTTTTTCCTATCTTAATTACACCATTGGGACTAAATTTTAGGCAGTTCCAGATATCAGGTGGGCCCCAAATTGGAATTTACTGGGATGATTTGACTGTTGGGGCACTTCCATAGTGATCCAAGAGCTGAAACTTGATATGTACGGTTAATTTATTGCCCTCATCTCATGTATGAAGTTTCGAACTGATCGGATGGTGGGAACCATGTGATTTTGTATTCTGGACCAATTTCGGGCCTCTTCAACGTGCTTTCCTCAGATCCCAGGCGTGTAAAAATCTTTATTATTGGTTCTCTGGGGTCCATCCCTTGCTCAGGTGGCTTTGGATAATCAAATCCATGCTTTTAATCCTCTTTTCAGTCCAACGCTCATTATTACGTCCTGCAATGAAAACACGATTAAAATATTCCATTAAGCCTTATCAAGTATGTAAATTTAGGCAATTACTGGGGTCTAATATGTAATATTCGACCCTGATCACTCCCCCGTTCCTGCGTCACAAGAGCCTCTTGCTGAGTAGACCCCTGAGACTTCCTCCTTGTCTCTTCATTAAGGAGACAGCTAGTTACCTGTTCCATGGATATCTTTCCGTCTGGCGCGGAGTTAATTAGAGACACCACTAATGTCTCCCAACTGTCAGGCAATGAACTAAGCAATAGTAAAGCCTGCAATTCATCATCCAGGACCATCTTCATAGAGGTGAGTTGGTTCACTATATTGCTGACCTCATTCATGTGCTCGGCCACAGAACCACCATCCTTGAACTTGAGATTCACAAGTCGCCTTATCAGAAATATCTTATTACCGGCTGTCTTCCTCTCATACAGCCCTTGTAATTTCAGCCATAGGCTTTCGGCTGAGGTTTCCGTAGACACATGGTGGAACACAGAATCATCCAACCATTGTCTAATAAACCCCACCGCCTTTCGGTCCATCTTCTTCCAATCATCATCAGTCATATCCTTGGATTTTGCTGATATGCCTGAGATTGGAGAATATAGGTCCTTGCAATAAAGCAAGTCCTCCATCTTAGCCTTCCATATGGTCCAGTTAGAACCATTGAGGCTGATCATCCTTGAGCCACCTTCCATAATTCAAAACCGATCCTACCCGTTCAATGAACTTAGCTTTGATACCACTTTGTTGGGATGCCTTGCACAAACCTTAGGATCTAGCCTCCCGAAACAAACCAGAATTATGGATAATAAAGCAATGAAATAAATCAAAGCATCAATTACACACCACACAAGAGATTTTTACGTGGAAAACCCTCAAAGAGGTAAAAACCACGGGACCTCGTCCAGATCAACAATCCACTATGAAGTAGAACGTTACAATCTTCTTCACTCACGCAGGAGTGGATAAACAATAAGAGAAATAGAGAAAACGGAGAGATCTAACCGATTACGAGGACATAGAAGCACTGAGATGTAGATTGCAAAGTAGAGAACCTCTACGAGCAGAACCTCCCTTCTATAAGCTTCCCCTCTCTCTTTCTCCCTCTCTCTCACCTTTGATAGCCCTAAACCCTTTAGCAAATCCCTTGCAAAGCTTTAGGAAACCCTCTTGCATTACCTAGAAAATCCCTAGGTACCCCTTTTTATAGTTTAGGAAACTTCCTTCCGCATCCTTGTTGCGAAAGGACTCAAATCCGCAGTTTCGAGCAAAATCGCGGAACAAACTGCGTAACCTACGACTAGTCCTGGAAATTCCAGGACTGGTCTTAGACTCCTACGACTGGTCGTAGCTCACCTACGACTGGTCGTAGACCACCTACGACCGGTCGAAGCTCACCTACGATTGGTCGAAGACCTCCGAGAAAAACAGCACGAACTCGCTGGACTTTGAGTCGTGCCAGGGCTCGAACCTACGACTGGTCAAGCGCCTCCCACGACCGGTCGAGCGGGGATCAGGACCGGTCGAAGACGGGGAAAAAACCCCATCAGCTTTGACTTTGATTGCTAGAGGGGATGGTGAGGTACTTTAGAGAGGCTAGAGGGTTAAACGCGTTTTGCTTTAAATTTGATGAGTGTTGATTGTTATCCGAGTAGAGTTGGACATAACATTTTTCCTTAGGCCGACCCCCTGACCATTACTATTTCTTCTCCCCTTGTGAACTCTCTATCTTTGCCTTTCTCTTCTCGCTAGCTTCTCTTTTTCTCTCTCCAATTCCTTTATCACTCGCTCTAACAAATCCTAGGTAGCTACTTAAATAGATTCTTCGTGTTTGATGAATCACGGTCAGATGAAGCAGACAGACCGTCACAAGCCTCCTTGATAGTTGTTATTAGCCAAAGCCTCTGATGTCGTCGAGTGGTGGCGGGCAGTGATTGGTTTAACCCAATGCATTGGATCAAAATCCGCATCCACATATCCGGTTATTCATGAACACATTTGAGTGTGGATATCTTTATGGTTGGTGGGTGAGCCAAGACTGATGCTCCCTCACTTTTTGAGTTTGCTCGCGGTAACCAGGTGAACTCGGGATGGTATCCTCACTTGGCCTACCACCTATGTGCCTTTCTATTAATCAATTCGACCAGGTAGATATCTCCATCATGCATTCTTAGTTGTACATGTGTCTTGCTCGGAGCTTAGCCGAAGTTGGCAGGCAGGCTTCCACCCTCATCTAATGCAGGCAAGAGTGAATGAGCCTAGATGCAATTGTTGGAAAACCGCATCCATGGATGCAAAATTTCCACTACCAGATCAAGGAAATGTATTTCTTTTTTGAATTTATACGTGGTTCATGGGTGAACTTGGGTTGGCATTCCCTCACCTACCCTGCGACTGCTTTGCCCTTCCCTTGACTAATCCGAGCTGGTACAGAT
Organism: Magnolia officinalis; assembly: GCA_021015155.1. Taxonomy (NCBI): domain Eukaryota; kingdom Viridiplantae; phylum Streptophyta; class Magnoliopsida; order Magnoliales; family Magnoliaceae; genus Magnolia; species Magnolia officinalis. Next base: position 52,068,354 of record JAJHSJ010000018.1, read on the forward strand.
CTTCGGGACATTTTAGTCATACAACCACATCGGTCGGGGCCCATTGAAGTCAATGGGTGAGATTCGATCTCATGTTATATGGGTCATGGTTGTCATGAGGTATGGGTCGTGGTTGTCATGCAATTTGAGAGCAGGAAATGAGAATCATGATCCATATCACATGAACCCAAGACCCATATAACATAAGAACCACGACCCATATAACATGAGAGCCCGAGATATCTCGTGATACACAACCCAATCAACTCTGTAGCTCAATGACAGAAACGGTACACCCCTAGTCATCAACAGGAAATCCCATGTGTCGTGGTTGTCATGGATTGTAGTTGTCAAGTAATATGGGGTCGTGGTTCTCATGTGATATGGGTTGTGGTTGTCATTATATATGGGTCGTGGTTGTCATGAGGTAAGGGTCTTGGTTGACACGACAAAAAGGATGGGCGGCATAGATTATTCACATACATCAATTTAGACCCCACTAGTCGGTCCTTGCCAAGGCCTATAAAATGAAGACTATAACCTGCATAGCATGACAACCACACTCTTACCTCATGACAACCACGACCCTTATCTCATAAAAACCATGACCCATATAACATGGCAACCAATATGGTAAGGGTTGTGATTGTAATGTAGTAAGGGTCATAGTTATCATGTTATATGCGTCGTGGTTGTCATGGGTCGTAGTTGTCATGAGTCGTAGTTTTCCCAGGTTGCGGTTGTTACATGTTCACTTCCTTTACTACCAAAGGAAATGATAGCCATTGGTACAATAGCCTGAGGCCAATAATGGGGAGATCCGTTCCGTCCACCTTATCGGTCAGCTCGGCGTGGGCCTAAAAAGTCTTGACTTAGGCAATGTCCACTTCTAACAAACATCACAGCGAGCCTGGAAAGTTTCAACAGCGAGTTCCATTGTCACCATTGTTTTCTATTATGTGACCCACACGAGCTCTGGATTAGGTTGATAATTGGGCCCTAGCCCTAAAATGACACGGTAAAAAGGATGGACAACATGGATTATACACATACATCAATATGGGCCCCACGAGTTTAGTCCTTGCCCACACGCAAAAAGGGTTCCGTACACATCACTTTATTAGCATTAAATACTAAGTAACTTCTTAGTCCCTAGAAAACCATGCAACTACTGAACCAAGTCAGGGGCATTTTCGTTCGAAACAAACTCTAAAAGTTGTCAGAAGGCCCTTTAAAGAATATATGGAGTGTTGTAGCGTTCGAGTAATTTGCCCAAACTTTGAGGCGAGTACGGTCAATTTCCCATAAAAAAGTGTTATAAAAATTTTAAGGTATAATAATAATTAAATGATTGATAGGTGGGTAATTGCTATTATACAACAAATATGGGTGTTTGTCTATAGTTTTCTCCGTAGGTTACGGTGCTCCTAGTTTCATTTAGTTGCACTAGGACAATTTGGATACCCAATCAATTGTTCTGGTCTATTCACTAGGGTCAACCAACATTTCAAGTTGCAACCTTGCAAGGCATCACACCAATCTGAAACTGATGTAAGTCTACGACCGAAGCATGAAGAAGGACTCACCTGCGGACACATCAACTAAGCAATAGGAGAAGAGTTTTTTTTTTCCAAAAGGTGGAATTACTCCATCAGCATTATATTACCAATGAAAATGTACAGGCTTGTATTTCAGGTGGGCTCCATAAGAGAATAGAGGCCTCAACCATAGTATTGCAAAAAAAAAAAAAAAAAAAAAAAAAAAAAAAAAAAAACTAAGAGGAAAAAAGAGAGGAATGGGCTTTACTAAGAGGGTAGACTCCAGCAGGCCCCAATCGGCCTGCCGACCCAACCATTGGCTCCAAACCGCACCGGGAGAACCTATCAGAGAATGCACAGATCCAACGACCCAATGGTCCAACTGCCCAAAAGACCCTCTCCACATAGCTTTCCCTGCATCCATCCAAGCAGCATACAAACATACATACAAACCCGCCCCTGCCAGAAGCCCCTGCAAGCAACCAATCCCAATTCCAGCCCAACATAGATTGGTGCCAGGAAGAATAGAGGAAACCCCCTGAAAGGATAGCAACAGGAGAAGAGTAGACCTGTGAAACAGGGGAGGATGTGATGAGGTCGAGCACAGTCTTCTTCAATCCATAAACGTCTTGAATCCACAAGACCCTCTTGAGTTTACAAGAGATTTTTCAAATCCATGGGAGAAAATAGAATAACTTCTAAGAATTTCATTGTTTGTATGAATCACAAAAATGAGTTTAACCCTTTAAATAACCCTAAGTAAACCATAAAAACGTAATCAAAGAGTCCTAATCAAACTAGAAAATAAATTCAGAAAATCACATAAATTTTCTACGTTCGTCAACTTGTTGTCGACCAGACAAGTCGAGTGGTCAAAATAATAAAAAAGTGTCAAAAAATTTAAATGAGAAATTCTATGATTTTTGACCTGTAGACCCGTTTTGTTGACTCGTCGAACAATATTTTGACTTATTAAACACTTCTGTCAACCTCTCGAATAGTATTTTGACCTAACAAACAAACTTGTGAATAGGGGTGTGCACCGAGTTGAACCGAGTTGAGCTGGCCTCAGCTCGGTTAACAGACACACCCAACTCGTGTTCGACTAGGCTCGGCTCGGTGATTGAGCCACCACGTCCAGCTCGACTCGGCTCGGTCAACAGATCGGACCAGTTCGAGCCAAGTTCAAGCTTGAGCTTTTGAGCTGAGTTCGAGCCAAGTTCAAGCTTGAGCTTTTGAGCCAAGTTCGAGTTTTCAATTTGAGTGCTTACCCACGGGCATGGCAAATCAGGGCAAGGCAATGGCCGAAATGGTGAGTGGCGGCAAGAAGAGGGTGAGTAGCAAGCTGCAAATGGCCAAGCAGAGCAGAAGGAGGGCGAGTAGGCGAGAAGCAGACGACCAGGTAAGGCAGGGACCACTAGACAGCGTAGGGCGATGGACGAGTAGGCGAGTAGGGTGATGACGATGGGCTAGTGTTGAGGGTCAAATATTGCATATCAGACCCCAGTTATTGCCTGGATTTACGAGCATGATACTGTTTAATGCTCTATTTTAATCGTGTTTGTGTTGCAAGGTGAATTTACAAGAGTGGACGGAAAAGGGTACTAAAAGCATGGATTTAGCACGCAGAAGTCACCAAGGCAAGGGATGAACTCCAAGGGAACCAGGATCGATGGATTTACACGTCGAAGATCTGAGAAATTCAAGAAACTGAAGCTCAAGTGGCTCGAAAGTCAGCCAGAAGGCAAGATCACAGGGTTCTCACCATCTGATCGGCTCCAAACTTTATATATGGCCTAAGGATCATGAATTGACCGTACACGTCTATTTTCATCCATTGGAGATCTCTAGAAGCGGCCCAACAGACAAATCAGCCCTATAATTCCATAAGTGGGGCCCACTTGGTACCTGGATATGTTTCAAATCGAGTATCAACCCATTAAATGAGCTGGAAAAGAAGACGGGCGGAGCGGATTTCGAACAAATATCTCAGTGGACCCCACGTGAAGGTGCATGTACACCATGCACACGAAGGGCGCTCCCCACCGAATGCACAAAGTCGGGTCAGTAGGCGCTGACCCGATCTCCTTCCTAAAACGGGATTTCCCGTTTTTCACTCCGCAACAGGGACTTGCTGTCAGACGTAAGTGGGCCACCACCGTGTTTCGACAGTCCAATCTGGACCGTCCATCGGTTTCCCATGAAGCTTCTTATCACTTCTTAGGTGGAAGAATTGCAAAAGGTTGCGAAGAGCGAAATCCAGCCGTTCAAACGTGAGACGGACGGCTGAATAAAAACTCCGTGGGCCGCACAAAAATAGACCCAAAATCATCCATGTCCGACCGGATTTTCGAGGGGAACCTAGTGGACGGGCTGGATTTCCCATATGGCGCTGATCAGGGGCCCACCAAGAGAGCAGCGCCGACGTTGTCGGGCTCTGTTTACGCAATCCACGCGCACCCGGCCAATCCGATCCGTTCTGCGTCCATGGCCAGGATCGGTCCAATGATCCTGGCCATTCAAAGGTTTTTCCTGGGTCAGTCGACCACAGCCATGAAGGCTGAATGGCTCAGATCTTGCTGATCTTGCTCAAGCAACTTTTGTAACAAAAAAAAAAAATCTGTTCCATACGCAAATCAGTTGCGTTCTGCTGCGTAAAGGAGTTCCGCACCGACTCCAGTTGTGTACTGACTTCTCCACCTTCTGCATAAGCTATATAAAGGGAAAGAGGAGAAGGAGAGAGGACATTCAGATCCTGGGAGAGGCTGGAGCGTGGAGGTGGAGCGGAGAAAGAGACGGGGAAGGTTACTCTAGTTGTTATTTTTTTATTTGTTTTTATTTTTCCTTCTTTCATGAGATCTAGTCCACTCATGTGTGGCTAAACCTCTTAGCTAGGGCTAAGAGGTGAAGCTTGTAGCGTGATGAAAGACCTTTATTCTTGTGCCTCTTATTTGAACTGAATTTGATTTTTTGTTAAAGGAATATTTTTAGTCTTTAATGGTCTGTTGTGACTGAAATTACAATGGGTGCAATGGCTTTAAGTATTTCTTTTTCCTCTTTATGCTTATGATGTCAGGAAGCCCTGTTGTTCACCATCGTCTCCTGGGCATGGTTGGATGTCGGTACCCTTTCCTAACCCTCATAGCATGTTGATTGGTTGGTAATTAGTTTAATTCTGTTGTTTACCATCGTCTCTTGGGCATGGTGTGGTGATGGAATCCATTCTAATTCATATACCCTTCATCTCTTGAAAACTATATCAATGGCAGTTTAGTTGATTTCATGAATCAAGAGTAGTTCTCCCTGATCTCTACAAGTGGATCCTCTGAATCCCTAGTTTCCTACCTCTGAATACCTAGTGTTTTACCGTTGAATTTCTAAGTTTTAGATAATTATTTCACCATTATTCCTAAAAATTACAGTTGATTTAGACTTCATCTCATTCTAGTTCTAGTTTTAGTTAGTTTTAGATAACGTACAGGTTTCAGTCCCTGTGGATTCGACCTCGGTCTCACCGAGTTTATTACTACATCACAACCCTATACTTGGGGAGTGAACAAGTTTTTGGCACCGTTGCCGGGGATTGACGGCTACGTAATTTGAAATTAGTTGGTTTTAGAATTAGATTAAGATTAGGATCTTACTAACTTTTATTTTAGATTTTTTTTTTGTTATTTTTATTTGATTTCTAGAACTAACCTGTTTCCTCTTTTGTAGGATTCTTAGATAGAAACTTCTAAATTGGTAATCCCTTCCTAATTTTTCTACTTTTTCTTTTTTCTAGAATTAGGATTTTAGTTTTAGAAATTTTCTTATTCTAGGTTTCCTTTTTAGAAACTAATTTTTTATTTCTATCTTAGAATTTTCTAACTTAAAATTTTTTATTTTTAGGAACTAATTTCTTTTGTTTTGTTTTGCAGGATCTTAACATAGGAATTTCTAATCTGGTAACTTCGTTCTAACTTCCCCTCCTTTTACTTTCCATGCTGCTGTAGGATTTTTATTTTATTTAGGAGTAAACTCATAGTTAGGGTTTCACCATGTATATGCACGAGTGGGAACGTCAGTATGCTGAGAAGAATAACCTATATTGGGATGATGATTATGATAGAAATCAACCAATGTCTCAAAACTATTCTGAAACTATCATCGAGAACCGACCGGAATATAAAGATCCACCGGTTAAGAAGTCCTTACGTGATCATATGCAGGAGAACAATTACACCCCACGGATTAACAAGACAGTACGTGAATGTTGGTGTTATCATAACTATGAGAGTGAGAATTATTATCACTCATCTGAGAAAAAGAAAACAATGCGTGATTATATCATGAGTGATAATATGTATTACCAACCATCAAATTCTCCCACACATGATCCGTATGACTCTAATCAGTGGAACCATCAATGTCGGAAAGATGAATTGAACCAACAACATGTTATAGTGATAATTCTCTTGGATCCCCTACTTTTGAGAACCAACCAGAAGCGATCCAAGAGGATTCATGTTTTAATCTAGAACAATTCAACCAGCATGTCACGAAAATGATGAAATCATTAGAGGCAATTGAATCGCACCTCAATAAGAGGAACAAGGCTAGTTTACCCCAGTTGCAACCCAGTCCAGAAATACAATGCAATCCTAACTTGCTTTTAGAGAATTCTGGAATTTGGAATGAAGAGTTGAATTGTACTAATGAGCATATGGTTCACTTTCCCGATGAGTCGATCTCAATGACTGTTCAAAAGAATGGGGAAGAAACATGGTTGTCTTTCAAATATAATGATGATGACACACTCCACTCACATGACACACTTGAGTTCAATAAAGAGGAAGAGGTTAGTTTATACGAACCTCAACCCAATCTGGAAATAGAGTGTGAGGAAAGCGATCCCATCCCAAGTGTGCACTGCATGGAAGTAGACGATGATGCGTATTGGGAAGATGATTATGAATGTGCAACCCAAATTCCCCTGGAATCAATCTCAAGTTTGGTCCAAGTAAATGATCAAGACGTACACGAAGTGGTCGGTCATACTGAGCTACTCCACTCACCTAACATGTCCGATTTAAAAGTGGAAGATGAGCTCATTAGAACCGACCCTCCCAACTTCTGTGAGACATGTTTGGACCACTCTCTTGAATTGAAGGATAATGTGATTCGGGAGAAGGACGAGCTGCTCGCTACGACTCTGGAATTTGAAACCACTCAATTGAGACCATCATCTGAGCTGTACACGTTTGACAGTTTAATGCCTCGATTGAGTAGTTTCAATGAACAAAGTGATCCCATCGATGCTTCCCCTATTGATCTTCAATACATCTATGCAGGGCTGGAGCAAGAGAGCATATCTTCATATACTTTTAAGGGCGAGAGAGGCCTTGAGCATCTCATTACAGACTTCAATGAGGAAAATAAGTCACTCTCAGCTGAAATTTCTGACTCTTTTGATAATTGCTGGGTACACTTTCCAAAGTCAAACGATCCCATGTCAAAAGACAAAGTGGATGCCTTGCAAGACAACATCTCGGTAGTTATCACTGACCGAGAGAACCCTTATTTTGAAGCCCCTTCTTCCCCTGATCCTAAACATCTATCATTAAAGGAGGAGGAGCTGAAAATTGAACCGAAGTTTGACACTTCGAAATGTGTTGAGGCTACATCACTTTTTGCGAAGTTTTCTAAACTTTATCTACTTGTAGTCTCTGATTCACCATGGGATACTAACGTTGAAACCTCTTCTGTCACAGGTGAATCGTACATACTCTGGTTACCTCAAGCAATGCAATGGAAAATTTCGTATGAGGTACATAAGTCTCTCTGGAAAGTCATGCTCCAGGGCACCCAAGCCTTTTGCAAAAAGGGCTTTTGGATGATCTTGTTGAGGAACTTACTGAGGAACTTATCAAGATACTGGCCAGAAGATGAACCTTGCAGCATGAGTAGTTAGTTCAATGTTTGTGGGTAACATTGCTGTAAACCCTCACGAGACTACAACTCGTCCACTAGGGGCAACCTAGGGGTTTTAAAGGCTTGTTGCATACGCTAAATGCAATCGAGAGCACCTGCGAAAGTGGTATAGGTAGGATTTTTATTTTGTTTTACTTTCGATTGGTTTTACTCCTGTGCTGACCCGCTCTCATGTTGAGATTTCTATGGAAAAGTCTCTCTCGACTCGTACCCAGGTACTATCTTCCCATCACTTCTCATGTACTTTCGTTGTCCCATGTGCATTGCATGTTTACATCTTTTACATTGAGGACAATGTAGATTTTAGGTTGGGGATGGGAGATTAGGTTACCTAATCAGTGTTTTCTTGGTCGTCTTGAGCAAAAATTGTGAAAATTTTTGAAATTTTTTCTGGACTTTCTAGTGAATTCGAAGTGATTTTGACGGATATCCTGGATTTAAAATTTCAAGATACGTGATGTTGGAAATTTATGACTCTTAATTTCAGTATCTGTTAAATTTCACAGTTAAGTTCGAATTGTTAATCTATGATTAGAGGTTTTAAACATTGATTGAGTCATGATTTCACAAGACAGATCTCGCTTTCACATTAAAGTTTCAGTTTGATATTGAAGGATTGATTTGGTAATCATTAAGCATGAAAGGAACCATCCTGGGCAATTTTTCCATCATGATTAATAAAAAAAAAAAAAAAAAAATATCCGGCTACAAGATAACCGCTTGCGGAAAGGGTTGGGCGAATGAACTTCACCATAAGTTTGCTCCTTATAGGTGCAGATTCGATTCCCCATGGTTAACATTTGGAAAAAAGTTAGGCGACTAGTTCTCACCATAGGTTTGCTCCCTATAGGTGAGAATTTGTTTCCCCTCCTTGGCACTACTGTTCATGGAAAAATCAAAGGCTGTTAGAATGAAAGGTTGATCTATGAGGCGAGTTTTAGTTTAAGATTGATTGTCCTGAGTACTCTTGTTGATTACCAATGATGTCATGAAATAACGAATTGAATCTTAATGGTGATAAGCCGAGATTACACTATGCACCCATGGAACTCAATGCTTAGAATTTGTCTGATTGAAGGATTATACTTTGAACTTGACTATGAAATTTACCGTACGCTTGATTCCAGGAGAAATTAATAATCAACATTCATGAATCTTAGGATTCTGGTTTCTGGATAGTTGCAAAAATCACTCGAGTTCATAGGAATTGTCCTGTAGTTATCAACTTATTTTTCGCATAATTTGCTCGGGACTAGCAAAATGCTGGTTGGGGGTTGTGTTGAGGGTCAAATATTGCATATCAAACCCCAGTTACTGCCTGGATTTACGAGCATGATACTGTTTAATGCCCTATTTTAATCGTGTTTGTGTTGCAAGGTGAATTTACAAGCGTGGACGGAAAAGGGTACTAAAAGCATAGATTTAGCACGCAGAAGTCACCAAGGCAAGGGATGAACTCCAAGGGAACCAGGATCGATGGATTACACGTCGGAGATCTGAGAAATTCGAGAAACTGAAGCTCAAGTGGCTCGAAAGTCAGCCAGAAGGCAAGATCACAGGGTTCTCACCATCTGATCGGCTCCAAACTTTATATATGGCCTAAGGATCATGAATTGACCATACACGTCTATTTTCATCCATTGGAGATCTCTAGAAGCGGCCCAACAGACAGATCAGCCCTATAATTCCATAAGTGGGGCCCACCTGGTACCTGGATATGTTTCAAATCGAGTATCAACCCATTAAATGAGCTGGAAAAGAAGATGGGCAGAGCGGATTTCGAACAAATATCTCAATGGACCCCACGTGAAGGTGCATGTACACCATGCACACGAAGGGCGCTCCCCACCGAACGCACAAAGTCGGGTCAGCAGGCGCTGACCCGATCTCCTTCCTAAAACGGGATTTCCCGTTTTTCACTCCGCAACAGGGAGTTGCTGTCAGACGTAAGTGGGCCACCACCGTGTTTCGACAGTCCAATCTGGACCGTCCATCGGTTTCCCATGAAGCTTCTTATCACTTCTTAGGTGGAAGAATTGCAAAAGGTTGCGAAGAGCGAAATCCAGCCGTTCAAACGTGAGACGGACGGCTGAATAAAAACTCCGTGGGCCACACAAAAACAGACCTAAAATCATCCATGTCCGACCGAATTTTCGAGGGGAACCCAGTGGACGGACTGGATTTCCCATATGGCGCTGATCAGGGGCCCACCGAGAGAGCAGCGCCGACGTTGTCGGGCTCTGTTTACGCAATCCACGCGCACCCGGCCAATCCGATCCGTTCTGCGTCCATGGCCAGGATCGGTCCAATGATCCTGGCCGTTCAAAGGTTTTTCCTGGGTCAGTCGACCACGGCCATGAAGGCTGAATGGCTCAGATCTTGCTGATCTTGCTCAAGCAGCTTTTGTAACAAAAAAAAAAAATCTGTTCCATACGCAAATCAGTTGCGTTCTGCTGCGTAAAGGAGTTCCGCACCGACTCCAGTTGTGTACTGACTTCTCCACCTTCTGCATAAGCTATATAAAGGGAAAGAGGAGAAGGAGAGAGGATATTCAGATCCTGGGAGAGGCTGGAGCGTGGAGGTGGAGCGGAGAAAGAGACGGGGAAGGTTTACTCTAGTTGTTATTTTTTTATTTGTTTTTATTTTTCCTTCTTTCATGAGATCTAGTCCACTCATGTGTGGCTAAACCTCTTAGCTAGGGCTAAGAGGTGAAGCTTGTAGCGTGATGGAAGACCTTTATTCTTGTGCCTCTTATTTGAACTGAATTTGATTTTTTTGTTAAAGGAATATTTTTAGTCTTTAATGGTCTGTTGTGACTGAAATTACAATGGGTGCAATGGCTTTAAGTATTTCTTTTTCCTCTCTTATGCTTATGATGTCAGGAAGCCCTGTTGTTCACCATCGTCTCCTGGGTATGGTTGGATGACGGTACCCTTTCCTAACCCTCATAGCATGTTGATTGGTTGGTAATTAGTTTAATTCTGTTGTTTACCATCGTCTCTTGGGCATGGTGTGGTGATGGAATCCATTCTAATTCATATACCCTTCATCTCTTGAAAACTATATCAATGGCAGTTCAGTTGATTTCATGAATCAAGAGTAGTTCTCCCTGATCTCTACAAGTTGATCCTCTGAATCCCTAGTTTCCTACCTCTGAATAACTAGTGTTTTACCGTTGAATTTCTAAGTTTTAGATAATTATTCACCATTATTCCTAAAAATTACAGTTGATTTAGACTTCATCTCATTCTAGTTCTAGTTTTAGTTAGTTTCAGATAACGTACAGGTTTCAGTCCCTGTGGATTCGACCTCGGTCTCACCGAGTTTATTACTACATCACAACCCTATACTTGGGGAGTGAACAGCTAGTCACAGGTTTGCTGGTCAAGAAGAGAGAGAGAGAGAGAGAGAGAGAGAGAGAGAGAGAGAGAGAGAGAGATTGTAGGGTCGCTATTCAGGCTGGCTGGGTTGTTTTAAAACAAAAGGAAAAGGGTAAAGAGAGATTTAGGGGTTTTTTTTAAAAAAATTTAAAATTTTTATTTATATACTACTTGACCGAGTTGAGTTGAGTGACTCTGAGTTCGAGCTATATATCGAACCGAGTTAAGTCGAGCTTGGGCTAACTTGAACTCGACTCGAAAAATTTTTCGAGCTCTAAAAACTATCTTAACTCGGATCGAACTCAGTTTCGAACAGAGCCGAAACGAGCTTTTTCGAGCCGAGTTGAGTGAGTTAACCGAGTTAGCTTGGTTTGTGTACACCCCTTCCTGTGAACAATATTTATTTGACTTGTCTAAATTGGAAAAAATTAGCTAGCAAGCAATCTAAAATTTTTGGCAGAATTTTGACCTGTCGACCACAAAGGTCAACCGGTCGAACTATGTTGAGCATGGTTGATCGTTCTTGGCTTCTTTTCTTCAATCCATCTTAACCATGAATGAATTCACGACCCGTTCTACATCAATCCCCTCCACTTCAAAGAACTTGTCCTCGAGTCATTCTCCGGAGTTGGCTCACGATACTTGAAAGGTTCACCACGTTTAACGTGTGTGAGATCTCTATATCTTCAGGAAGATAAAGAACATACGCATTGTCATTGATCTTACAGATGATAGGCAATGATCTAATCTTCTTGTTCTTCAGCTTATTGTACGTCCCAGTCAGAATCTCTCTTTACACAGATGAACCATAATGTCGTTGCCCACATTAAATACCTTCAAAAGTCGAAGCGTGTCAGCCATTTCCTTGTACTTGTCATTGGATGCCTCTAATTGAGTTTGAACATCAGCGTGTTCACTTATGATTTAGTTTGTCACATATTTTGTAGTAACGCTCATACCTAGGAGTTTGGGCAAAGGAACTAAATCAAGAGTATGTTGAGGCACTCGTCCATACAAAATTTCAAATGGGGATTTGCCAGTGGAATAGTTCAACATGTTATTGAACGCGAATTCTGCTTGAGCCAAGGCCAAGTCCCATTGTTTGAGCTTATCTCTCGATATGTATTATATAAGGTTTCTAAGTGTACGATTCACTACCTCGGTTTGCCCATCAATTTGTAGATGATATGCACTACTGAATAGTAATTTGGTGTCAAATTATCACCACAAAAGTCCTCTAAAAGTGACTGGGGAACTTAGTATCACGATCTGAGGTGATAGATTTTGGGACCCCATGTAGCTGAACAACTTATTGGGAAAATAAACTTACAACATGCACAACATCGGAATTTTTCTTGCACTATATGAAATAGGCCATCTTGGAAAATCTATCAACCACGATGAACACTAAGTCTACACCACACTAGGTCCATGGAAGACTTAGCACAAAGTCCATATATAAATTCTCTCAAGGGTCGTCAGGTACATGTAATGGAGTGTATAGGTCAGTGTTCTGCAACTGCCCCTTGGATGTTTGACACGTGTGGCACCGCTGTACCACCTTTCCTCATCATATTTTACCTGTGGCCAATAATAACGTTATTCTAGGAGAGCTATTGTCTTCTCTTACTCTAGATGACCGCCGAGGCCACCTCCGTATAGCTCTTGGATGATGCGGTCTTGCAATGAATTTTGAGGAATGCATAAATGATTTCCCTTGAAGAGAAATCCATCTTGAATATGGAGGTCGCTGGGCTGACCTTTCTGGGATCTAATCCATGCATCCTTGAAGTCGTCATTGTCGACATAAATGTTTTAAGGCATTCGAATCTGACAACCTCATTGCTCATGGTGAGTAACTAGGTTGTACGTTGGATAAATACATCAACCACCTTGTTCTGTTACCTAGACATATGCTTCAGCGCAAATGTAAATTCCTACAAGAATGAAATCTATCTAGCATGCACACAATTCACGTTAGCTTGACTATTTATGAATTTGAGAGGTTGATAGTGTAACATTATGAATTTTCGTGGCTCGGGTATATACTCGTGCTTGAGAATTTTGGGTGTTAATAATGTAAATATTGGATGCCTTAAAATCGCACGTCGTTTTTTTTTCCATTTATATCACATTCAGTTACATTCACGAAGGTAACATTTACGAGAATAAAATCGACTGTATTTATTATTCCATTAGAGTAAAAAAGCGTAGAAATAATTCTTTAATGCCCTCTCAATGGGAACTTATTACATTATCAAAGTTTGTAGTGGAAAATAAATAAAATAATTTGTGATGTTATCCTTCTTCTTTATTCAAAAGAATCTTCCATAGAATGATTATCGACCATATCATCAACATGTAATTCACTTACAATATCTGTAGTTGGAGATGGTCAATGCCCTACTCATACTAATGGTTATCCTTTAAGATTAACAATAATTCAGGAGATTCATAAGAATAATGTGATGGTTCTTATATGTCTCGTACTCCACCACTACAAGTGGTATCAGTATGCACAACCAATATATATATATATATATATATATATATATATATATATATATATATATATATATGAATGCATGCCTAACAAAGTGTGTGCAGTTATCATACGTAGTGATCATCACAATGTGGAATATAATTCTTAGAAAACCTGACTCGCCTCGCATTCTCACACTAAGGAGATTCGTCGGCATGTCGAATGCTAACGTGGATTCACGTGAACACCTCAAGATGGCACAACACACAGATCAGATGAATTACGTAACACGATTTGTTCATGGAGCGACTATTTGCGACATCCAATCTCGGAAGTGATGTAACACGAATTGCAAATTACTTATATCAATTTGTGCACCACTACTCAAAATCCATGAAATTACGTGTCGACCAAGCGGGTCACTACCCAGAGCGCATTATGTTCACGATAAAAATATATGAATCAATAGATGTGAGACGTCCAACACATCACTTGCATCAATGGGGAAATAAATCGAACCATGTGAGTTTTGAAATTCCAAAACACATGCCCAAGACATAAAGGGAGGTGGCAGCACAAGGATAACCTAATAAAGGAGAAAAGTAACATTAAGCTATCTCAATAAAGGAGAAAAGTAGCAAATAGGCTAACTCAATAAGAATAAGGGGAGATGAACAAAAGACTAATTCAATATAGAGTTGAAGCACGCGTCGCTCTCAAAATTGGCGAAAGGATCAAGGCTTGTATCCATCACGCCACATAAATTCATAAAAATCATGCATAATCAAAATCATACCTTAACTATAATTTTCAAAAGGATAAATAATTCATAATGATCCATCAATCAATTGCATGGAAAATCATAGTAATATGAAAGTATACAAAAATAAGATAAATCATATAAACTCAAATTAGTATAAGCTTAAAGGAATCCCTCACCTTAGCCTTATATCTAAACTTTAGGTAGATCTCGATGTAGAAAAGCTTCTACATGAACCACGACATCGCTTGAGTAAGAGAGAGACACCATACATGTGGACAATGAAGAGGATGATAGGCGACTAGACTTTTTTTTCTCTTTCTCTTTCTCTTTCCTCCTTACGTTGGGAGGTGGTGTGTGAGTGGAGAAGGGGACGCAGACTGGGCATGTGGGAGGGGGTGTATTTCACATCTCACTTGGATTGAGTTTCTACAATTTGACCTTTTTTGGTGATCTTTCTTTAAATCTAATTCGTCCATTGTGTTAGGGTCGTCGAATAGATTCAGGGTATATAATCCGGAATTTAGATTGACCTATTTTAAAAATTTTCCTAACGGATACCAAAACGATCTTGATCTCAATTAACGGTCCACACTTAATTATCATGGCCCGATTTTGAGAGAAACGTGTAGTTAGGATAGGAAAACGGTTGAACAAAAGTTGGTGGTTGCTCGATGGTGAAAAAGGCCTAAATATGAAATTTCACCTTTTGCACCAAAATTAAAGAATTGGAGTCAAGGCGGTCATCATTCAATGGTGTATGATTATAAATCGGGGTCTAAATTTTGTATGATATTGTAGTCATATGAAGCCAAAGTATGGTTTAAATTTCAGTTGCGATTGACGGTATAATGTGGGTCAATCGGAAGCTCTAGATTTAGGAAGAGTTGGTAAGACTAAAACGGATAATTTTGTGGCTAAGTAAAAGCCTACCAAGGTGGAGTTCTCATATTTTATACTTGGTCTATATGGTGAAAATCCAAGTCATTCATACGAAGGAAATATCATACTACGACTACCCATGACCTTTCTTCACTCGATGGACACCAAAATCAGTGGTTAAGGGAGTGATTTGTCAATTGGGCCATTTTTACAATGATAAAAGGGATGAATTTGACGTGTATGGTTAATTTATGATAAATAAATATGATATAAAATTTTACATGAAACGGATCATGGGAACCATGTGATCTAAAATTCAGGGTATAGGTTAATGACATTAAGTATTTATGATTTTATCATATTTTATTTCTCCAATTTTCACTATCTGTAACGTTGGACTAGACCATCCAAATGCATTGAAATTTCACAGACATTCTTTATTTTTCGTTATCTTTCCATCGCCTTATTTTGGGCCTTGATCGCTTTTTGATGACCAAGATGCCTTTTTAATGGGCTATATCGCCCTGAGGTCTAAATCAACGCTTTCATATTCTAATAGAAAAATCAGCCGGTAGTTGTAGCATATACCTTATAATCTTCGAACTGAGCTGTTTATTCTGATATTTAGGCAACCCGTTTGGTGGATGCAAATATGATGGATGGTCAGATGATATGTTAAAAATATGAAACCTTGATGGTTAATATTCTGATAATGTATGTAGGTGGTTATACGGTCAGTTTTGAAAATAGATGAACACAAGTAGGTTTTTTAGAGTGATCAAGAGGTAGAACATGTATACCGTTAGATTCAAGTGACTTGTTTACATGTGTAGGCTTCTCGGATTGTAGTTTTGATGGTGGGTTAAACATATTCATAGGTGATGAACAAGATGAACAGATCAAAATCTCAATTTGATATATGTATGAGCGTATGGAGATATAAAGTAATTAGTTTACTATGATCGGTGGGCCAAACTCAAAGTGGACGGTCAAATATCTTTACCTATCAGTGGATAATTGACTGAACGGTTGGTTATGATGGACAAGTGGGAATACTTGGACATACGATGATCTTGTCTTAAAATCAACAGTCGGATAGCTTGATCTATGGATGACGATCATTCTCAACGATTAGATTCATGTTGGAGAATAAATATAAGGTTAGGATAACTAAATTGGTATCGTACACATGTACATACTAAGTTAAACTTTATGGTGACACTCGAAAACTTTCAATACTTGGGTATTGAAAGTTTGGAGTGTTACAAGTAATCTGTAAAAAGAATGAACTCCCTATGAATCAAGTAATGTTGTCAATGTCGAAATGCCTGGACCACTGCATATAATTCGATCTCATACATCGACCACTTTTTGCGTGCATCACTGATCTTCTCACTATAGAAGGCTATATAGTTCAAGATGATCTCTATTACATAAGGGTGGACCCGAAATAAGTTGCCTATCTTTGAGTTTCATTTATGTCATTCAACTACTTGAAGATGATCTGATATATATTTTTATTCATCCAGGTATCATTTTGTAAATCGGTAGATCCAACTATTGAATTAGCCATCGATTGTGATTAGTGGTCATGTGATTTGTGAAAGGGTAAGGGTTAGTCCTTCCCCATGAATTCTTTTTGCCTTAGGACTTTAGGACTTTTCTTTCACTGGTAACTATTTTTAATATTTTCCAAAGTAATGGAGATGAACAAATAAATAAAAAGAAAGCTAAACAATGTCGATTTTATTAATATTTGAAGATGTGGCCAATTACCATCGACATAGTATCAGAACAAATAATCTAGAGAAATAAATACCATAATCCGTCTATAAGAACAGATGATCGAAGCTAATGGTCCGTAAGATCTGAACAAAAGGATGATTGCTTAAGTAAGAAGGTAAGAACTTAGTTGATCAAGATTTAACAACTTAAGGTTGTGGACATTTAATCTAATCCTATGATGTTGCAGCAATGTCACTGGACAATAGAAATTTATGTTAAGACTAAGCTAGGCTATGTTATGTTAGGATAAACATAACGATAAATATAAAAGATAAATGAATTGTGTTTGGCGTGGGCCTCGAGCTCTTCTTCAATTGCTGCTTTTATAGGTTCTCGAGGCGGTTAAACCCTCGCTAGGTTTTCCATATTCATCAAGGATGCTCTACTTTTACGACATGTATTCCAAATACGAAGATTTGTATAGATTTGAGTCTGTGGCTCTCGA
Source organism: Magnolia officinalis (assembly GCA_021015155.1). Taxonomy (NCBI): domain Eukaryota; kingdom Viridiplantae; phylum Streptophyta; class Magnoliopsida; order Magnoliales; family Magnoliaceae; genus Magnolia; species Magnolia officinalis. The sequence goes on from JAJHSJ010000018.1 coordinate 52,085,578, forward strand.
ATCTTCACATAGATGGTGTCCTGGACAATGTTGCATCTAAAATTAGATTAATCAAGGAAACCTTTACTGTTGATCCCATACCTCAAATCGATCATAGTTATTTATTTGGTAACCTAATCAAACCAACTCTTACAGGACCTTGAACTCTCTCTCCCTTCTAATAATGGTCTTGGAGGGGTTGGATTGTTCAGGACACTATTCTATAAAAAAAATACCACTATTCTTCCCACCGTGTCCCATCTGATTGTCAAACTGGTTAAATTAGATTTTTCATCGAGCTCTCCCATTCTCTTAATTTGGATTATTATATGGATCGACACCTGATTCGCTTAGTGTTTATCCTCTCCTGATTTGGGTCCGAATCGTAATTGAATTTTCTTGGATATTGGTCTGATCTCTGAATATTTGAAATATTCTTTATTATCTCCGTAAACTTTCTGAACTTCTTTGGGACGATCTCTCAGTTTAAAAGGACTATGATAGATGACCTCTCTAAGTGTATCATAACTAGATTTGTGATAGGATTCTTTCCCTGATGAGTCTTTATAAACGTGCCAAGCACACTGCTTCATTAATTAGCTCGCCAATCGTGGCCACGTGGCATGCGTAAGGGTCTTTGCCACCACACTACAAGAAATAGGGTTTTTAGCGACGAAACTTTTAGCAACGGAATTTTTTTTCGTCGCTAAAAGTGACTTTTAGCGACGAAATATTTTTCGTTGCTAAAAATAACATTTAGCGACGAAAATTTTCGTCGTTAAAGGTTTTGAACAGTTTTTTTAAAAATACTTTTAGCTACAAATTCTTCGTCGCTAAAAAACGTGAATGGGACTTTTAGTGACGAATACTTTCGTCGCTAAAGGCTTTCGTCGCTAAAGGGTTGTGAATAGTTTTTGAAAAAAATCGAAAGGATACTTTTAGCTACGAATATTTTCGTCGCTAAAAACGTGTGGGGGACTTTTAGCGACGAAAATTTTCGTCGCTAAAGGTCTCTTTTTTAAAAAATATTCCATCTAAAATTTCTAATTTTGATATACACCTGTTTGAATATAATTCATCATATTCTTCCTGATATACACCTGTTATATAATATATTTCATCATATTCAAATTCACATCCATCTAACCCCAAGCTACGTAAATCCATCTAAACACAAACAATCCTATGGAAAAAAACAAATAAAAAGAGAGAGAACATATGAGAGGTGATGCAGACAAATGAAAAGAAAAACACCTTAACCTAAACCTATAAACCTATAACCTACACTTATAGGTTTAGGTTAAGGTTTAGGTTATAGGTTATAAATGTAGGTTATAGGTTTGGGTTTAGGTTATAGGTTTAGGTTAATGTTATAAGTTTAGGTTATGGTTATAGGTTAAAGGTTTTGGTTTAGGTTAAGGTTATATGTTTTGTTTCGGTTAAGTCTCGGTTTTGGGTTTCGGTTCAAGGTTATAGGTTTAAGTTATAGGTTAAGGTTATAGGTTTAAGTTAGGTTTAAGTAATAGGTTATAGGTTATAGCTTTGGGAATTGAGAATAGGTTAAGGTTTAGGTTTAGGAAACCGGGTTCGGGTTCGGTGTTCACTCCCCAAGTATAGGGTTGTGATGTAGTAATAACTCGGTAAGATAGATGTCAAATCCCACAAGGACTGGTCGTCACAATTCAAATTCACAATTCTTCTTAACTAATTCAACAAATAATGGAGTAATTTACTAACACAAATCTATGAAAAACAATTGAGAACAGGGAAGAAAATTCAATCAGAGAAAGAGCACTAGGACTTTCGAATCACCCCTAATTATCCTAACCCTTGTTTTGTCTGTTGATTCACCTTGATCTAGATTGATACCACTTATATAGAGAAAGCACAATCTATGTCCTTAATCGAGCATACAGAATGTCTAATTCCTTTAGCAATGCCATGAATAACATATCCCATGTCCTTGGTTGGGCACATGGAATGTATAGTTCATTAGAGCACCCTGTTTCTTCCTCTATAGGAAACTTGTTCTTGATCAGACACAAGCACCTATAATAAGCATCCAAACAACATCCATATATATACTTTGGTCAAGTTCATAGATGGAGAAGTATAGAATTTAAACCAATCAAGCCCACTTAGAGAAAGAGACACACCAATCAAATCAAAGTAAAATCAAAAATAACAAGAGTATTCAAATTAGGGGCTTCATCTCAGCCCTAGCTGAGAGATTAGTGACCCATAAAATCCATTAGGAAAGAAGGAAAAATAAATATAAAAAATAGAAACATCTCCCTTCTTCCTTCCTCTCTCTTCCTTTCTTTCTTCTCACTGGATCTGATATTTTCCTCTGGATCTGGAATTCTCTGATCTCTGAATGCCCTTCCTCACGTTTTGCAACTCTTTTTATAGCTGATGGAGTGGCTAGGTGGTGAAAATCGGAGTGGCTAGAGTGGCTAAGTTCGGGGCCTCGAAACACCATACTTTCCTTGCTCAAATTCCATAAAAACACCGTCCCTTAGGACTTTCTTGGGTCCTCTACATGATGTACGGTTCAGATCTACCATATGATCAAAGACGGTGGCCCACCATCGCCTGGAAAACTGCTTTTCGCGGATGTACGAAAGCTTTCGCACCTCTTCCGCTGTCGTGATCGGTGGGCCCCACAGAGGTTTTTTCGGGGAAATCCATCCCGTCCATTAGGTTGCCCTTGAAATTTCGGTAAAAAACGGACGGTTTTGGTTGTCCTTTGATTCGGTCCAGAGAAGAAATCACGCCAAGATCAATTTTGACGTTGCCAGAGCAGTCCACTTGTGGCCTCTGTACCGCACACGTGTGCACGCATGGGTGTAAAGTGATAGCATGGTTTTGAAGTTCACGAACCCATCTACAAGATAGACGGTCCGGATCAGCTTTATGGGTGATGGGTGGGACCCACCACCGTCCGCAAAAAGTGCCAGCGCGTCCGTTCGCTGCTGCCGAAAACGGCAGCTTCCGTTTTTTGGACGATGACGCGGTCAGCGCTGCTGACCGCGTGAAGTAGTTCTGGTGCTGCGCATGCACGTGTGCACACTATGTACACACGCTGCACATAGGGGGCCCACTGTAATGTGTTTCAGAAATCCAATCCGACCATACTTTTTCTCAGGCTATTTTAACCGCTGGGACTAAAATTGAGGCAGTTCCAAATATCACGTGGGCCCAAAATCAACGGTTTATGGGCTGATTTGTCAGTTGGGGCACTTCCATAGTGATCCGAGGGCTGAAATTTGAAATGTACGGTTAATTAATGTCCCTAATCCCATGTATAAGGTTTCGAGCCAATCAGATAGAGGGAACCATGCGATCTTGCATTCTGGACCAATTTCGGGTCTCTTTAACGTGAACGGCTTGATTTTCTCGGATTCCTGTCGTGTAACTCCGTTGATCTTGGTTTTCTGGAGTCTGTCCCTTGCTCTGGTAATTTCGAAGCGTCAAATCTATGCTTTTAACATCATTTTCAATACACGCTCCTGATTTCATCCTGTAATAAAAACACAATTAAAATATGGCATTAAGCTTTATCATGTATGTAAAATCAGGTAATAGTCGGGGTCTAATATGCAATATTCGACCCTCATCATTCGGGTTCGGGATCGGGTTTAGGTTTGGGTTTTCAAGTTTAGGTTTAGATTTAGGTTAGAGAGTTGAGATTAGGATTTGGTGTAGGTTTAGGTTTAGGGATTTGAGAATAGGTTAAGGTTTAGGTTTAGGAAATCGGGTTCGGGTTCGGGATCGGGTTTAGGCTTGGGTTTTCATATTTAGGTTTAGGTTTAGGTTAGGGAGTTGGGATTAGGATTTGGTATAGGTTTAGGTTTAGGGATTTGAGAATAGGTTAAGGTTTAGGTTTAGGAAATCGGGTTCGGGTTCGGGATCGGGTTTTAGGCTTTGGTTTTCAAGTTTAGGTTTAGGTTTAGGTTAGCGAGTTGAGATTGGGATTAGGTGTAGGTTTAGGTTTAGGGATTTGAGAATCGGTTTAGGTTTAGGTTTAGGTTTAGGTTTTAGCTTATAGGTTTAGGTTATAGGTTTAGGTTTTGGTTTTAGGTTTAGGTTTAGGTTAAGGTTATAAGTTTAGGTTATAGGTTATAGGTTATAGGTTTTGGTTTAGGTTAAGGTTATAGGTTTTTGTTTAGGTTTAGGTTTAGGTTTAGGTTACAGAGTTAAGATTAGGATTTGGTGTAGGTTTAGGTTTGGGGATTTGAGAATACATTTAAGTTTTAGGTTTAGGTTTAGGTCTTAGGTTTAGGTTAAGGTTATAGGTTTAGGTTAGGTTTAAGTTATAGGTTATAGCTTTAGGGAATTGAGAATAGGTTAAGGTTTAGTTTTAAGAAATCGGGTTCGGGTTTAGGTTTGGGTTTTCAAGTTTAGATTTAGGTTTAAGTTAGGGAGTTAAGATTAGGATTAGGTGTAGGTTTAGGAAATCGGTAGGTTTTAGGTTTCAGGTTTAGGTTTAGGTTTAGGTTTAGGTTTAGATTATAGGTAGGTTATAAGTTATAGCTCTGGGGAATTGAGAATCGGTTATGGTTTAGGTTTAGGAAATCGGGTTCGGGTTCGGGATCGGGTTTCGGTTTAGGTTTTCAAGCTTAGTTTTAGGTTTAGGTAAGAGAGTTGAGATTAGCATTAGGTGTAAGTTTAGGTTTAGGGATTTGACAACACATTTAGGTTTTAGGTTTAGGTTTAGGTTATAGGTTATAACTGTAGGGAATTGAGAATCGGTTATGGTTTAGCTTTAGGAAATCGGGTTCGGGTTCGGGATCGGGTTTTGGTTTGGGTTTTCAAGTTTAGGTTTAGGTTTAGATTAGGGAGTTGAGATTAGCATTAAGTGTAGGTCTAGGATTCAAGATTGGAGAACACATTTAGGTTTTAGGTTTACGTTTAGGTTTAGGTTATAGGTAGGTTATAGGTTATAGCTGTAGGGAATTGAGAATAGGTTAAGGTTTAGGTCTAGGAAATCGGGTTCGGGTTCGGGATCGGGTTTTGCTTTGGGTTTTCAAGTTTAGGTTTAGGTTTTGGTTTAGGTTAGGGAGTTGAGATTAGCATTAGGTATAGGTTTAGGTTTAGGGATTGGAGAACACATTTAGGTTTTAGGTTTACGTTTTGGTTTAGGTTATAGGTTTAGATTATAGGTAGGTTATAGGTTATAGTTGTAGGGAATTGAGGATAGGTTAAGGTTTAGGTTTAGGAAATCGGGTTCGGGTTCGGGATCGGGTTTAGGTTTGGGTTTTCAAGTTTAGGTTTAGGTTTAGGTTAGGGAGTTGAGATTAGGATTAGGTGTAGGTTTAGGTTTAGGGATTTGGGAACACATTTAGGTTTTAGGTTTAGGAAATGGTTTAGGTTTTAGGTTAAAGTTATAGGTAGGTTATAGGTTATAGGTATAGGGAATTGAGAATAGGTTAAGGTTTAGGTTTAAAAAATCGGGTTCAGGTTGGGGATTAGGTTTAGGTTTGGGTTTTCAAGTTTAGGTTTAGGTTTAGGTTAGGGAGTTGAGATTAGGATTAGGTGTAAGTGTAGGTTTAGGTTTAGGGATTTGAGAACACATTTAGGTTTTAGGTTTAGGTTTAGGTTTAGGTTTTAGGTTTGGGTTATAGGTTATAGCTGTAGGGAATTGAGAATAGGTTAAGGTTTAGGTTTAGGAAATCGGGTGTGGGTTCGGGTTTGGGTTTAGGTTTGGGTTTTCAAGTTTAGGTTTAGGTTTAGGTTAGGGAGTTGAGATTAGGATTAGGTGTAGGTTTAGGTTTAGGGATTTGAGAATACGTTAAGGTTTAGGTTTAGGAAATTGGGTTTGGGTTATAGGTTATAGGTTAAGGTTTATGAAATCGAGTTTAGGATATAGGTTTAGGTTATAAGTTAAGGTTATAGGTTAAGGTTTAGGTTATAAGTTAAGTTTTAGGTTTAGGTTAGGGTTATATAGGTTTACGTTTAGGTTATAGGTTTTGAGATTTGAGAATAGGTTTAGGTTAAGGTTATAAGTTTAGGTTTAGGAAATCGGGTTCGGGTTCAGGATCGGGTTTAGGTTTGGGTTTTCAAGTTTAGGTTTAGGTTTAGGTTAGGGAGTTGAGATTAGGATTAGGTGTAGGTTTAGGTTAGGTTATAGGTTTTATAGGTTAAGGTTAGGTTATAGGTTTTATAGGTTAAGGTTTAGGTTATAAGTTAAGTTTTAGGTTTAGGTTATATAGGTTTAGGTTTAGGTTATAGGTTTTGGGATTTGAGAATAGGTTTAGGTTAAGGTTATAAGTTTAGGTTTAGGAAATCGGGTTCAAGTTCGGGATCGGGTTTAGCTTTAGGTTTTCAAGTTTAGGTTTAGGTTTAGGTTAGGGAGTTGAGATTAGGATTAGGTGTAGGTTTAGGTTTAGGGATTTGAGAATACATTTAGGTTTTAGGTTTAGGTTTAGGTTTTAGGTTTAGGTTTAGGTTATAGGTTTTGGTTATAGGTTATAGGTTATAGCTTTAGGGAATTGAGAATAGGTTAAGGTTTAGGTTTAGGAAATCGGGTTCGGGTTCAGGATCGGGTTTAGGTTAGGGTTTTCAAGTTTAGGTTTACGGAGTTGAGATTAGGATTAGGTGTAGGTTTACATTTAGGGATTTGAGAATACATTTAGGTTTAGGTTTGGGTTTTCAAATATAGGTTTATATTTAGGTTAGGGAGTTTAGATTAGGATTAGGTGTAGGTTTAGGTAAGGGATTTGAGAATAGGTTAAGGTTTAGGTTTAGGAAATCGTGTTCGGGTTCGAGATCGGGTTTACATTTGAGTTTTAGATTTAGGTTTAGGTTAAGGTTTAGGTTATAGATTATAGGTTTTGGAATTTGAGAATAGGTTTAGGTTATAAGTATATGTTTAAGTTTAGGTTTTATGTTTAGGTTAAGGTTATATGTTTAGGTTACAGGTTTAGCTTTAGGTTATAAGTATAGGTTTAGGTTATAGGTTTAGGGTGTGGTTTAGGTTTAGGTTCAAGTTCAGGTTTATGTTTAAGTTTAGGTTATAGGTTTAAGTTTAAGTTATAGGGTTTAGGTTTAGGTTTATGTTATATAGGTTTAGGTTCAGGTTTAGGTTTAAGTTTAGGTTATAGGTTTAAGTTATAGGTTATAGGTTTAGACTTAAGTTATAGGTTTAGGTTTAGGTATAGGCTTAGGTTATGGGTTATATGTTTAGGTTTAGGTTATAGGTTTTAGGATTTGAGAATAGGTTTAGGTTATAAGTATAGGTTTAGGGTGTGGTTTAGGTTAAGGGTGTGGTCCCTGCAAATACAAATATAAATGCGGCTTGTCCAAATGGCCAGGCCCCTCCAATGCTTTCTATATAAAATGAACAGCTTTATCATGGTCATAACAGTGGTTCCCACCTTCCAGGGACCCCCGCTCATTCGGATAGCTCCGACGCACATCCGGGTCTGCTCCATTAATTTTGAACAAATACATAAACACGGCCTGTCCAAATGGTGAGGCCCCTCCAATGCTGTCCATAGGAAATGGACAGCTTCATTATGGTCATAACAGCGGTTCCCACCTTCCAGGGACCCCCGCTTATCCGGATAGCTCCGACGCACATCCGGGTTTGCTCCATTAATTTTGAACAAATATATAAACACGGCCTGTCCAAATGGCCAGGCCCCTCCAATGCTGTCTATAGGAAATGAACAGCTTCATCATGGTCATAACAGCGATTCCCACCTTCCACGGACCCCTACTCATCTGGATAGCTCCGACGCACATCCGGGTCTACTCCATTAATTTCGAGCAAATACATAAACAAGGCTATCAGTTGAACACATTAACCTCACATTGCACATCTTACATGATAATTGATATGAAATAAGGTTATGGCTACTAACAAGACTAAAGACATACTTGGCTACTAACAAAAGGCGCAAGTGTCACTTCGTTGATAATCATAAAGAAACTTCACTCGGATCAACCACTAACTTCACTCGGATCAACCACTAACTAGCTGGATGTCTTTTATGGATCGGCTGCTGACGTTAGGAGACGAATGTGCTCAGGAAAAGGATCAGTTGAAAGAAAAGATGATTGGGCTCGTCAACATATATTATGATGCACTAGATGCTTCAAAAACTGGATTAAAGGTTAGTTGAATAATAGATGTTGAGTTTCAAGTTTATTTGGAAATATAAAACCGATGTCTCCATGATATTCTCGTTTATTTCTATATAAAACCCATATCTATGACACACTAAATTTACTAATACAATCTTTTGTCAGTCAGAAAATATACAAAAACATAGATGGGCCCCATCATGTATTTGTTGTGGCCTGAAAATAAGGTTCGTCCAATTTTAGTGAGCTGTACATGTATGGAAATATTGTACAAATGCTACAACTGTATTATCCACGCAATCTATTTCTAGGCCATTGTAAAGGCTGATCTTCCATTTTGGATGTTTTCAAGAAATCCCCCATTCATCCTAGGGTGCATATCAACGGTTTGGATCGCTGAACCACAGTTGACGACATGATCAAGGAGCGGTTCAAGGATTACTGCGGTAAGTTGTTTCAGGCTCTCGCTGCACGCTTACCCATCGATGCCCCACCACCTCCGCCTTCATCTTTGTAATTTTTTTTATTTTTGTTTATGATGTTAAATTTATATGTATTTATGCGTGAATGAATGTGATGTGGATAAGATTGTTTGTGTTTGGATGAATGTACTTTTATGTTTGGATGGATTTACTAGTTTGGGTTTATATGGATGTAGATGTGAATATAATGAAATATTATATAACAGGTGTATATCAGGAAGAATATGATGAAATATATTATAATAGGTGTATATATTGCAACAGGTGTATATCAGGAAAAATATTCCAGCAATTTTGTGCTGGAATATTATTTTTTAAAAAGAGACTTTTAGCTACGAAAATATTCGTTGCTAAAAGTGTAAACGAAATTTTTTGTTGCTAAAAGTGTTGTAAAGTTTTTTTTAGCGACGAAAACTTTCGTTGCTAAAAGTCTAACAACAGCGAAAATTTTCGTTGCTAAAAGTCTTGTAAAGCTTTTTTAGCGATGAAAATTTTCGCTGCTAAAAGTGGAACGTATATTTTTGACAACTAAAACTTTCGCTGCTAAAAGTCTTGTGAAGTTTTTTAGGGACGAAAAATTTCGTCGCTAAAAGTGGAACGATTATTTTTAGCAGCGAAAATTTTTTTAGCGATGAAAATTTTCATCGCTAAAAATCTTGCCTTTGGCGACGATACGAATTTTTCGCTGCTAAAAGTCATTTTGCGTCGGCGTTTTAGCGACGAATTTAGCGACAAAAATTTTCGTGGCTAAAACTCTTTAGCTACGAAAATTTGACTTTTAGCGACGAAAATTTTCGTCGCTAAAAGTGGGATTTCTTGTAGTGCCACATTAATAACGGAAAGCGTATCGCCGAAGGAATATCAACTGAATATATCTTCGGGTGTGAGTATGATTTTAGTGAGTACCAAGCCCATAATGTTGACACGTGACATCTTTTCATTGGTGCATGTCAAGGCGTTGAAAATGGGTGTAAATAGTAATTACCAAGATGAAGGCCCCTTCCTCATTAATAGATGTCAGACCACCTTCCTTGGCATTTACATTTGAATGGATCTTAAGTAGGTGACTCATCGGTGGTGGCTAGCTCGATAGGCGTCCATGAAAGGGTAAGGACGTAAGGACGAAAGTTTGTGATTATGGTGGAATTAAATAACCGTACGTATTGTACACTTATATCTAAGAAATTAGGAACTTCCACAGAACGAAGAGTACATCAACTATTCTCTCATAGCATGTATCCTAAATTTGTATTTATTGTTGAGATTTCTCTTGAAAATAAAGAGATTTAACTGGTATGCAATCCGATTTTCAAAGTGAAATTAATAAGCAAGCCACCTCTTTTCTAACATCTCTTACGTCTGATGATTATGCATTTATCACCATTTAGAGATATTAACGTAGGATCCCAGTCCTTTGTCACACCGTTTAGAGTTTCGATGGCTAAGATCTTAGCCTTGTACAAAAATATATCTGAGAGCTTGTTGTGACTACGTATTATGTGGGCCAAATCCGTGATTCCGATAGTCAGATGTATTTGATATTTTTCTTAACATATTTAAGATAGTTAATAATCATATATACGGTCCCTATAGTTAGATTCTTTCATGATAAGAATTTAAAAAGTTTTGGATCGACAAATACTTCTATCAGGATAAACTTTGAATTACTATTTGGCTCAAATCCAACAGAGAAATCTGATTAGAGAGATTTGATCAAGACATTTCATATGCAACTTGTATGTTGTACACATGTTGTCCACAACATTCATCCCCTTATTGTGGACCCACTTGGTAGTGGGACCACTTTTGATTTATGTACTTTATTAGTTCATTCACTTTGGATAGCCATGTGTATTGATGTTTGTCTCTTATTTATGCCTTGCCACTGTATGGGCCCCACTTGCCATTCTATCTATTTCGTTTCCTTTGTACTTTTTCTGTTTACTAAAATTTTTTCAAGTACTTAACTGTATTGCAATTAGGCCTCTTTAACATATTATTGTGGGCCTCACGCTCTTTAGTTAAGGGTTCCACTTTGGAGGATGTTTAATACTTATATAAGTGAGCTAGGATGTCTCACCTGTTTACTAGGAATGATCCCCAAGTGTTTGGAATCTGGGCCCTAAGTTTTGACGGACCTCAATGCTGAAAACTGTCTAATTATTTTTGTATTTTGTTCCAACTTTGAACCTCTGTAATGGACCCCACACAAAAGATATGAGTAGGCCACCACTTAAAACCTTTAACCTATATGAATGAATATATAAATAATATTTTACTTGGGCTAAGTCAGACCTCACGTGAACGGGGAATGGGTCCAAAAATGGGGCTAGGCATGGTTGTGCAAAAAACTCTGTGCAGAAAATTAAAATACCTATGTTTGGCCCTACACCAAATATTATGTGTACATAATTAGTTGGTCCCATCTTATATATATATATATATATATATATATTATATATATATATATATATATATATATATATATATAGGAATACCAAGGGCACCCGACGGCACATTGAAAGGTGATCCCTCATGATATGGGTCATACTCAAACTTGGGCCAAAACTAATTCTGTACTGTTTTTGCCATAGTTTCTCCAAGTACCCATGTTTGGGCTATCACCATAAATTGTACACACCCAACCAATGAGGGCTGCCTTATAATTTGTAAAACTCATACATGGAGCTACCTGGTGGCTATCTTCTTTCATCAGATGTAGGCCCCATGTGATCATGAATTTGACTCTAAAATGGCCTAGAACCAACCTTGTACCAAAAGTCTGTTTGATATAGAATGAATGTGGGCCACATTAATGGGGTCCACTACATTCACAGGGCATTTAATGTAGCATTTAAACCATGAAAAAGAACTCGTTGATGCTGGTGAGCCCAAAACCTTAGGAGGGCCATCTAGTGTGGGCTGTCTTGGATGTATCATTCCCTTCATCTGATGAGGCCCACCTAGAGTGTTTTGTAAATGAGTGTTATATAGCTTGTAAAATATGTAGTGGACTGACTTTGCTGCCCAGTTGTTGTCTTAAGGTATGAATGGCCTTGGGCTCATTTAAATGAGGGCAACCCTAAGGCCCAAGTGGGTCCAACACTAAGAGTAATAGTTGGGGAGTGACAAACCCACCATGGTAACCTTCCTTAGGCCCGTTGGGCAGGCCTATTGTCTAGTGGTCAGTGTGTCTTGAACACTACCTCTAGTCAAGTGGACCACACTTAGCGATGCTTATTTTAGAATTCATAAGCTTGATAATTGAGCTTTTTCTTGGTTTGCATGTATATGTGATTAGTGGGCACAATATGATGTATGACATGTGAGATGTTAGCATGTTGTCCTTATGTTTGAGATTATGCATTGTTTCTAGTTGATGGTGGAATGTGTGGGCTCCACTTAGTTGTGGAGTTGGATCCATGCCATTGATGGCCTTGTGGTTGGAAGTTTATCCCTTGGAGTTGGCCTAGTGGTTTACTAAGTGAGACTCACACTTGACTTATACGACCACATGCCTTGCGTGTAGTCCAAGGTCAATATGGAAGTCACACTAGGTGGGATGCACCTAGTAATGGTCTAGATGACGGTACATGTGTGATAACATGATAATGATGGTCGTGAGTTGTTGGTTGAAATGATAGATATCATTTAATTGATGGTGATTATGGTAGAGTTACTATCGATTATGGTGATGATTTAATGGATGGTAAATTGATGACATATGCATTGATGATGAATTAATTGTTTATGGTAGTTGTGACATTGCCTATGTTAATTATGAAGTGGAAGTGATCTTCATGCTAATGATAATGATAGTATGTACATGTATATGATGACAAAATATACTAGTTGATTACCATACTTTACTTGATAATCGTTACATTGGATGATGAGGTTGATATCCTTGTTGATAATCATGCACGTGTTGATACTCATGATGATGATGTGTGCATAATTACTATGCTTTGCTTGATATTGTTACATTGGAGTTGATATTGATATCAAAGTGACAATAATGCACACGTCGATGGTCATGATGATCTCATGCATAAGATAACATAATATAACCATGTTTTACTTTACGCCGAAATGATGATAAATAAATGATGTTGGTGAATGTAAGGATAACCTCATGCATGATAGAAGCCTAATGTCTAGGGCATGTATGATGCTAGTGTTAGGTGATGACCATGATATTGATGATGCATGTGAATGCTTGTATGCTATATACTTCATCACATGCTTGCATGACTTGGATAATTCGACGTAAAATGTTGGTATGTCACCTGATGATTTTTGTGGCATTACATTAGTGATTTGCGCGAGGGTTACACTGAATGTTTGCTAATAACATTTTCTTTTTGTTGACATGGCACTTTCTTTTTATTGACAATATCGTACTGTCTTTATATTGATGCGACACTTATTTTATATTAGAACTAGCATTGCTCTTACATTTAAGTTAGCATTGCTTTATATTGATTTAACCATACTTTATGCTTAATGGGGTATTACACATCTCATGAATAGTGCTTATAATTATTGTTGAGGCACAAAAAAATATCTCATTGCAGTGGTCAGATAATTCCATGATACAGATCTTTTCTGAGGGTGTTTTGGTAAAAATTCTATTCGAAGGTATTTTGGTAAAAATCCCGTCCGGGGGTATTTTGGTAAAAATCTTGTTCGGGGTATTTTGGTAAAAATCCTGTCCGGGGGTATTTTGGTAAAAATCCATGTCTGGGGTAGTTTAGATATCTAAGGGTAGTTTAGCTATTTTGGTAAAAGGCATTAAAAAGGGTAGTTTAGTAAAAAGGGCTGCACAAGTGTTATTTTAATGGAAAGAGGTTGTACACCACCATTTAAGGAAACCTTGGTAGATACTGTGGTTTAAGAGAAGAAGATGTATATGTGTGAAGGGATAAGTGGTGGTGATCACCAATTTGTAAGAGTGGTAGTGCATATAAATACCTCACTCTTATTTCATTTGAAGGGAACGGATCAGTTGTGGGATAAGAAATGAGAGAGAAGGAGAGGAGAGAGAGAGCATTGTGCGCAGTTGGTTGTGCGCTGACCTCCGCACAACACTACCCTTAATGGAGTTCCCTCACAACACCGTCCGCACAATGGGAGCTCTGCCCAAAGCTCCTCCGCACAAAGCTCCTCCGCACGAGGCTGCTCAGCACAATGCTCCTCCGCACAAAAATGTTTGTTAGCACAAAAAGCTCTTCTTTTGAGAGATCCACACCGTCCATCGGACTATTCTCAGAATTTTGACCGTGAATGGTTGGTTTTAATCATCTGTTGATGTGGCCCACTGAGGAAATCAACCTAAATTGACATCTGAACGGTCCCCTTGCAATCACTATAACGATCATGTGGATGTGAGTGGTCACCAAAGATCAACATTATTTCAATGTGTTTTTCTCCCTCTACCTGATGGACGACTCAGATCAGTCCTTTGCTGCATGATGGTAGCCCACAACGGATGAAAGCAGTCTCTGTTTCACAACAGAGTCGATGTACATCGACTTCGTATATTGGGTGACCCATTTTTTGGAGCTGCATGGAAAATCACGCGCCCATTTGGTTTAGGACGAAAAACCATCCGGGATGGATTGCTTTTGGAGTGGAATTGGTGTGGCCCACATGATCTTTTATTCCGCCATCCATCCTGTGTTTAACGGCTAGGATCTTGTAATCACTTGCATGTGATCAAAAGTTCATCTAGGAGAGGCTAATATCTACCCTCTGAAGTGAATTAGCAGCTCGGATCTTTCAATGGATCAGTGAGTGGGACCACTATACAAAAACGTCCGGCGTGGTGAGGACGCTGCTGTGTTTTCAAATTTGGGAAGAAAGAGCGACTTTGGGAAATGCCATGCACGGCTTGTGCACTTGTGCACCGTGTACATGCTATATATATATGGAATCTAGCATGATGTTTGTAGGAAATCTGCTCCGTCCATTCACTTTTCCACTATATTTAACACTTTGAAACCGAGTTTGAAGCATATCCACATATCAGGTGGGCTCCAAATCAGGATTTTAGGGGCTGATTTATCTGTTTGGCCATTTTTACAGAGATCCAGGAGCTGAAATTGACATGTACGGCTAATTTATGGTCATAAGGCTACACATAAATTTTCAAGTCAAATGGAGGGTGGAAACCCTATAATCTTACATTCTGGGTGACTTTTTAGACCCGTTTAATGTGAACGGCTTGACTTTCTCAGATCTTGGCCATGTAAAATCATTGATCTCAGTCCCCTAATTGTATTTGCATCACACTTCAATGGACCACTCCACATTTCGAGGAAGATTCAAGGAAGAATGATCGGAAGGATGCTCAGAAATGATCGAAAAGCTTTGATAGATTGTACTTTGTTTTCAGAATCAAGGGAATATGATGATGTAAATGAACTTAGAATAAATGTGATCAATGTTCTCTCATTCTTTCTTTGTTATCATTGAATAAATTTCCAAATCGAATGCATTTGTTTTCTTGTTGAAACAATTGTACATTATCATATCTCACATGCATCATTTGTATGCCTGTTGTGGATGACGATTGTTCATAGTATATATCGTTCGGCTCGAGACACTTAGAGGACTCTATATGAGACAAGGTCGCCCCGCATGATTCGTCCTATACGCACAGGTTTGATACATGACTTAGATCGTGTGATTCATATATTTTGCACTGTGTAACACATACATTTCTCCCTATAGTCATCGGGGAGGTGGTCCCATATCCTTTAGGGGTGCACACGGTTCTGTTTGGTCCGGTTTTGGGGTGAAACCGGAACCGAATTGTTCCCTACGGTTCTAGGATTTTTGGAACCGGAATCGGACCGTTTGCACCCTAGAACCGAACCGGAACCGGACCGTGAAAACCGGTTCGGTTCTAGACCGGTTCCACTGTTCTGGGCATTTTCTTTTCTTTTTTCTTTTTTTTTTTGAAAAGAAGATCCTATCCATTGGAAAATGGATTTCAATGATTTCCATGATTTTCTGTTCATAGATCTAATGGATGGAATAATTTGCAGCAACTCATAAAGTTCCTATGGCCTATGTATTGTGGGGCCTACCTAATTGACGGTTTCGATCATCAACACACACGAAATTCACTTTAGTAGTCCGTGGACTACTTTCAGTTGTCAATCTTCGCCTCTACTTTTTCATCATGTCGTCATCCATGAATCTTTGACAGCTGTAAATTCAGAATGACTCTTATTTTTCTCGATTCGTTGTGCCTCTGTCGCGATTTAGCATGTAGCATGTGTCGCCACTCATTGGAGCCACATCCTTTGTGTACAAATGATCGGAACCATCCATGTTGTGCACCCCATTTCATAAGGGCCACCATACAAAAATAACAATGGACGGATGATTTTGACCATCATTTTTTGCATATGAATTTAGAACAATAGAAATCAATGGCCTATACTGAACAATACCTCATAGATCCGAACCGTTGGTTACGGTTCGGATCTATGGTTTGGTTCAACGGTTCGGTTCAACGGTTCGGATTGGTTCTATATAGCCCTAAATCGGAACCGAACCGTAACCAACGGTTTTGGGATTTTTGGAACTGGAACCGGACCGTTAACATCTTGGAATCGAACCAAACCGGACCGATCCAACGGTTTCAGTCCGGTTACACGAATCTAACGGTTCGATGTGCACCCCTAGTATCCTTGTTGAGGCTGGCGGATGATGGACACCGGAAACTACTGATATTACAGGGCGTCATAGGCATCATTGGGTGAAAGTACCTAAACCCTGTGGTACCAATAGGATGCTCCAATGTCTAGACTGAGTGGATTTACAAGCGCACGATGGCTAGATACTTGTAGACTGCATCCCCCACTGTGTCGAGGTCGGTTGGAAGGGGTTTGACCTTACCTGCCTGGGTGCAGAGGGTTATATGCTTTGTTGAATTTGACTAACTTGTGAAATGGGTTCACTATCGACAGACAGGGTGGTTTTTGTGTACCACTAACGAGGCGGATTGTGAGATCTTTTGCAATCGCTTGGTCTTGCACGCAATGGGTGGCAACCAGTGTCGGAAGTGGTAGGACTTGCATGTTCATCATTTGACTCATGCATTCATTCATCCACTATCCACTCAGGCTGGTGATGCATAATTAAATCATTATGTGTACCTTCAAAATGGTCATGATTTTGGAGTTTACCACATTGAGTATAGCTATTCAAATTAGGTATGGGACTTGTTTGGATAAAAGTCTCTTATGATGAACCCTACGGCTTGCGATACCGCATACTATCATCCCGACTACACACAACAGCTTTGTTATTCCTTTTCCATCGTATGCTCTATAATGGAATACATAATTTGATTATCTTGTACATGATGATTGGCTATTCTTATGATTCATGATCGTTCGTCTGAATAGTATGCCTAAAATTGGTTACATGATTTATGATAACCTGACGAACTTTAATATATATATATATATATATATATATATATATATATATATATATAATCTTTTTTTTTTTGTTAGCTTGTTAGCTTGGTAGTGATAATATGCTTGGTTGATAACATGCTCATATATGATAACATGCATGCTTGGTTGATAATATGCCAGTGGTTGTTTTGAATGTCTTTATGGGAGTGCCCTGATAAGTTGTGTTTTACTCCCGGTACGCAGTAGACTCATGAGCTATGGTTTGCTCATACAGATGATTTACACTTTTTTCAGTACGCATTTAGTAGAAGCACGTGCCTGCAAGAGTTTTAGGGGCTTTGTTATCTATTCTCCCTTATCGTTGAGCTGATGCACCATCTTATATGTAACGTGTCAAACATGTTCGTTTCTTGGATATGCGTTGATACCATGTATTAAATATGTAATCGCCTAATCAGATTAACCATTTCAAAAAAAAAAAAAAAAAAAAACTCCCCTACCATGAGTTGGGTTTGGCATTCGGGAAGTTCGCTAACCATTCACCAAGTCTGGTGAGTGGTGAAGAAGCTGTTGTGACCCGAGTTCGGGACTTGGGAAGTAGTAGGGCATAAATTCTGGATTTGGGGCATGACAATTTACCTCTAACCAAACATGCTCTTAAGGAAATTTATACTTAAATATAAGTAGGATAATTTCTACCTTAGCTTAATAATTCATGTTAGACATGAGCTTGTACAATACTAAAAGCCACAATACAAAGCTACTAAGCAAATTTGCACCTTTCAAGCTTTCGCTACCTTCACAACAATAGGACTTCTCACGTAGTGCTTACCGTCTGACCATATCAGCTTCCCAAACACATAATCATCAGCCACACCACCTTCCTTAGCCTGTAGGCTAACCTCAAATGTCTTTTCTTCACCAATCTTCTCAAATTTCAAGCTCATGGGCTTAATTGATACAGAAATTCCTAGCGGTGCATGGATACGGGCCGTGTACGTACTTGGGTTTCCCACATTCTTGACTGTCCTACTTACAGTAGTCAAGCTAGAGAGACGAGGAACAGTTATTGAAGGGTAATTAAAGTTCAAAAGATTTAAGGACTTTTGATTGCATGCGTAGGGTTGTTTAGTGAATTTTGTGAATTGAGTCATGTTGTATCCCATGGTGCAGAGGAAATTCAGGTAGTCCTCTACGGTTAGGTCATAGACTAAGCCAGGGTCCACTGCATGGTTAGGATGCACATGTCCTGAGCCATAGCTGAAAGGTGTGGCCTTAGATAAAGAAGAGTTTCTCATTGGAGATCCTGTGTTGTCTTTTGTTCGTGCGGTAGTCATGATTGCTGATTTGATCGCTGATGGGCTCCATTTGGGGTGGATTGCCTTGAGAAGGCCTGTGATGCCGGCAATATGAGGGCATGACATGGATGTCCCAGATATTGCATTAAAGAGAACTCGTCGTGGATCAGAAGGTAGATCGCTGGGTGCAACGTATTGGGTATAGGCCGCGAGGACATTGACTCCTGGTGCAGTAATATCTGGCTATATATATATATAATCCATTAATGGATGGAATGATAAATTAACCATTTACAATAATAGAAAAGCACTTAATGTTTTTGTTTAGAATTCAGATCCTTTGCATGCTTCAAACAGAAAATCCTATTTTCTGTGGTAGTGATTGGTTCACATCATCACTGTTGTTGCTAGCACTGCTAGAGATGGGGGTAGGATAGTGTCCAATCTAGTGAGCCACATTGAAATTAAAACTAGACACAGACCAATGAGTCGAGTCATAACTCAGTTGAGTTTCCTCTGGTGCTGATTACCATGTTTCCGTAATATTTAAAATGTCAAGTCATATGTTTAAATATTCTTCCTTTTGATTCACTGAGAGGTTTATTTATTTATTTTAATGAGTCAACCAAAATTGTATAAGGCAGAGTCACATGACCACATTGATTTTTCTCCATGTTTAATTCCACATCATTGAAATAAAATTTGATATTTCCTTATAAATAGAGGTGGGCAACGAGTCGAGTCGGACTGGATTGGGTCCAACTCGACTCGGTCCAAAATTTTCAATGAACTGACCCAAACTCAATCCAATCTGGGACCGAGTCTAGGTCATTTGACTCCATCTGATCCGTTACACTATTGGCCTGATCCAAACTGAGTCCGACTCGGTCAGGGAAACCGAGTCAGATCGGGTTGGCTACGGTTCGGATCGAGTCTTTTGTTTTAGTCAAAATTAAAGAAAACATCCCTTAGGACACGAATCTAAAGCATAAATCCAGGAATTGAAGCTTCTTACCTCAAATCCATGGTTTCTAATAGCAGAAATCGTCACATTTCTACTCAAAATCTACGAAGAAACACATGCATTGCAGTGATTTGAACCAATAAAGATTGGAAAGATGACAGGATTTGAAGCGTTATCGTGAGATCCAAGCCGTCGATTGGTGAGATTTTGCAATCGGAAAGTGTGATGAGATTCAAATCCCTTTCCTGTTATTTTGGGATATTTCACTCTCTAGCCTTGGTCGGAACAAGATCTCTTGAAATTGCAAGTGGGTTTAAACTTCGAGCAGATTTCTCTGCATCGGACTGACAGAAATGGAATCGTGGGGTGATAGAAGCTTAGAACCGTCGGATTCTGGACATGTGTGATCGGTTTAATAATTTTGTATGAAAATGTTCCCGCGAGTGGATGAAGAGGACGTATTGATCCGAAACTTCTGTGATTTTTTGCCTCTAACTTTTTATTTTTTGAAAATTAAAAGAAAATGATTTTCATTATTAAAAAATTCGTAGGGCCCACCATAACATTTATTTTCCATCCAATCTGTTAATAAGGTCATAACTTCGTGGATGAAGAGGAAAAACAAATTTCGTATTGATCCGAAACTTCGGTGACCCAAAAAGAGTTTCAATGGTAGACATTCAACCCCCTGCTGCTTTTTTGTAGTGTGGTCCACTTAATCCGCCAAATGGATAGATGGTTTGGATATAACACATACCTCATGAGACCCACAGAACTTACTAACGTCAATGCACCAGCTGGTGCATGGTACATCTGCCCATCAGACTTCATCACGTTTGTCGGTAATCAGACTCAGAAAATCAGAGGAAGCTTGCGTACGGAGTAACACAGTACAGTAAGCCTACTGAGTAAAGTATGTGGGACCCATCATGATGTATTTATTTTATCCACCCCTTCCATATATTTTATAATTTAATTTTATTTTCAGTACTATAAATCAATTATATACAAAGCTCAAATGGGCCACACCATAGGAAACAGTGTGAATTGAACATCTACCATTGAAAAATTCTTTGGGGCGACAGAAGTTTTGGGTCAAGCTGATATTTGTGTTTTCACTTCATCCATGTCCTTTTGATATTATGAACAGGTCAAGTGACAAATGAACGTCATTGTGGGCTGTAGGAAGGTTTCAACGGTGGAAATCATTATTCCCATTGTTTCTTGTGGCATGGCCCACTTGAGCTTTAGATATGTTTCAATTTTGGTCTCAACCACTAAAATGAGATAGTAAAGCTGATGGACAGTGTGGATAAACAACACGAATTCACGGTGTGCCCAACATAGTTTACTTAATACGATAAAAGCATACTAAGTAACACAATCCGATTTCGAAGTCAAGAACGGTGCTAGAGGCGCCGGTTGAGATGACCGAGGAGACGGATTGGGTACTCCTGCAGCTACCAGCCAATGGCTGGTGGTAGGTGCTCTGTGGACCCACCATGATGTATTTATTTCATCCACGCCGTCCATCTATTTTTCTAGATCAGTTATTGTATTAAATGAAAAATGAGGTATATTCCAATCTCAAGTGGACAACATTATAAGAAATAGTGTTGAATGAAAGTTGTGCGGATCGGATCCAATCGAATCGGACGGGTCCAGATTGGCCATTGATCTGAACTCGACTTGATGTACGGTCCTTCGAATCGGGTCAGATCCGTCGGATCGGGTCGGATTCTGCCCAACTCTACTTATAAAAAGATTAGCAATCTATATTCAATCATAACAGGCTGGCAACAAACCCGCCCAGATATTCAACTAATCAGGCCGTAGTTCTAAAACTCTTGCCGGACTTAAAAGTTGGCTGAATTGACCCAAATCAATGATATTTTGAGCTGAGTCTCTAAGAAACATGGCCATGAGTGTGACGATCAGTTAAGACTCAGCAAGAATTTTTGAGTTAGCTCGACGACCCAGCCAACTCAATATGACCCAACATGACTTGAACCAAGTCCTCCAAGAGCTCTCACCAGCAATCCACATGCGTCAGTTATGCTTTATTTTCCTATTAATATACTTATTGATTATAATGATTTTAATCTAAGACTCATTTCAATCTTCCAGTTGTCTTGACCCAACCCGACAACGAGTCCAGTCGATTTTTAAGTTTTTGAACTATAGAAGGCTCTAGCCTATTCAAAATTTTGATTTTGCCTTGTCCATGGGAGAGTAAATTCTGGACTGAGTAACTCAGTACTCTACAGTGTACTGATTAAACTCAGTGAGGCCCACAGATGATGTATGTATCTTATCTATGCCGTGCATCCATTTTACCAGCTCATTATAGGCATGACCACAAAATTGAAGTATATCCAAAGCTGGATCCTCACTATTGCTCAGGTGGTAGACTCGAGTTTCAACCCCCGGTCAAGGCTCCGAGTATCCATAGGTGGTGAAATTCCACTAGCGTGAGTATGTGAGGTGTGTGTGCGTGTGTTTAAATTTATAAAAAAATAAAATAAAAAAATAAAGTATACCCAAAGCTCGAGTGGACCATACCACAAGAAACAGTGGGAATAACGGTGGAACGACAGTTGAAGCCTGCCTAGGTCCCACACTAATGTTTTCCTTTGTCCTCTAACCCGTTCATAACGTCAGACAGACATGAATGATATGAATGAAGGTAAAACACAAATATCGGTTTAATCCAGAACTTTTGTAACCCCCAGTAAGCTTTCAACGGTATGTTTTCAATTCCCACTGTTCCCTGTGGTGTGGTCTATTTGACCTTTAGATATGCATCAATTTTGGGCTCCTCCACTAAAATGATGTGAAAAAATGGATGGACGGTATGGATAAGACATAAAAATCATAGTGGACCCCGCAAAGGATTTACTCAATACACAATCACCTCTTAGGTGAGGCCTTGCCTATTTACTGAACCAGATTGAATTCACACATATGGGCCCCACTCATAGCATTTTAGTACTCACCTTGAGGATCTCTGGTGTGATGAGATTAGGCCCCTGTGATGAGAATGCAGCCATTGTAGGTGTAGGTTTGATTCCAAGCTGTGTGGTAGGACGGGTGATGTAAGCCGTTGGCGAAGCAGTAGATGCATTGTAAGACAATAAGGCAACTATACCATCCCAATCGATATTTGTAGCAGGAAGGACATGAGCGTAGGCCCGTAAATCCGTATCGGGCTGATTCACGATTATCACCCCAGCGCCACCTGCCTCCTTGATTACCTCGCCAATCTCCTCACTCTCGATGGATCCACCAATGCAGGCAACGATCTTTCCTTTCACTTTCCTAGGATCCAGTGTCCCTTTTTCACAGAATTGAGCATCACGGGCCGTTGAATTGGTAGATTTAGCATCAATGGATATGATCAACGGATATGGTTTGTTGGATGGAAGGTCTGTTGTGGAGAAGCTCTGTCCCTTGATGTGCTTGTTATTGCCGAGGTGGACGTATGATGGGAATTCCCTATCCATTGTGCTGGCTCCTACAGTCATGATCCAAGGGGCCACGTTCTCAACCGTACCATTACCTGGGCCTTCGTTGCCAGCAGAGCAGATGACGGGGATACCTTTTATTATTGCATGGAAAGATCCGATCTCGACCCCATTTTGAAGATAATCGGTGTATATCTCCTCCGGACCGATAGAGACTGATAAGATATCGACGCCATCGTGGATTGCGGCATCAAAGGCTGCGATGATGTCTGCATCGGTACAGTCCTCCCAGCAAGCTTTGTATGCGGCTACACGGGCATTGGGTGATCCGCCTTTGGCTGTACCGTTGCCATAACTGAAGAGATTTGCTCTTGGGACGAAGCGACCACCAGCCGTTGAGAGGGTGTGGGTCCCATGGCCATTGGTGTCACGTGCCGTTGAGAGTGTGGGGTTGAGTGGGCCATGTTCTGCCTCGTAGCCTTTCTTAAAGTATCTGGCTCCGATCAACTTCCTGGTGAATCCATCCATTTGAATGATCAAGTACAGTAGCTGTATCATAAGTTATAAGATTGTCACACATGTAACATGTCCTATCCATACAAACGGTGGTTCACATCATACCCTTTTGACGTCCTTAAGTTATGTGGGTCCCAACATGATGTATGTGTTATATCCAAATCGTCCGACCATTTGGCGAGCTTGTTGTAAGGCTTGAGGAGAAAAATAAGACAGATCTAAAGATCAAGTGGACCACATTGCAAAACCAATGGATGGTGTGTCAAACACATATATCAGGTTGTGACCCACACATTTAGGTTTAGGAAATGGAGGTTTGATTTTAACCTTTATAAATCACGTTTTAAGAGCTGTGCATAAACTGAGTTAGCTTGGTTAACTTGTTCAACTCGACTAAAAAAAGCTCGAATCGAATCAGTTTGAAACTGAGTTCGATCTGAGTTGAGCTGATTTTTTTTTTACTTGAAAAAAATTCAAGCCGAGTTCGAACTTGCCCATATGGATATAAAGCAAATATCCTTATATCTTGATTTTTATGTTGCTTGCTGAGTATTTGGTGAAATACCTGTAAACCGGTGCTGCTGTTTTACATTCCGTGAGAAATCGGAGGTCCACTTCTTGTGTTTGAGAAAATGCCATAGAGGCTCAATCTTGGCTCGAACTCGGCTCAAACTGACCCGATTTTATGACCGAACTGAGCCAAGCTTGCCAATCAGGCTCGAGGACCGAGCCGAGCCAAGTTCGAGCTAGGGTTAGCTAGTGGCTGGGCCAAGTCGAGCTGTGCCAAGCTCGACCCGGTTCGACTCGTGTACACCTCTGGGCATAATTCAAGTTCTCTCCAAAGGAGGCGGATTGCATATTGCCACTGCTTGGACAGAATCGGTCTAGGTAGGGCTCCCTAGGGCCCACCCTGATGTATGGTTTTATCTATTTTTTATTTTAAGTTAGTTTTATGGTTTTCAGTTCATTTTAGGGTAGGTCTCAAAAAATTAGACATTCAAAGCTCAAGTAGATCCATAGTCGGGATTAAATGTCCACTATTAACAAATTCTTAAGAGTCATAGAAGTTTTGGATCAAGCTGAAATTTACATTTTAACTTAAAATGCAGGTTTGTGTAACCTGATGCAAATAAATGTCACGGTGGGCCGTAGAAAGGTTTCAACTATGTGGATTATCATCAGTGCTGCTTCTAATGGTGTAGTCCACTTGAGTATTTTATCTTCCTTGTATTTGGGTTCATATCCTAAAATGATATGGAAAAATGGATGAACGGCCTGGATAAAGGGAAGACATCATGGTTGCCTTGCCTGAACCCATTTTCATCCAATGGGGCAGACCGCAATCTGTTTGATCCAAAACTTTTGTGGTCTCTGAGAACTTTTTAATGGTAGACATTCAATCCTCACTGTGTGATCTACTTAAGCCCTGGATCTGTCTATTTTTTTGGGCTCATACGTTAAGATAAACTGAAAAAATAGATGAAAGACGTGGATAAAACCATACACCCCAGGGGCATACAGAGCCCTTGAGTGGACCGGTTAGGTCGAGGCAAGCGCAGGACCCAATCCGCTTTCCTCACAAACATGCAGGGTAATTAATGCTGCAGTAACTTAATCCAAACGGGCCCTAAGACAAACGTTGTAAGTGGGGGAAACTTCTAATGGGATTTTTTATCCCGTGCTCGACCGGTCGAGGGCTGGTGCACGACCAGTCGTGGAGTCGAGTCGTGGCACGACTCAAAGTCCAGCGATTGTGGACTATTTTTCTCCGGGGTGCTCGACCAGTCGAAGGAGGATCTCGACCGGTCGTGGGTGGCGCTCGACCGGTCGTGGACTCGGTACGACCAGTCGAGGTTACACAAATTCGTTCCACGATTTTGCGTGCATTTCGTGTCGCAAGTCCTTTCGCAACTGAGATGCCGAAAGGAGTTTTCTAAAACTTTAAATAGGAGGTACCTAGGGCTTTCTAGGTATGACAAGAGGATTTCCTAAATCTTTACATGAGATTTGCTAAAGGGTTTAGGGCTATCAAAGGTGAGAGAGAGAGAGAGAGAGGAAGCTTATAGAAGGGAGATTATGCTCGTGGAGGTTATCTACCGCGCAATCTATATCTCAACACTTCTATGTCCTTGTAATCGGTGAAATCTCTCCGTTTTCTTTGTTTTTCTCATTTTTATCCACTCCTGCGTGACTGAAGAAGGCTGTAACGTTCTACTTCATAGTGGATTGTTGATCTGGACGAGGTCCCGTGGTTTTTACCTCTTTGAGGGTTTTCCACGTAAAAACCTCTTGTGTGGTGTGGTTTATGCTTTGACTGTCTTTCATTGCATTATTATTCCATAATTTTGATTTGTTTCAGGAGGCTAGATCCTAAGGTTTTGTGCAAGGCCCCCAACAAATTGGTATCAAAGCTAAGTTCATTGAACGGGTAGGATCGATTTTAAATTATGGAAGGTGGCTCATCAAGGATGATCAGCCTCAATGGTTCTTTTCATACGACTCTACGTAGGGACTCGGGAGCTTCAAATTTCACTGCGGTCGCTTCAGATGATGACGTTATAGTTATTCTTTCAGCAGATCACGATATATGTCTCACGGCTACGAGTCAGGACACCGACTGGGTGATAGACTCGAGAGCTTCTTTTTATGCAATTCCACGCAGGGACTTCTTCACAAGTTACAAGTCAGGTAACTATAGGACTGTGAAGATGGGAAATTCTGGCATATCGAAGATCGTAGGGGTCGGTGATATTTGTGTGAAGAGCAATGTAGGCTGCACACTGGTTCTCAAGGATGTGAGACATATTCCAGACCTTCGCCTCAACTTGATGTCGAAGGGAAGGTTGGATGATGATGGTTATGAAAGTCAGTTTGCTGGTGGGCGTTAGAAGCTCATCAAGGGTTCATTGATCGCAGCCAGAGGAAAGAAGTGTTGCACCCTTTACAAGACAAGTGTCAGTGTGTGTAAGGGTGGGTTGAACGCAGCGGAAGATTCAGCCATTGACATGTGACATAGGCGTCTAGGCCACATGAGTAAAAAATGGCTTCAGCTACTAGCAAAGATGCAGCTCATTGCAGACGTGACAGGTACACATCTCAAAACTTGTCTTGATTGTTTATCAGGGAAACAACATAGAGTTTCATTCATTAAATATGCTTCTGATGTTAATAAAGTGCATGCATTAGATTTAGTTTATTTTGATGTTTGTGGTCCTATGAGGACAAAAACCTTGGGTGGGGCATTGTATTTTGTTACTTTTATAGATGATGCATCTGGGAGGGTTTGGGTTTATGCTTTGAAATCTAAGGACGAGGTCTTTGGTATGGTTAAATTATTTTATGCTATGGTCGAGAGAGAGACAGGTAGATCATTGAAGTGCATCCGCACTGACAATGGTGGTGAATACATTGGCGACTTTCATGAGTACTGCAAGTCTCTGGGTATACGGTATGAACAAACGGTTCTCAAGACCCTCCAGCATAATGGTGTAGCTGAGCGAATGAATCGCACCATTGTTGAGAGAATCAAATGCATGTTATTCCATGTGAAGTTGCTCAAGACATTCTAGGGAGAACCAATGCACACAACGGTGTATTTGATAAACAGGTCTCCATCAGCCCCGTTGAATGGAGAAGTACCTGAGAATGTGTGGACTAGACAGGATTCATCGTACAATCATCTCAGGGTGTTTGGATACAGGGCATCTTTTCACATACTAAAGGACGAGAGGTCCAAGCTCGATATGAAGATTAGACAGTGTGTGTTCTTAGGGTACGGTGATGCAAAGTTCGATTACAGATTGTGGGATCCAACCAAGAGGAAGCTCGTTAGGAGCAAAGATGTGGTTTTCTTTGAAGATCAGTGTATAGAAGACATTGGTAAGCCAGAGAAGGAACAACCTAGTTCAGGTGAGCTAGAAGACATGAATCCTATTATTCCTCCCATTGTACATGATGATGGGAGAGTACAACAAGGTGTAGAGGACGAGGGAGTTCCTTCAAAAGATGGACCAGGGGAGTAGTCCCTACTTGATCCACCTGTTGAGCCACAGGTGAGGAGGTCATCTAGGGACAGACAGTCGTCCAAGAGGTACTCGCCGTATGAGTACATTATGCTGACTGATGGGGGAGAGCCAGAAGATTATTCTGAGGCCCTAACCGACAAGCATAAAGGGGAGTGGTTGAAAGCTGTGCAAGAAGAGATGGAATCCTTGCATAAGAACCACACTTATGACATGGTGAAACTACCTAAGGGCAAGAAAGCTCTGAGCAACAAGTAGGTGTTCAGAAAGAAGATTGAGCAAAAGAATTCACAGACGAGGTTGGAGGCCAGACTTGTGGTGAAAGGGTTCGGTCAGAGAAAAGTATAGACTTCAAAGAGATATTCTCACTAGTGGTGAAGATGACATCCATACGGGTGTTGATTGGGTTGACGGCTAGCATGGATCTGGAGATAGAGCAGTTAGATGTTAAAACTACCTTTCTCCATGGTGACCTGGAAGAAGAGATCTACATGCACCAATAGAGGGGTTTGAAGTTAAGGGCAAAGAGCATATGGTGTGTACGCTGAGGAAGAGCTTGTAAGGGCTGAAACAAGCGCCACAACAATGGTACAAGAAGTTTGACTTATTTACGTTGAAGCATGGGTATGACAGAACGGAGTCGGACCACTGTGTGTTCACGCGCCAGTTCTCAGATGGTGATTTCTTACTTCTGCTTTATACGTTGATGACATGCTCATCATGGGAAAAGACATTAAGAAGATAGACAGGCTGAAACAGGAGTTGGGCAAGTCCTTTGCGATGAAAGACTTAGGTCCGGATAGACAAATTCTAGGAATGGAGATAACCCGTGACAGAAGCAGCAAGAAGCTTTGGCTGTCACAAGAGCGGTATATTGAGAAAGTCCTAGAGTGGTTCAATATGAATGCAGCGAAGCCGGTCAGTACTCCACTGGATGATCACTTCAGATTGAGCGACATACAGTGTCCCAAGACGAAGGCAGAGGTGGAAGAGATACAGAAGATACCCTACGCGTCAGCTATAGGAAGTTTGATATATGCTATGGTGTGTATACGCCCAGACATAGCATATGCGGTTGGTGTTGTCAGCCGGTATCTTGCCAATCCTGACAAAGAACACTGGGCAACGGTTAAGTAGATACTTTGGTATCTAAGAGGCTCATCCAGGTTGAGCCTATGTTATGGCAATGGTAAACCTGTGTTAGAGGGCTACACAGATGCAGATATGGCAAGTGACATAGACTCCAGGAAGTCTACATCGGGGTTTATGTTCACGTTTGCAGGGGGAGCGGTTTCTTGGCAAAGCAAGCTACAGAAGGTCATAGCATTGTCGACGATAGAGGCCGATACATTGCAGTCACAGAGGCATGTAAAGATATGCTTTGGATGAAGAGGTTCCTATAGGAACTTAGCCTGAAGCAGAAAGAGCACGTGGTCTATTGCGATAGTCAAAGTGCTACACACTTGAGCAAGAATCCAAGTCGAAGCACATAGAGATTCAGTATCACTAGATCAGGGATACTTTGGAATAGAAGGTGTTACAGCTTGAGAAGGTCCACACGGACGATAATGTGTCAGACATGATGACTAAGGCTTTGCTCAAGGGCAAGTTTGAGGTTTGTAAAAATCAGGTTGGCTCAAAGAAGGTGGATCCCTCGGGACAAAAAGGGGGAGATTTGATGAGATTTTTTTTCCCATGCTCGACTGATCGTGAGTCTCACTCGACCAGTCGAGGGCTGGTGCACGACCAGTCGTGGAGTCGAGTCGTGGCACGACTCAAAGTCTAGCGACTGCGGACTATTTTTCTCCAGGGTGCTCAACCAGTCGAAGGAGGATCTCGACCGGTCGTGGACTTGGTACGACCAGTCGAGGTTACGCAGATTCGTTCCGCGATTTTGTGCGGATTTTGTGTCGCAAGTCCTTTCGCAACTGAGATGCGGAAAGAAGTTTTCTAAAACTTTAAATAGGAGGTATCTAGGGCTTTCTAGGTATGACAAGAGGGTTTCCTAAAACTTTACAAGGAATTTACTAAAGGTTTTAGGGCTATCAACGGTGAGAGAGAGAGAGAGAGAGAGAGAGAGAGAGAGAGAGAGAGAAAAGAGAGAAAGAGAGAGAGGAAGCTTATAGAAGGGAGATTATGCTCATGGAGGTTATCTACTGCACAATCTATATCTTAACACTTCTATGTCCTCGTAATTGGTGAGATCTCTCTGTTTTCTTTGTTTCTCTCATTGTTTATCCACTCTTGCGTGACTGAAGAAGGTTGTAACGTTCTACTTCATAGTGGATTGTTGATCTGAACGAGGTCCCGTGGTTTTTAGCTCTTTGAGGGTTTTCCACGTAAAAACCTCTTGTGTGGTGTGGTTTATGCTTTGACTGTCTTTCATTGCATTATTATTCCATAATTCTGATTTATTTCGGGAGGATAGATCCTAAGGTTTTGTGCAAGACCCCCAACAACTTCTTCACGCACATTGCATCCTGCTTTTTCTTCTCACCCATCTGGAAGAGAATTAGAAAATTCTTGCCTCTTATTGATACAAATTCCCACTGCTTAATTGGTGAAGGGAGTGGTGATTTTTGGAATATGGACTGGACACGGCTGGGTTCTCCGTTGGCCCGGAGGCTTCAACATACTCCATCTAGTATGCTCAACATCATGGTGCAAGATGTGATTGGCCCAGGAGTGTTACAGAAAGTTCAACTCGAGTCGTGCCTATCACAGGTGCTGATTGAACATATATGGGTGGAGGGGTTGTGCACCACGATTGCGGAAGTTAGAAGGATATGGATGGGCTCATCGACAGGCAAAATCACGGTCAGTTTGGCTTGGAAGATTTGTAAAACATTAGGAGAGAAAAAAGTGGGCTAATTAGGTTTGGCATGCCAAGCTGCCGCTGAAGATCAGATTACTTACTCGGAAAGTGCTTCATCGGTTGTCCCGATTAATCAAATAGTGCAATCAAGGGGAATTCAGATGGCTTCAAAATGTTACTGCTGTGGCCCAACGTTGGGCTCTGCTTCTGATGAAAAAACGTTGGACCATCTGTTCTCAAAGGGAGCACTAGCGAACTAGGTGTGGGTCCATTTTAACACTCTGTTTGAAATTCCTATGGGGGCGGACCATGGAGTGGTGGACAAGGCCCATTAATGGTGGATAAGAGCATCCAAAACTGACAGTGTCAATATCTTATGGGGGCTCGTCCCTTGTCAGATCATTTGGGAGGTTTGGGACGAGCGAAATGGAAACCGGTATAAGGGGAATTGGGTAATGTTGCTACCGTAATATCCAGAGTCTATATATAGATGAGGAGTATTGGGGCTTCCCTCCCAGTTCCAAGTTACGTTAAAGGGGCAAGGCATATCACTCTTCAGGCAATAGGAATTGCAAAAGTCCATCAAATGAAACACTCCTTGAAGATAGTCAAGTGGAATAAGCCCACCAACGGTTGAGTTAAGATGAATGTTGACAGCTCATCTCGGGGTAATTTGGGGCTCTCAGGAGGTGGGTGTGTGTAGGGATCATGAGGGAAGATATCAGTTTACGTTTTCTTCAGGGTACGGGTTCGGCTCTAACAATTGTGCCGAAATCAAAGCGTTGGTGGAGGGCTATATGTGGTACCGGTGGTACCGGGTAGATTTGATAAGGAGCATCGACGTTAGGGTCAGTGTAGTTCCGAGAGATGTTAATATGGGGGCGGATGGAATGGTGAGATGGGGCAGTGACTCAATTAAAATAAATAAATAATAGTGAGGGGTAATTTCATCTCAATTAAAATAAAATAAAATTAAAAAAAAAAAAAAAAAAAAAAAAAAAAAAAAAAACGTGTCAAGAAACTAGTTAGGACATTTGTTTAAACCTTTTAATTTTTGGTGTGTTTTTCAAATACCACAAAGTCAGTATCCCAAAAGATAATGGAGGGAATCTCACTCATTTTACTTTACACGTCCAAAAAGCACACTGGAGCACATTTGAAAGCGGACATCATTTGGTAAAGTCAGTAGTTGCGAGGAACTCTGCAGTAAACCCAAAAACAGCTTCGTCTCTTTTTCTTTTTTCTTTTTTTGGGAAAGAAAGAAAAAGCTTTATTCAGCCAAAGAAACCGAAGTTATATAGGATATTCAACTTCGAGCAGTCCCCAAGCCCACATAAACCCCTGCCCCCAAAACATCTTGATTATGAAGAGAAGCAATCTAAAATTAGTAGAGAAAATTACCTGTTACAACGAACTCCACCCTTACTATCACATGATCCCTTCCACCTCTTTGGAATGGGCCCCATTCCATCATCATTGAAGCTTTCCGATTCCGGCCAAACCCCCGAATCAATATTCCCCATGATTATATCTTCGCCAAACCTCGCTTTCCGCCACAACGATGTTTCAGGAATCTTGCCGTTCTTCTCCAGCCCTAGGATTCCCAGGACCGAGTCGTGTGTAGCTTCGCCATCTTGTTCCTGAAAACCGATATAACATCCGGATGCTTTGATATCTCCTCAGCTTCCTCCGCTTCTAAGTTTGCGGCGAAACCGTTCACATGCTTCGTGTAGGAGTAGAAGATGGCATTTTTTGCCTTCTCTTTGCTCCCGACAAACGATTCCAAGAACTCGTGGTGGGAGTTCGTGACTCGTTCGTAGTCGATGGAAGAAGGTTGGGAGCCATGAGAGTGGGCTCCAAAATACACCACATAAGATTTCTTATTGCTAGCAAATGTGGGTGTTTGGATGAAAGAAGAAACAAATATCAGAAGAGGGAAAAGAAAGAGCTTTCTAGCCATCATTGCTGCTTCTTCTTTCTTGAATCTCTCTCTCCCCACTATGCCTTCTTATAATGGGCTCGACGTGGCATAACTGTAAATAAGTCAATATCATCGTCGTATTGTTGGTGCGCATCATTTCGAAGGTCATGCTGATCAGATTTAGGGTTGATGGGTGTGATAAGATTGTTAAGATTGTACAATTAGTTTGATTTTCTGCCATTTCTGATTCCACGATGGACCCGTGATTTGGACGGACAGGATCACTGCATTTACGGGGTTGATATGCTGGGTGAATGAATCATCATCACTTGAAGTAAATGGTTGTGAACTATCACTACAGTCTATCCTTGTTAATGAGTAGAGTACATTTAGGGGGGCCCACTTTTGACGGCCCTACCTGTTCACATATTTAATAGATGCTCGGATTGTGTGAATTCACAGAGAATTCCTGTGGCATAAGTCCACGCCACAGCTGATGACATCGGCTGACATCATCCGAGAAAACTAAGAAAAAAAAATACCGATTTCCAACAATAGAGTTCAATCTCCACTATTTTTAATGGTGTGGTTCACTTGAGCTTAGCTTCTACATCATGTTTGGGCTTATGCCTGGTTGGAAAAATGGATGGACGGTGTGGATAAAACACCTACATCATAGTGTGGTCCACAGAGCTTTGAAACAAGCTAAGTGGATGGTGTTGGGATTGTTGCGGAGCACGCCAACAACGCAGTGAGCCTAGATCCAATCAAAGGCCTCACTCACAAACGATAAACAAGAAGAAATATAAACTAGAAGTAGATCAAAGCAATCCAAAACAAACACAAGACAAGATATACGTGGAAAAATCCCAAACTAGGGTAAAAAACCACGGATGCAAACTTCCACTCTGAAGAACAAAGATTACAAAGCAATATACTAACCTCTCTCTTGGAAGAACATAAAAAACCCTTTGCCCACACCTTAGAATTATTTCTCCAATATTCTCATACACCTAGAAAAGCCCTAGGAACACCTATATATAGTTTAGGCAACTCCCCTTTCCGTATCCCAGTTGCGAAAGGACTTGCGACACGAAATTCGTGCAAAATCGCGGAACGAATCAGCGTAACTATGATCGGTTGAGCAGACTGCACGACTGGTCGAGCGACCCCTACGACCGATCGTGAATGAGTCACAACCGATCTAGCACCTCGGGATCAAAAAATGATGCTCCCTGGACTTTGAGTTGAATCGGTCCACGACCGGTCGAACTGGACCCTACGACCGGTCGAAGGCGGTCCGAGATGTGGCTCCACATCTTAACAATCTCCCACTTGGAGACACGTCGCCTTAAACCTTCGTCTTCATCCGGAGTGCACCACTTCCCCGTCTTCAAGCCTGAAGACCAATCAAAGCTGAACAGAGCTTCACCTTCTCCCGTGTGACCGCTTTGGTCAACATATCCGCAGGATTCTCACTTGTATGAATTTTCTCCAGAGCAATCGATCCATCTTCCAGTAACAAACGTATGAAGTGATATCTTATGACAATATGCTTGGTCCTTGAATGAAAGGCTGAATTCTTAGCCGAGTGTATTGCACTCTGACTGTCACTGTACAGATTGCAATCTGCTTGCTTCTTACCCAACTCTTATATGAAACCTTGCATCCATACCATATCATTGCACGCTTCTGTAGCCGCAACATATTCTGCCTCTGTCGTACTGATAGATACTATCTTCTGTAACTGAGAGACCCAACTGACTGCAGCACTACCTAGAGTAAAGACAAAACCTGTAGTGCTTCTTCTGCTGTCGATGTCTCCTGCCAAATCTGAATCAACGTAGCCTTGTACATTGATTTCCGATCCACCATAGCGCAACCCTACATCTTTAGTACCTACCAAGTATCTAATAATCCACTTCACAGCTTTCCAATGTTCCTTCCTGAGGTTGTTCATGAACCTGCAAACAACTCCCACTGCTTGAGCAATGTCTGGTCTCGTGCTTACCATAGCATACATGAGACTCCCAATAGCTGACGCATATGGGACTTTAGCCATGTAGTCCCGTTCCTCTTGCGTCTTTGCACCTTGTTATTAGCTTGAAGTGGTTGGCTAATGGAGTGCTAACCTGCTCAGCACCTCCTATATTGAATCGATCAAGTACCTTGGCTATGTACTCTACCTGTGACAAAAATAGTTTCTTGTTTTCCCTATCACGCCTTATCCTCATGCCTAAGATTTGTTTTGCAGCTCCCAAATTCTTCATGGCAAATTTTCTAGACAGTTGTCTTTTGAGATCTGAGATGTCTTTCATGCTTGAACCTGCCACAAGCATATCATCAACGTACAGAAGAAGGATGATGTACGACGTTGTTGAGGGTCAAATATTGCATATCAGACCCCAATTATTGCCTGGACTTACGAATATGATACTGTTTAATGGCCCGTTTAATCGTATTTGTGATGCAGAGCGTATCTACGAGCCTAGATCGAAATAAGATGCTAACAGATGATATTTAATGCTCTGGCATCACCAATGCATTGGACGGGACCTCATGGGATCAATATCAAAGATTCACACACCAAAGAGCGGAGGAATTCCAGCCACTCGCTTCAAACGGGCCCGAAAACCAGCCAGAATGCAAGATCACAGGGTTTCCACCATCTGATCGGCTCCGAATTTCATACATGGCCTGAGGACCATAAATGAACTGTACACGTCAAATTCCAGCTCCTGGATCCCTATGGAAGTGTTTCAAACAATATATCAGCCCATAAACCGTTAATTCTGGGCCCACCTGATCTCTGGATATGCCTCAGCTTTGGACTCAACGCCTTGAATAAGGAGACAAACTAAATGGGTGGATTGGATTACTCGTAAACATCATAGTATAGCCCATATATGCAGCGTGCATACACATGCGCACGTGCATTGGCCGTGCACCAAACAAACCAATAATCGGTCAGCAGGCGCTGACCGACTCAAATCCAAAAACGGCAGTTGCCGTTTTCTGCGTTTAAACAGAGATTTGCAGTCCTCTGTTGTGGGCCACCACCGTGTTTCAAAAGACCAATCCGGACCGTCCATCGGTTTCCCATGAAGCGGCTTATCGCTGCCTAGGTGGCAGAATTGCAAAAGGTTGAGAAGAACGAAATCCAACCATTCAAACGTAAGGTGGACGGTGAGAAGATATAGTACAATGGGACACACAAAACTCAAAACAAACTTGTCCTTCCTGACCAGTTTTTCGACGTGCTTTCAATGGAAGGAGTGGATTTTGCATACAATTGACGAAGTGGGCCCCACCGTCAGCGCTGATCAAATGGAGGAGACTCTGCTCCGCAGTCGGACGTTGTCCGGCTGTTGCGACAGGTTCTGCGTCCTTGGAGGTAATCGGACGGCTGATCTGAACCGTCCATCGTGTAGGGGGTTCAAAAAACTCCCAGGAGACGTTGTTCTTTTGGATCGAAACAAAGGAAGGGGAGAGTTGGAAAGCTCTGATCTTACCACGTGAGTTGTCCTTCTTGCGTTTCTGCCGACTGCGAAATAAATTCCAGCTTCCGTCCGCATCCTCCATGCACCGACTTCCTTACGCACTCCAGCAAGGTCGGATCTCCAAACCGACCCTCCATCTGTATAAAAGTAAGAGAAGCAAGAGAGAGAATGGATTCAAGCTCTCGGTTGGAACGTGAAAGAGAGAGTTTTTGGAGAGTTTTCTTTTCTTTTCTTTTCTTTTCTTTTCTTTTTCTTTTTCTTTTTGTTTATTTTGGAATCAGCCGATCATGACCATGATCGGCTGAATCTCTTGACTAGGGCCAAGAGGTGAAGCTTGCTGTGTGACGGGTTGTTTATAACTGGTTTGA
Organism: Magnolia officinalis; assembly: GCA_021015155.1. Lineage (NCBI taxonomy): Eukaryota > Viridiplantae > Streptophyta > Magnoliopsida > Magnoliales > Magnoliaceae > Magnolia > Magnolia officinalis. The sequence continues at coordinate 52,121,436 of JAJHSJ010000018.1, forward strand.
TTCATGTCCTGAACTGAGTTGATTTTGGTGTGATATTAAGGAATGTTCTAGTTGTTTATGGTTTATTGTGACTGACATTACAGTAGATCTGCGATGGCTTGAGTATTTCCTTTTCTTTATTCTGATTATGCGGTTAGGAAACCCTATTGTTCACCATCGCCTCCTAGGCATGGTTGGATGACGGAATCCTTCCTAACACTCATACATCTTTTGATTGGTTATGGAGTGGTCTAAGTTCTGTTGTTTACCTTATCTCTTAGGCATGGATTTGTGATGGAATCATACCTAATTCTTATACCTTTCATCTCTTGAAAACTATATCAAGTAAGTTCAATTTTTCATGATTCATGAAGCAGGAATAGATTTCCCTGATCTCTACAAGTGGATCCTCTGAATCCCTAATTTCCCTTCTCTCTGAATTCTCAAGTTTTAGATAATTATTTCACCATTATTTCTCAAATCACAATTGGTTTAGATTTCATCATAGATCTGGTTTTTTTCAGATTACGTACAGATTTCAGTCCCTGTGGATTCGACCTCGGTCTTACCGAGTTTATTACTACATCACAACCCTATACTTGGGGAGTGAATAGACGTATCAAGCTTCTTCAAATAACAACAGTGGTCAGCATGACATCTCCTATAATCGTTTCCCGACATGAAACTATTGAACTTCTTGTACCACTGCCTCGGAGCCTGCTTCAGGCCATATAGACTCTTCTTTAGTCTACACACCTTGTTCTCCTTTCCTGTTGTCACGTATCCTGTTGACTGATGCATATATATTTCTTCTTCAAGGTCCCCATGAAGAAAAACTGTTTTAACATCTAGCTACTCTAGATGTAAGTCCTCTGTAGTCACTATACTCAAGACCATGCGAATCGTAGACATTTTCACCATAGGTGAAAATATTTCAGTGAAATCGATACATGTCTTTTATTGAAACCCTTTCACAACCAATCTGGCCTTGTACTGTTTCGAACCATCGTGCTCCTCTTCAGTCTGTAAACCCACTTGTTATGAAGAGCTTTCCTACCCTTGGATAGAGTGACTAGTTCCCATGTACAATTAGACTCAAGAGAGTCCATCTCATCATCCATGGCCTGCTCCCACTTAACCCGTGTATCTGACTGTAATGTCTCTTCAAAACACTCTGGCTCACCATTATCTGTCAGCAGTAGATAATGTTAAGAGGGTGAGTATTGGACCGTGGGCCTCCTCTCCCGAGTAGACCTCTTCACAACCGGTGTCTGTGGTTCTGCCTCATAATATTCCTGTGCATGATCATCCTGTGACGCTGTAACACCCGTGTTCGGTAACTCTTCCAACTCTACGAATCCATTTTCCTTGGCCTTAGTTTCTTGCACACTGTCCTTATGCATCACTTTTTCATTGAAGACTACGTCTTTGCTTCTGATGATTTTTTTCTGTTTCTGCATCCCAAAACCTGTAACTAAAATCATGTTAGCTGTAGCCTATAAACGTGCACCTCTGGACTTCGCATCCAGCTTGTTTCTGTACTCTGCATCAATGTGAACATATGAAGTGCAACCGAACACTTTAAGATGTGCAAGGTTCACTTCTTTCCTAGTCCACGTTTCTTCTGGTAGCCCACCATCCAATGGTGCTGAGGGACTTCTATTTATGAGATATGCGGCAGTATTCACAACATCTGCCCAAAAAATCTTGGGAAACCCTACATGTAGCCTCATGCTCCTGGCTCGCTCAAGGATGATCCTGTTAATGCGCTCAGCCACACCATTCTGTTGTGGTGTCCCTGGAATCATTTTCTGATGTTTGATTCCATTTGCTGCACAATACTCCTCAAACCTTTTATCACAATACTCTCCCCCATTGTCAGATCTAAGACACTTTACTGTTTTACCTGTCTCATTTTCTACCATAACTTTCCACTTCTTAAATACATCAAATACATCAGATTTATGCTTTAAGAAATAGACCCACAGTTTTTTCTACTAGCATCATCAATAAAAGTAATAAAATAACGTGAGCCACCAAGAGATAATACCTATGTCGGTCCCCACACATCAGTGTGTACAAACTCCAACAGATGTGTCTTTGGAGCGCGTCTCGTCTTCTTGAAGCTTACCCTCTTCTGCTTGCCATACATGCAGTCCTCACAGAATTTCAAGTCTATAGACTTCAGCCCTGGTAGCTTCCCTTTCGACAATAGTACTTTCATCCCCTTCTCACTCATATGTCCCAACCTCTGATGCTATAACTGCCCATTCACTCCAGTTGATGCGACTGCGAGTGAACTATACAATCCTGAAGTCACGTACAAAGTACCTTCCTTTTTGCCTCGAGATATCACTAAGGCACCTTTTGTGATCTTCCAGGAATCATTAGTGAATGTCGTCACATAACCGGTATCGGCCAACTGCCCCATAGAGATCAAGTTACGTTTCAAACTCGGTACATGTCTAACATCCTTCAATTTCGAAGACATTCCGTCTTTCTGATTTACATAAACGTCCCCATTTCCAACAATACTGCACGACTCATCATCACCCAGGTAGACTCTCCCAAAGTCACCTGATACATAATCACGCAGAACTTCCTTACACGAAGTGGCATTAAACGAAGCACCCGAGTCTATAACCCAAGACTCATTCCTCGCATCAAGAGACAAGATCAACGCCTCTGTGTCACTGTCCTCAGATAGATTCACTGAATCCTTCCCGCCTTAAGAGCTTCATTCTTGTTTCTTAAGCGCCCTGCAATCACGTTTCATGTGCCTCTTATTGCCGTAATGCCAACAGTCGTCTTTGTCTTTCGGTCCCTTGGACTTTTTCCTCGACTTAGAACGCCCGTGTTTATTGCCTCCTTTGTTCAGTGATCTTCCTCTTCCTTCAACGTTTAGAGCATTCCCTGAGTCCCATGAAACTCCTGATGCCTTCCTTCTAGATTCTTCGCTGAGAATTTGACCGACCACATCATCAAATTTCATCTTTGTCGACCCTGAAGAATTGCTTACAACAATCACCAAACCATCCCAACTATCTGGCAGACTAGACAAGATCAATAACGCCCTGATCTCATCCTAAAAAAGAATGCCAACGGATTCCAGTTGGCTCGTGATTGTATTGAACTCGTTTAGATGTTCAGCCACGCTCCCACCAGCTGACATCTTCATGTTGAATAGTTGTTTCATAACACGAACCTTGTTGGATGTTGAGGGTTTTTCATACGTGGTGGATAGGGCTTCCATTAATTCTTTTGTAGTTTTCACCTTGGATATATTGAAGGCGACGCTCTTAGACAAAGAGAGTCGGATCGTTTCAAAAGCCTTCCTATCCAGTAAAAACCATTCATCATCTATCATCTTTTCTGGTTTCTTCTCTTTTCCTCTTAGAGGAATATAGAGGTCCTTCTGGTATAGATAATCCTCCATCTGCATCTTCCAGAAGGCAAAGTTTGAACCATCAAACTTCTCAATTCTAGTTTTCCCTTCTTCTGTCATCACTCTTAATATAATTAAACCAATAGCTTTGATAACAGTTGTTGCGCAGCACGCTAACAACGCAGTGAGCCTAGATCCAATCAAAGGCCTTACCCACAAACGATAAACAAGAAAAAATATAAACTAGAAGTAGATCAAAGCAATCGAGGGTTGTTGCGCAGCACGCCAACAACGCAGTGAGCCTAGATCCAATCAAAGGCCTCACCCACAAACGATAAACAAGAAGAAATATAAACTAGAAGTAGATCAAAGCAATCCAAAACAAACCACAAGACAAGATATACGTGGAAAAAATTCCAAACTAGGGTAAAAAACCACGGATGCAAACTTCCACTATGAAGAACAAAGATTACAAAGCAATATACTAACCTCACCCTTGGAAGAACATAGAAAATCCTTTGCCCACACCTTAGAATTATTTCTTCAATATTCTCATACACCTAGAAAAGCCCTAGGAACACCTATATATAGTTTAGGCAACTCCCCTTTCCGCATCCCAGTTGCGAAAGGACTTGCGACACGAAATCCGCGCAAAATCGCGGAACGAATTTGCGTAACTATGACCGGTCGAGCAGACTGCACGACTGGTCGAGCGACCCCTACGATTGGTCGAGCATGGCTCACGACCGGTCGAAGGTGGTCCCAGATGTGGCTCCACATCTTAACAATTTGGGATTGCCAGCCAAACAGGTATTCTGTTCTGGTCGTTTAAGGACCATGTGAGATCTACTATGGTTATGTGCTTTATCCACTCCATCCATCCGTTTTACAAACTCAGTTTAGGTGATGATCCCAAAATTGAAGGATATCCAAAGCTTAAAGTGGACCACACCATAGAAAGCAAGGTTGATTGAATGCCTACCATTGAAAACTTCACTGGGCCACAAAAGCTTGAAAAAAAAAAAAGAAAAAAGGTGGGGATACCTACCTGGAATTTATTGACAAAAAGGGATATACACTCATTTACTTGGTGCAGCACTGCAAAAAACAACGCACCTTGCCTATTTTATAATCACTCCACAACTATAGCTGTACATGAGTGGAATTAGATTGGTCGTCTCGCTTGACTCAACTTCGAGAAACTTATCTTGTCCTGGTTTAACATTGTATTAGAACCGAGTCGAGCTAGTTTTTGGAGGTTGAAAATTTTTCGAGCGGAGTTCAAGCTTGTGTGAGCTCAACTCAACTTGAATGGAACCTCGACTCGAATTGAATCGGCTCAGTGACTCAATTATTTTGATATTGATGTTATTTGCCGAGTGTTTGATAAAATGACCTAATGAAGTGTTGTTTCGGGTGCGTACATTCTCTGCAGGATTGATTGGTGGTAATGAAGGAATGAATACGAAATAAATCACTACAAAAAAAACTTTATATTATAAGACTGTCCTCGTTTCTTGATTTTACTGCTTCTCGCGGATTGATTGATGAAATACATTTAAAGTAATGTTACCTTTTTTTTGCATTAAGTAAGAAATTAAAGATGCATTTTGTTTTTGTAAAAATGCCGCACATGCTTGAACTCGGCTTGAATTGACCTAAGCTGCTAACTGAACCAATTGCGAGCTAGCTAGTCAGGATTGAGGATCGAGCCAAGCTTAGCTGAGTTCAAACTGGGGTTAGCTATTGGACAAGCTGAGCCGAGCTATGCCAAGCTCACAGATCGACTCGGTTCTACTCATGTACAACTCTATTAACACAACCCAATATACAAAGAGCCTCATAAGAAGAAACTATGAAGGCACAATTGCATGCCTAGCAGCCCAGAAAAAGAACTCATGCCTAGGGACCTATCAATGACGAGACCTTGAAACTTTCCAATTTCTGAAATAGCCCACTCCGGCCTCATCAAGCGCCTGTTTGCCCTTCATTCAAGTCTTTTTTACCTTACCAACAGGTTGGATGGGGCCCAAAGAAGGTTTCGATGGTGGGTGTCATTGTCCTTGCTGCCTTATGTGGTGTGGTCCACTTGTTGAATCTGCCTCATTTATAGGCTCATAACCTAAAATGAATTTACAAAATGGATGGTCGGTGTGGATATATAACACATACTTATGGTGGACTCTGCATAAGCTTGCCATGTCAACACTTCCGTTACTATGTTCCATGCCACGCAATCCAAGTCCAGTGAGAGAAAAGTAGGGCATTGGAACAGACTATCAAAATAATATTTTTTTTTAATTATTGGCGTGGTCAAAATGAGATTATTTAAATGACAAAACTACCCTTTTTAATTAGGAATGTGCTCAAGAGGTACTGTACCCGTCGAATGTGCTCATGTTAGAGATTTGACATAAACAGTATGCTGGACATTCCATGCAAATCGATGATGAACGTTCCCTCTCAACTTGTTCTCTGTAGTGTGTGGCTCACCTAAGTCACTGATGCTGCCTTTATTATAAAGCATTGAAGGTAACATAAGCATGTGATCGATTTGATGCGGCCTTATTATAAAGCATTGAAGGTAACATAAGCATTGATTGATTTGATGGATTGTATGAATGCATCACGGGTGCATGGTACTCTCAATAAACGCAGCTCATTGTTTTGTTAATGGATCCAAGATCATCTTCAACAACAGTCCGCAGCATGGAGAGCACCCAAGCTCTTTGGACCCCACAAGTCATGTGTGAAATCCACCCAACGGAGTTTCTATTTTATGGCTCACCTTAGCTGTGGATCTGGCTGCTTTTTAGCCCTTGGCCTAAGGATTGAGTTGCACACCGGTGGACGTTGATGATTGCTGACATCTTAGGAGGAGCGCATTCCTTGACTCCAGAGGAATCCGTTACCTGCGTCGACACATGCCAGTGTGCTTCCCTGTCGATGTCGATGAAGTCTACCCCATCTATCACGTGTGCACCTTGTGTTTCTACATGGTCCAAAAAAACTTACGCAAGCAAAAAGTGCAGTTGGACTACACTAAAAACAGTTGAGAGGAGGAGATTGATCAAATTATCCACATTATGTGGGACCCATCTTGATGTATTTATGCCATCTAATCTATAAATATAAAGGCGTGGATGTTATATATAAGATGTCTTAAATCTGTATATGGAATAGGGGTTCAATAGATCAACCACTCTAATCGATTGATTGAACCAGCCTCAAATTATATAGATTAGTCTCTATACAATTTTGGATATCCTCAATTGGTTGAACAGTTGGGTCAATTAATCGATTGAAATTTGGAAGCATATGTAAACTTTCTGGACTATTTTGAGTATGTCTAATGATCAGTCGAACATGAGTGCTCAATCGGTGATGTTCTACGATTGATCGAAAGATCGGGTTGATCAATCGACGACATGTGCGGAACTGTGTAAGTGTACTGTATGGGTGTAATTACGGGATTAGGGTAACCTAAGCAATTCTAATAGAGAGCTAAACATTTCTAGGGTTTGGGAAGGAGAATATGATGGTTTTTCGACGTCGTAAGTGCATCCATCTCTTGTACTTTTGCTTTCATAGTGATTCATTGTCGCTTTGTGCCGTAGTTTTTTCCCACAATGAATTTTACACATAAAATTCATGTGTTCTTATGCATGCATGTTTATATTTGCTTTATTGTCATGTGATACAAATTCAAGGTTTGCTTTTTCTGATTCCCAATAAGTGGTATTAGAGCTAACGTTGGGATTTGAGTTTGGATTGTCGTCATGACGATTAAGGGATTAAATTAATGTGAAGTATGTAATGAAGAAGTTCCTCAGAAAAAAACAACTTCGAACTATGAAAGGTGAAGATGAGAGGCCTAGTTCAGCAGGAGCTGCAATGTGCACTCCTTAGTGTTGAGAAACGTTTAAAATCTATGAATGATGAAGAGTGGAAAGAATTAGATATAATAGCAAAAACCTCAGTCCAACTATGTTTGGAAGATGATGTCCTTTGTCCCTGATCGAAAGACCACCGATTGACTTTGGAAGGAGTTAGATAGGTTGTACATGACGAAATCGCGGTCGAATTATCTGTATCTATAAAATAAAATTTATAATCTGAATATGGAAGAAAGGTTAGATCTTAATGAACACATCAGTGCATTCAATCAGATCCATTGCAAATTGATAAATGTGGAAGTGAAGATGGGTGAGGAAGATTAAGCTCTAATTTTGTTGAAATCTCTTCAAGAGTCTTATGATACCTTGGTAGATACTATGTGCAATGGTAGAGAGACCAATGATGTTGAGACTGTTATCTCAACCCTTCAGTTGAGGGTGTTGAGAAAGAAAGACAACGGTTCAGGTTCCTCTACGGATGCTTTGGTAGTTAAGGGAATGAATTCATAGTGGGAGAAGGAAAATTTGTCGCGTTCACGGTCCAAGTCTGAGGGCAAGGGAAAGATGAACTGTGGAAGACAGACATATGAAGAAGGATTGCTGAAATCCTAAAGCCCAAAAAGGAGATAAAGCATATGATGTCAAAAGAGGACAATGCAGCGGAGTCAAGTGAGGACGTGGGCACTAGTGATGTTCTAACAGCATCCAGATTCAGCTGGGGTGGCCACTTTCATGCATGTGAAGAAACAGGGTCATTTTTTTAGTTGATTGTTTTTTCTACTTTGTGCAATGGTGGGGAGGAATATGATAGGCTTCTCCTAAGTTTTTGTGGGGCATGTCAGAATATGCTGGTGTACGTATGTGTCTCTTCAATAAAATGGCTCGAGATGTTTTAAAAAATAGTGAACGTGAATACACCGAAAGGCTAAAAGATCCAAATTTGGACAAAAAAAAAAAAAAAAAAAAAAACATTTAGTTACATGATGGGCCGAGTACATAGATATGGTTCTTATCCACTCTTCGAAGCCAACAAGATAACATTTCAAGTGGTAGTGATCATGGACCTTTGAAATGCCTTCTATTATGAAGCATAATTGCAGAAGACTTGTTGGCCATACGTGGAGGAGTTTCTTTTGTAGGATTCTCACGAGCCATTTGCTTCTTGTGTCCTATGTAATCAATAATTGAACGGTTAAAGTAAAAAAACATCAATGACCCTTTGTAATCAATAAAGTAAAAAAGCTAAAGTCCGTGAATAAAAGGTTGCTGCTTTTTAACCAATCCAACTTCCAATATTTGATTCATCGATAGTGGGTTACACATCCAAGTTGGATGCTTCTAGTCTCCTTTGTAATCAATAATTTCATTGATCGTTTTCTCACATGTGTGGTATGGAATTTTCTTTGGAGCGGATTTCTCGCTCTGCATTAGCTTTTTTTTTTTTTTTTTTTTTTTTAATTATTTATTTTTTTTTTTCTAGATCTGTGGTCGAGCTAGAATAAGACGAATATGATAGGGCCCTCTTTTGTCGCAGTGGAGCACACATCCCAAGTGGAAACGTGAATCACATTGTTAGTAACCAGAGCAATATTCTTGATTGAAAAGGCCAGTCTAATGTGTTTAAGTAGCTTTCTGGCCATTGGCAATCCTAACCATCTGGTCTATGCATGGAATGCAACACCCATTTATTTATTGTTTTCATCCTTCAGAAAACCCGAAAACTTAGGCATGTTCTCTACAACTCAGTTTCATCCATGATTCAGGTGTATCATATCAAAGGAAATTGCTTTGAGGGCGATCCTTGCCCTGTACACTTTTGTCAATCATGTGGTCCACCTAAGTCACAGATGGGAGTGATTTTCAGGCCCTTGGCTTAACACGAGGTGATACACCAGATGGTCAAGGTAGACTTTACACCAGTGGGGTTCACTCAAGTAGCTGACCATTTACCTGCACACCCACCCAACCAGCCGTTAAAAGAAACGTAACAAACATAATGGAAGGTAGTGGAACATAAATTCCATATTAAATAGGTAGGTCTTTATAAAATCCTTTACTTAAATCAAGGGTATCTTAAATTCCCTTAAAATAAACAAATAGATTGAACTTGCGAGTGACTCAACTTGGGTGATCCTTGTTGCACTGAATCAACAAGTGGACTTGATGAGTCTTGCCGAATGATCAGGGTCATGCTCAAGAAACGAGTTTTTTGGTGACTCAGCTCAAATTCTCATAATCTAGTTGACACGGTTAAGTTATTTGCCTTCACCCCAAGGGAGGTGAACTCGTAGTGCATTTCAAGCCTGCAGGGTCATTGATAGGGAAGGCGATCTCCCTGGCTCCATCCATGGTTTCCTCTATGTGGATCACCTAGGATTGGGCCAAGGTTTTTCTCTTTTTTTTTTTTTTTTTTTTTTTTTTTAATGGTAATTTCATTTCATGTATATTGTTGTACAGCCACCTGAACAATTTGGGCTACCCCAGTGGCAAAACCTGGAGGGAGACTTTCATGACAACTAAACAAAAATGGTCACCTATATATCTACGAGACGTCTCATAGATAGGTCATGCAATAGTTGTGGACCATCATCACAATCCTACGGTACCTTATTCAAATCATGCGTGGATTGAATTCGGCGAGGGATTGGACCTCTCGATCTTGCATGGTTTCAATTCAACAATCAATGCAGCTTCTCTAGTCTAAGAAATCAAAAGATTTTTGGAATAGGGACGGCTGGAAAGTCTGAGAGAGGGTTGAGATCAATTCTCAGATTTTCAAGGTCAATAGCAATAATTTTTTTTAAAAAAAAAACTAGGCATAGAAAGAGAATAAGAAGGTTGGAGAGCTAGAAATAGAAGTTAGAAGAAGATCAGAAGAGATTAGGGGAAGAGAAGAACTTACCACAGAGAGAAAGGGAAAAGAGGTACCAAGCTTTCATTAAAAAAGCATTATTAGGTTTAGGGTAGAAAGCACCCTATTTATAAAATTCGGATTTAAAAGGAAATTAATGACTAAACTACCCCTATAACAAAGGGAAAAAAAAAAAAAAAAACATGCAAAACAAAGCTTTCTAAAAAAAATAAAATCCATGCGTTACAGATCAATCGTCTAACTCATCCTACACATGTGTCCTCTTAATGTGGGCCTTCAATTAATCCAAGGACATGTGTAAGGTCTTCAAAATCATCCTTAGTTGTATCATTAACTGGGACATCAAAATCATTCTTAGTTGTGTAATTAACTAGATATTTAAAATCATCATTGGTTGTGCTATGAACCATCATTGAGCCATAAAGATGTATTCGTCGGCCGCCTTCGTCTTTGATAAACTTTGAAGGGTCCAATCTTGTTCACTCCCCAAGTATAGGGTTGTGATGTAGTAATAACACTCGGTGAGACCGAGGTCAAATCCACAGGGACTGAAACCTGTACGTTATCTGAACTAACTAGAACTAGAACTAGTATGAGATGAAATTTAAATTGAGTTGTAATTTGAAAAATAATCGTGAAATATTAATCTAAACTTAAAGAATTCAGAGGAAAAACACTAGGGATTCAGAGGATCCACTTGTAGAGATCAGGGAGATCTTATGCCTGCATCGAGAATCAAACTGAACTTCTTTTGATATAGTTTTCAAAAGATGAAAGGTATATGAATTAGAATGGATTCCATCACCAAACCATGCCCAGTAGACAAAGTAAACAACAGAATTAAACTAATTACCAACTAATCAACATGCTATGAAGGTTAGGAAGGGTACCGACATCCAATCATGCCTAAGAGATGATGGTGAACAACAGGGCTTCCTGACGTCATAAACATAAAAAGGGAAAAAAATACTTAAAGCCATCACAGACCCATTGTAATTTCAGTCACAACAGACCATTAAAAATTGAAAATATTTCCATAATAATCAAACCAAAATCAAATTCCGTTCATAAATTAAAATTAAATTGAAGGCATAGAATCTCCCATCATGCTACAAGCTTCACCCCTTAGCCCTAGCTAAGGGGTTTAGCCCAACATGATTAGGCTAATTCCCTTAAAAACATAAAAATAAAAATAAGAAACCAAGAGAGAAAAAAAAACTCTGTTAACGTCCAGCTCCACTGCCACGTCCAAGCTAGCTCCCCCCAACAGATCTCCTCCGTTTCAAATCTATCCGTCCTCCTGTTCTCTCTCTCCCTTTTATACGCACCAGGTGAAGAGTTTCTGCACTCTATGAGGAGGTTTTACGCAGCAAGGAGGTCGGCTACGTTAACATTGGGAGCCAACTTGCGCTGAAGCAATGGTGGGGTCCACTTCAGTTGACAGGTAGGAAATCCACTCCGTCTATTGTGTTTGCAGTGAGATTTCAGCTGGAAATAGCCGGTTGTGGAATGTTTTTGACCCGACCAATCGGTAGAAATTACAATGCAATCAGTGCAGGCTATCCGTTTGTGACCGTTGAACTTAGCACGTGTGCGTGCATGAGTGCATGAGATCAACGTGGGTCTAACCAGATCGCACCCCTCTACATTATGGACGGATCAGATCACACCTCTGAAGTACGGTGGTGGCCCACGAAGCTTCGTCCGCAGGCTCTGTTGCGAACAGAGCCTGCATCAGCGTTACGCAGTGATACTGGTGGGACCCATCATTGGTAATTTTGAGAAAATCCACTCTGTCCATTGGTTTCAAGACGAAAAACCATCTGGGAAGGAGCATGTTTGGAGTAAAATCGGTGTGGCCTAAGAGCTTATTTACTCCGCCGTCCATCTTATACTTAACGGTTAGGATCTTGCAATAGATTGTATGGTGTCAAAAGATCACCTAGGTTAATACGCATCCTCTGGAGCAGATGGACGGCTCAGATCATTCAAAGGAGCAAGGGGTGGGCCCCACTGAGTGAAACAGGCGGACCCACGTCCGCCCACTGTATTTTTTAAGAAGAAGAGTCGGTCAACGCTTGCTGACCGACTTTCATATTTTTGGTGCACGCCTGGTGCACTTGCGCCCCTTGCACATGCACTGTATGTAGGGGTCCCACGGAGATGTCTATGAGAAGTCTGCTCCGTCCATCCATTTTATCGTATCATTTTAGACGTTGAGGCCAAAAGTGAAGCAGATCCAGATATCAGGTGGGCCCCACTTTACCATTTTATAGGCTGATTTGTCCGTTGGGTCACTTCCAGAGGGATCCAACAGATGATTTTTGACGTATACGGTTAATTTATGGTCCTCAGGCCATGTATGACGTTTCAAGCCGAACGGATAGTGGAAACCCTGTGATCTTGCATTCTAGACCAATTTCGGGCCACTTGAGCTTCAGTTTCTTGATTTTCGCGGATCTCTGGCGTGTAAATTTCTTGATCTTGGTCCCCTGGAGTCCGTCCCTTGCTCTGGTGACTTCAGAATGTTAAATCCATGTTTTAAGCTCCCTTTTTCAGTCCATGCTTGCAAATACACTCTGCAACACAAACATGATTAAATCGATCGGGTTATTAAACAGTATCATGCTCGAAAATCTAGACAATTACTGGGGTCTAATATGCAGTATTTGACCCTCAACAAATCTCCTCATCAACTCCCCTCAGGTGAGAAGAACTCGACTCCGACGAATTAAAACTTTTGTGCGTCTCGAGAAGGTCCAGATCAATCCGTTGTAGTTCCACTTCTATAAGCCATGTGGAATTACCTTGTTCTTCCATTTGACAAGGTACCTTTAGAATTTTCCATCTCATGTGGAAACAATCTCCTCATCCACTATCCTTTCAATCTCTTCCTTACAGTTGATTGATGGTAGAAGGGGTGGAGTGGGTTGAGAAGTAAAGGCGGAAAGTGGCCAATGGTGGGAAGAAAAAACAATGGAAGGGTTAGGACAAAGGACTAGATCTTCCACATTGATTGTCGAATTTATTCCCATTTCAGGTGGAAGGTCTACCCTGTATGCATTAGACCCAATTTTACGCAATACTTTAAATGATCCAGTACCGCGAGTTTGTAATTTCTTAGCGGAACCTGGAAGAAACCGCTCTGGTTTAATCCTAACCATCACATAATCCCCTTCATTAAATTCTGTCCACCTATGATGTTGGTCAGTTGAATATTTATAATTATCATTACTCGCATTTATTTGTTGTCTAACATGTGCATGCAAATCATGAATGTGTCGTGCAAATGCATCGACTGACTCAAAAGATCTAAGGTGGGTCGACCTACCTTAGGATCTCATCGGGGATTTCCTAATGAAACCTAGCCCTACTTTATCTAGAAAAATCAAACCCCTAACTAGAGGCTCGGGCCATTTTAGAGAGTCTTTTGCCCCGCCTTAGTTTAGTGGCTGTAAAGTCTTTACGATAGGCAGCTTGTGGCGATTTTTGTTCCTTTAGGCTGCAAGAATGTCTCTCCTTCTTTTACAGTCCCTTCTGTGAATAGAATTTCATTCTTAAAAGAAAATAAAATACAGTTTTACAATTGTGATTTTAATTGTCCATTTGTCGACTGAAAATAGATGAAAACAGTTTTTTTTTTTCTTTTATTATTATTATTATTATTTTAACTATTGATTACAACCATTTACCATCAATGAAACGACCACTTACAAACAACCAACAACCATCGTCGATAGTTTCTGACTACGAAGTTTATTACCCAAACGCACACACTCAATAAATATGCTATGATGGGTAAGAAGGATTCCGTAACATGCATGCATACTATAGTGAAACGGTTTTAACTGTCTTTTTGCAGGTCACCGACACTACAACAAAACAGGGATTAGGCGACAGCTTGGGGTATCTTTTGCTGGCGCTAGGTAAAACCGACCGCCGACAAAGGATTGATATAAATGCTTTAAAAGAAAAAACCTAACCCTCATTCGATGCATTCCCCTCTCCCCACCGCTGACTCTCGCCCTCTCCCTCTCCCTCTCCACTCGATCTCCCTCTGCCTCCCGCCCTCCCTCTCATGTAGTTGCAATCTTTTCGTTTCTCCTTCCTTTGATATGGGTACGCTATTGGATATTCCATTTTCGCATAAAGCCCTAGGGTTTCATGTCTCTTCATCTCCTTCCCCATTCACTACATTTCAATGAAGCCTCAATCTGTGGCTAGGATTCCTAAAACCCAAATGCAAGGACTGATTTGAATGAGTGTAGATCTGTTCTCTGGATTTTGCAGTGATTTTGGGAAATGTAGTTAGGTTTTTTTAAAATAACCATTTGTTCTCTCTCTCTCCTCTCTCTCTCTCTCTCTCCTCTCTCTCAATTTTTAGTTTTTGTTCACTCTCTCTTTTTTCCTTTTTCTTATTTTCTTATAAAATTTGGGACATCTAATTCCCAATTGGAGGCCGGTTTGAATTGTTCTTTTTAGTTTTGCTAAATTTTTAATGTGTTTTTCAAGTCTCTTATCTGGTTTGAAATATGCACGTTAGCCATTTGAAGAAATGCTTCAACCAATACCACTTCAGTTCTTTTGAGTATTTTAGTTAAGTTGTATATCAATCTAATTTTTGAAGATTTTTTTAGTTAAGTTGTATATCAATCTAATTTTTGAAGATTTTTTAGGGCACCCCACATCATTAACATTAACATTAAAGATGAAATAGGGATAAGTTGGTGAATGAACATTTCTAAACTCTTTGACAATATATTATACACTTTTGGACTTAACAGATTATGCACTTTTGCGCGGTGGAACCCATGGAGCAACTGTACTTCTAAGGTGTGACTCAACTAATAATTAGATATATCTGATTTTTAAAGGTTTTTAGGGCACCCCACATCATGGTATGGCTTACTGATGAAGGGTTGGATGGCATGTATACAATACAATGGACCACACAAGGAAATAGTGTATAAGTAGGTGAATGAATAAGCAAGTGCCATGGCACCTAAGTAGGAGTAGAGCTGGGCATCGGACCGAGTCGGACCAGATTGGGTCCAACCTGATCCGATCCTAAATATCAACGGCCTAACCTGAACTCGATCTGATCGGGGACCGAGTCCCGATCACCTGACCTGAACCGATTCGAAGTATATATTGCCTGATCCGATCTGGGTTCAACTCGGTTAGAAAAATTGATCGGATCGAATTGGGCAAGGTTCGGATATCCTCACTACTATTATCGGTGCGGTCCATTTAAGCTTTAGATGTGATTTTTTTTTCTTCAAAATTTCTAAAATGATCTCTAAAAATATATGAACGGTGTAGATATAATAAATACATCACTGTGGGCCCTTATAACTTTGATATCCTTTGAACCGTTCATATAACTCAGAGTTGGAGGCGTAGGTTACTTGCACAGCACGGAAGTGCAAACTTAGGTGCACTTTGTTGTACTGAGGTTAGCAAGTTCTATGGGTCTGATCATAGGGTATATGTTATATCCAAACCGTCCATTCATTTGGCAAGCTCGTCTAACGGCTTAAGACAAAAAATTAGAAAGATCTAACTATCAAGTGGACCGCATGACTTGTTTAACGGTGAAAATCATTATCTCTATTGCTATTTTCGGTGTGGTCCAGATGATCCTGGATATTATTCGTTTTTTGGATAATGCACTATAATAATCTCTAAAAATATATGAATTGTATAGATATAATAAATACATCACTGTGGGGCCCATATAACGTTGATCTCCTTTGAACCGTTCGTACAACTCGGAGCTCGAGGAGAGTCAGTACCCGTCTTTCACGCTGAAATCCTGACAGCTACAACTATAGCTACACCATACATGTACCAATAGCTCTACAGCAACTTGGTGCTCTGTGGGCCCCACCATGATGTACGTGTTTCATCCATTCCGTCCATCTATTTGTCCATATCATTTTATCATACGAAACTAAAAATCAGGTATATATCCCAATATCAAGTAGACCACATTAAAAGGAAACAATGTTCAATGAGCGTCGACCATTAAAAACTTTTTGGGGGCCATAAAAGTTTTGAATCAAGCTGATCTTTGTTTATTCCCTTCATCTGGGCCTGCATGACCTAATCAACAGATTAGATGTCATATAAACAATACAGTGGACCTTAAGTGGATTTTAATGATGGATATCCAATCACTATTGTTTTCTTATGGTGTGATCGACTTGAGATTTATATCCATCTCATTTTTGGGATCAAGACCTAAAATGATCTTAAAAAATGGATGAACGGAATGGATGAAACACATATATCATGGTGCGATCTCCCTCTGGAAAGCTCCGTCTCTCAAGCTCTTTCTCTGATTTGCTGGCCATTGCAGGAATTCGAACAGAGAGATCGAGGGGAGCTAGAATTATGGAAAAATTCTAGGGTCTCCTCTGTCAAGAGGGAAATCGCAGTGAACCAGAGTCGCATGGCCAGAATAACGAGAACGGCTGAGAATTCCTTTATATAGGAACCGAAAATCAGAGACAGAGAGAGAGAAGGTGGGAAGGGTATTATAGGAAATTACGGTTTTGATGGGACAAGATCAGAAGAAAGGGTAGAGAAGCCATGAAAGATACTGCTTCATTGGTGTTGCAGAAATGCTTTTTGGCCATTTTCAAAGGGTATTGAAAATGAAAGCTCTCTCTCTCCTCTCTCTCTCTCTCTCTCTCTCTCTCTCTCTCTCTCTCTCTTACTGAATGTGATAATACACGTCCGCTTGAGTCGGGTCGGGTCGGATCGGTTCGGTTCCAATTGGATCGGGTTTTCGGTCCGGATCTATCTGGATAGACCTCTACTCGGACCCGACCCGAAGAACGACCGGATCTGGATTTTCAGACTCGATCAGGCCCGATCTGGGCCATCGGTTCTGATTGGAACGGGTCTGATCGGGTCGGATCCGCCGAATCGGGTCAGGAATGCCCACCTCTAAGCAGGAGAATACACAAGTGAATGAGCAAGAGGATAAATGAGTAACTTCTGAGGATATATTCAGGAAAGAAATCCTCTCGAGCATTGTTAGTGCTCTTAATTGCATCTGACCACTTGAATAGTCCAATCAACTGGTCCGAACTATCTATTAAGTTCTCAACACATTTGTCCATATTTTTGTAGCCATCCTTTTTCATGCCATATGTGGATGGTTAAGATTGCCTAACAAAAATAACCCTTTAAATCATAAGCAATCTATGATGGTCCCCAATTGTTGATTGGACCTGATTTTATGGGAAATTGGAACATCTAGGTACACTGGTTCTGGAACCACATGGACACCTTTAAATCGTTACCCATTATGTGGGTCCCATCATGAGATATTTGTTATATCCAAACCGTCTGTCCATTTGGAGAGCTCGTCGTAAGGCTAGAGATGAAAAATAATACAGATCCAAAGATCAAGTGGACCTCACTGTAAAAAGCAGTGGGGGATTGAATGTCAACCATTGAAACCCTTTTGAGCGTCATGGAACTTTTGGATAAATATGATATTTGGTTTTCCTCTTCATCCATGTCTGTGTGGCCTTATGAATAGATTGGATGGACCATAAACGTTATGGTGAGCCTTACGAATGTTTTAACAGTGAGAATCTTCGTCCCCAATTTTATTTGTAGTGTCATTTACTTGAGCTTTGGATATGACTCATTTTTGAGATAATGCTCTAAAATGATCTCAAAAAAATTGGATGAACCATGTGGATATAATAAATACATCAGTGTGGGGCCATGTTACTTTGATCTCCTTTGGACCGTTTTTACAAGCCGGAGCTCGAGGAGAGGCAGCGATCGTCTTAGCGCGACACCTACCCACACAAGCCAGTCGGTGTTGTGCGGTACACCAGCCAATCCGCTAACGATTCGGTAGTGACCCCTCCAATACGTACATCCGCACTTGTCGGTGCTGGAAAAGTTGTGGCCCCACCATGATGTATGTTTTTTATCCACGCCATCGTCCATTCTGCGAGGTCATTTTAGGACATGAGCCCGAAAATTGGGTAGATCCAAATCTCAGGTGGACCACACCATATGACTGCCCGAGTATCAAGCGTTATTCGCAGCCCGAGTATGTCAGGAAAGTAACATCCCGCGATTGCTGGACGCAGATCAGCTACTGACAGGTTGGGTGGCGAGACCGCTACTGAAGTGACGTCACCAAGTTACGCGGGTACTACCATGATGCATATGTTATATCCACATGGTACATCCATTTGGAGAGATAATTTTAGGGCATGAGTCAAAGAATGAGGCACATAAGAAGCTGTAGTGAACCCACTACAGAAAACAATGGAGAGAGTGACATCCGCCGTTGAAACCTTCCCAAGGTCCACCCTGATGTTTATTTGAGATCCAACCTGTTCATAAGTTAAAAAAGGGAAAACACAAATACCAACTTGATCTAAAACTTTTGTGGCCACGTCACTCTCTCCACTATTTTCTGTGGTGGGTCCATTGTAGCTTAGAACGTGAGTTATCCTTTGGTTCATGCTTTATAATATTCTTTCCAAATGGATGGAGGTGTGGATACAAAACATACATCCCATTGAGACCCACATAACTTGGTGACGTTACTTTTGTAGCTAGTCTCGCTACTCAACCTGTCAGTGGCTAATCCCCATCCGCAATTGCTATGGTTTTGGGGAAGACGATGGGCTGATGTACCTCACACCACCTATATAGCTGCTTAGCAAGTTTCATGGGTTTGGTCATGAGGTACGTGTTATATCTAAACTGTCAATCCATTTGGGGAGCTCATCGTAAGGCTTGAGACGAAAAATAAGATAAATTTAACTATCAAGTGGACCACATGGTAAAAGGCAGTGGGGGATTGAACATATACTATTGAAACCTTTTTTAGGGTTATAGAAGTTTTGGATCAATTTGAAATTTGTTTTTCCTCTTCATTCAGGTCTTTGTGGCCTTATGAACAGATTGGATGGAAAATAAATGTTATGGTGGGCCCTACTAATTGTTTAATGGTGAAAATCATTATCTCCACTACTATTTGTGGTGTGGTCCAAATGATCTTTGGATAAGATTCATTTTTTGAATAATGCTCTAAAATTATATCTAAAAATAGATGAACGGTGTAGATATAATAAATACATCACTGTGGGGCCATGTAACTAGGGGTGTACACGGGTCGGGCCGAGTCGAACTGGCCTCAGCCCGTCCAGGCCCGTTCAACAGCCACACAAGGTCCGAACTTGACCGGGCCTGGTCACCAGGCCAACATCTCCAGTCCGAACCGGGCCTGGCGCGAGTTCGGGCCAAGTTCGGGCCAGTTTCGAACCTTCGAATTTGGGCCAGTTTTGAACCTGAGTTCGGGCCAGTTTCGAACCTTACAACAAGTTCATGAGAAGGGCTTTGGC
This sequence comes from Magnolia officinalis, assembly GCA_021015155.1. NCBI lineage: Eukaryota > Viridiplantae > Streptophyta > Magnoliopsida > Magnoliales > Magnoliaceae > Magnolia > Magnolia officinalis. The sequence continues at coordinate 52,140,957 of JAJHSJ010000018.1, forward strand.
AGGTAATTCGCGTCCCATTACAAGGCCCTCGATCAACGGTTTAGATAGTTGAACTATAGACTCTACAAAAAATCTAACTAGTCAGGACATTTACATACATTTGACAAAGTATAAAATAAAACATTTTATATAAATTAAATACAGTCATACACGGGTCGAGCTGGGCCGGGCTGGGTTGGGTCGGGCCGGGGCGGGTCGGATTTCGGACCGAGTCGGGCCGAACTGGGAGGTATTCGAACTCGGCCTGAACTCACTTTCGGGCCTAGAAAATTGGCCCGTCCTAACCCGAACTTAGTTCCGGGTCGGGCCGAGTCGGGCTTCTTCGGGCCGGGTCGAGCGAGCTAACCGGGCTAGCCCGGTTTGTGTACACCCTACATGTAACTTTGATCTACTTTGAACTGTTCCTACAACTCAGAGCTCGAGGAGCGTCAGTGCTCGTCTTCGCACGACACGTACTTACACTATACACCAGCCAATCCGCTTCCTAGTTTTGGGGCCATGTTCCACCCACATGGGAAGCTGATTGCATACTGAGTAACTCAGTATCCTATAGTGTGAGTAAACTATATGGGACCCACCATGATATATTTATTTTATCCTCTCCATCCATCCATTTTATAATTTAATTTTAGCTCAATGCAGTAAAAATTAAGCATATAAAAAGCATATAAAATTAAGCATATAATTTAATTTTAGCTCAATGCACTGAAAATTAAACATTGTGAATTGAACATCTACCATTGAAAAATTCTTTGGGTTGACAGAATATTTGGATCAAGCTGATATTTGTGTTTTCCCTTCATCCATGTCCTTTTGATATTATGAACAGGTCAGATGACAAATAAACGTTACTGTGGGCCCTAGGAATGTTTCAACAGTGGAAATCATTATTCCCACTGTTTCTTGTGGCATGGCCCACTTGAGCTTTGGATATGTTTCAATTTTGGGCTCAACCGCTAAAATGAGATAGAAAAGCTGATGGACAGCGTGGATGAACAACATAAATTCACGGTGGCCCAACAGAATTTATTTAGTACGATAAAAGGGTGCTGAGTAACACGGTACGCAATCCGATTTCATCCATATGGTGCCACGTGTACCATGGAAGTGGTCATTGAGAATGACGTGCACTAGTGATATCCTTTTGGGAGTATTTTGATTAGGTTTCCACGAATTGGTACCACTGTTTAGTGATCCAAACAACTGGTGGGATTGAGAAGATCCTAGTCTTTCAACACGTGGTCAGCAAATAGAAGGTTAAGAAAGAAAATAAAACAACAATTCCACATTCAACTGAAAACGGGCCCATCTGCTTCGGCCCAATGCCAAAAGGAAAACCCATAATCTCGGGCATTGCATGACACCTGTAGGAAGAATCAATGCCGGAATAAAAGCAGAAGGTACTTTTATAAGCAACATGCGTGCGACCACTATTGCAAAATAGCGATTAAAAGGAAAGACTGACAAGGCATGCCGAAATGTCCATGTGGCCGACCCCTCTCTGGATAGTGCATAGTCTGTAATCAAATGAATGTAGGTAACCATGTGATAACCCATGGATGCTCCACCCATGCGCTCACAAGCACAACAAAATGATGGCGGAACTTTTTTTTACATTTTTTGGCTGTCAATTCATTTTGGTTTTGATTTGATTAAACATGGAATTGGCTTATAGATCAAACGTGTTTGACTTAGAGTTGCCACTAGCGAAATAAAATTTAGAATCCTACAGCCAACTAGAAACCATATAATCGCTTAATGGTTGGAGACTAGCAAGATTCCTTAACTCAAAGTGATTTTGCATTTAGACTATAGTCGTAGATTCGGTGTAAGGGCCTTGGTTACAGAAATGGAAGGGATTAGGCACCATTTTTCACCCGTGCAATGCTTAGTCTCTACTTTACTGGGCTTAACGGTTTTTAAGATAAATTTAGGAAACTTTCAATACTACATTAAATCAGGCCATACTTCACAGGATTTTAGGGCCTGGGTAGAAAAAAATAGAAAATAAATGAAAACAGAATAAAAGCCTGAGTGGGTGTGGTTGTGGTAAGTATGTAGAGAATGTGTGGAGTGAAATATGGCTTGATTTTGATATGTGAGAGGGAAAAGAGGAAATCAAACACCCTTATTGATCAAAAGGAATGATTGGCTGTCTCAGATTCTGACCTTACTCATTGACTTTTATGTTGTCAGCTGCTTTGACTTTGATAGCTAGAGGGGATGGTGAGGTACTCTAGAGAGGCTAGAGGGTTAGATGCGTTCTTCTTTTGATCTGATGAGTGTTGATTGTTATCCAAGTAGAGTTGGACATAACATTTTTCCTTAGGCCGACCCCCTGACACTTACTGTTTCTTCTCCCCTCGTGAACTCTCTCTCTCTGCCTTTCTCTTCTCTCAAGCTTATCTTTTTCTCTCTCCAATTCCTTTCTCGCTTGCTCTAACTAATCCTAGGTAGCTACTTAAATAGACTCCTCGTGTTTGATGAATCATGGTCAGATGAGGCAGAGGGACCGTCACAAGCCTCCTTGACAGTTGTTATTGGCCAAAGCCTCTAATGTCGTAGAGTGGTGGCAGGCAGTGATTAGTTCAACCCAATGCAGTGGATCAAAATCCGCAACCACATATCCGGTTATTCATGAACACATTTGAGTGTGGATATCTTTATGGTTGGTGGGTGAGCCAAGATTGATGCTCCCTCACATTTTGAGTTTGCTTGTGGCATGCAGGTGAACTCGGGATGTATCCTTGCTTGGCCTACCACCTATGTGCCTTTCTATTAATCAATTCGACCAGTAGATATATCCATCATTCATTCTTAGTTGTACATGTGTCTTGCTCGGAGCTTAGCCGAAGTTGGCAGGCGGGCTTCCACCCTCATCTAATGCAGGCAAGAGTGAATGGGCCTGGATGCAATTTTTGGGAAACCGCATCCATGGCTGCAAAATTTTCACTACCAGGTCCAGGAAAGGTATTTCTTTTTTGAACTTATGCGTAGTTCATGGGTGAACTTGAGATGGCATTCCCTCACCTACCCTGCGACTGCTTTGCCCTTCCCATGACTAATCCGAGCTGGTAGAGATCTTCGGGACATTTTAGTCATACAACCACTCAGTCGGCGCCCATTGAAGTCAATGGGTGAGATTTGATCTCATTTTGAAGTGCGGGGTCTACATAACCAATCGATGAATCGAATTCACGTTCTATGCATTTAAAACAACTGAGTACTAGTAATGCTCTTTTGTGGTTTACCAAACTGACTATCGCACTCTTTGTACTGTCCTATAAAATTCTGTACTAAAACACTAGTACATCCATGAGTGGGACCGTCAGAGAACCAAACTAGTCCAATTAGAGGTGTACACGAATCGAGCTAGCTCAGTTAGCTTGCTCGACTCGACTTGAAAAAGCTCGATTCGACTCGGTTCGAAGCTGAGTTCGAGCCGAGTCGAACTGATTTTTTTAGCTCGAAAATGAGTTCAACCTGGCCGCAGCTCGACTTGACTCAGATCGAACCCAGATCGAATCGAACTTGGATCAAACCAGTTCGATGACTCCGTTACTTTGATATTGATGTTGCTCACCAAGTGTTTGATGAAATGACCCAATGAAGTGTGGCTGGTGTTTGATAAAATAACTGTTAAAACCATGACGCAGGGGAGGACGTGAGGTCGAGCACCGTCTTCCTCAAGAGGATAACTATTCCGAATCCACAGAACTTCTCTGGATCCTCACAGAGACTTCTCGAATCCACGAGAAAAGAGAGTAGAAAATAGAAATAAATTCTAAATAAATTCGAAATAGCTTAATTAATTCATAAAAACGAGTCATAACCTTTAAATAAGGGTACTAAGCAATGGGAAAGAAATCAGAATCAAACTACAACTAGGACTCCTAGAATTCGCGACTTACTATAAATAGTAAACTTACTATTTATAGACGGTCGTGATGTCTACTAGTGCGCAAGGTTTTCGGCCACAAAATAGTAAGTGTCCTATTTGGCTTCACCAACCCGTCTCCTAATTATTCTAAGCTCTTTTCACGTGGGCGCAACTCCTAAAGCCCGACGGATGAAGAGTTATAAGCCAACTAAAACTTACTATTTATAGTAAAAACGAAATTGAAACAGGGAAACGACCGTGAAATCAGGGGTTTCTCGCAATTCCGAGCGTCGCAACCCCGCTTAGCTGGGTTGGTTGGCTAAAGCTAGTAGCTCGTCTACCCAAAATCATATAATTTTCGTCGTCCGCAACTCATCCCGGATTGCGAGATACGCCTGATTTAAGGTCTGATGGTCCAGATCACTTCTGTCGCCGACGGGGCCTTTTCTGATCCATCTTTGCCATGTAATTGTCCGCGACCCGCTCTACATCAAACCATTGCTGTTGTCTTAAATATAGTAAGATTTGAAGGAGTAGTCCAAGTGTTTGTGAAAATGTTGCACAGGTGAACTCGGCTCGATCTTGGCTCGAACTGGCTTGAGTTGTTGACTGAACCGAGCCGAGTTGGCCAGTTAGGCTCGAGGATCGAGCCGAGCCGAGTTCGAGTTGAGGTTAGCTAGTGGCCGAGCCAAGTTGAGCTTAGGCTAGCTCGACTCGGTTTGACTCGATGTACACCCCTAAGTCCAATTAAATGTCGTAATTACACAAGAACTAATGGATTTATGATAATTATAGTCAAATACCCATTTTTGCTAATCGCGAGCGAGTATCATGATGAACTTAGCTAATCACAACGCTAATTGCCACTCACGAGAAATCCTTAGGGTTAACTTATCTTGAAAATGCTCGATTAACCGGATTAGGTCTAGAAACTATAGAAAAATGTTCGTCTTGTCAGGATTGATATCCATCGTGGATATTGAGCCAAGACGTCATCTAGGATCGATCAACTATGTCCCCCACGTCGGGTGCTTGGAATGTGTGAGTGCCTTAGGTGATAACCTGAATTTAAGTGAAATGACCACCCTTCACTCTTTATTGAAGCTATAACTTCTGGACCATTAGATGATGACCAAATTTAAAGCCTTGATGCAGATTATTACCCTGCTCTCATCCATATAGTCGTTATAGACCTGATCGACGCTCGGTGACCATCAATCTGAATTGAGACCATCCCTTTTGATTGACACTTTCGATCATCGAATGGTTGTATCTAAACATAGGTCTCCTAGTGGAACACCTATCTTATGACTTAGATCGACCTATACACCTCCCGGTGGGTCCCAATGGTTGGAAACAACCTTCCTTAGGGTTAATATAATGAACGAAAGGCCATTGGGGCCATTTGCACATATTTTAACATTATAGATACCTTTTATTTCACACCCCTCCCATACGAATTTTGTGCCCTAGCCTTGGAAAAGAGAGAGAAAGAAGAGAAGAAGATGAAGTGTGTGAGAGAGAGATCGATTGTGAGGATTTGCCTTACTCCCCTTCGATCGGTGATCTAGCTACAACCGGATCCATCGGTGGATCTCCTTTATTGGTGATTGAAGGCAAAATTTGAGTCATAGTTCATAAGCTAGATCTTTAGGGTTGAGTTTCCCAAACCTTACAAAAGGATTTTATGATTGTTTAGGTTTCAATGATCCTTCCCTAAACTCTAACGTAGAAGCGCCCTAAGTTGGGCGATTCATCGCAAGGTGCGAACCATTACTCCTAGGTTACATCTTATCGACCCTTGAGGGTCTCAGTTAATGATTACTGGTCCTGAATGGCTTAAAGATCATGCTTCCAACCATGGTCTTTCATGAAATTCTGAAGTTAATGGATGAAGTGGACTCCACTCATATGCGATGGTAGACCCCACAAACAATATCCTTATAGTGTTAAGGGTCAGGGTCAATGTTGTCATGTGTTAAGGGTCGATGTTGTTATGTTTTTAGGGTCGAGATTGTCATCTGTTGAGGGTCGAGGTTATAATGTATTAAGGGTCGAGGTTATCATGTGTTAAGGGTCGAGGTTGTTGTCATGTGTTAAGGGTGAGGTTGTCATCTGTTGAGGGTCAAGGTTGTCAAGGTCGAGGTTATCATGTGTAAAGAGTCGATGTTATCATGTGTTGAGAGTAAAGGTTTTCATCCCTTAAGGGTTGAGGTTGTCATGTGCTAAGGGTCGAAGTTGTCATTTGTTCACTGCCTTCATTACAAAAAATGGATCAAAGGCCACAGATTAATTCTGTAGCAAAAGAATGTTTAAATCAGTAGCCATTGGTACCATGGTTGTAATGTGGTAAGGGTCGAGGTTGTGGTTATAATGTGTTAAGTGTCGAGGTTGTCATGTTATAAGGGTTGAAGTCGTGGTTGTATGTTATAAGGGTCGAGGTCATGATTGTAATATGTTAAGGGTCGATGTTGTTATCTATTAAGGGTCGTGATTGTCATTTGTTCATTGACTTCACTACCAAAACTGTATCAAAGGCTATGGATTAAATCCGTAGCTATAGCCAAAGAATATGTTATAAGGGTCAAGGTTGTGGTTGTAATGTGATAAGGGTCGAGGTTGTGGTTGTATGTTATATGGGTCGATGTTGTCATGTTATAAGGTTCGAGGTCGTGGTTGTATGTTGTAAGGGTCGAGGTCGTGTCATGTTATAAGGTTCGAGGCCGTGATTGGATGTTATAAGGGTCGAGGTTGTGGTTGTAATGTGGTAAGGGTTATGGTCGTGGTAATAAGGGTCGAGGTTCTCATGTTATATGGGTTGTAGGTCCTGTCGTGGGTTATGTGTCGAATCCATTCCGTTCATTAGATTTAGAATTTAATTTAATATCATAGGCCAAAAAATAAGTTACATCCAAAAATTTTATGCCCCATTTTTTTTTAAATGGTAGGTTTTTAATCTCACTACTTTCCATGGTGTGGTCCACATGAACCTTTGATATGCCTCATTTTTGGGTTCATTTCTTGAAATGATCTTTCTAAATTGATGGACGGCGTGGATAAAATATATACATCACACTGGGCCCCACAGGACCATCCATTTCTACATAGGTCTGATGACTTGATACGCGTCGCGTGACATTACATTAACACAGATTTCGTGAGAAAAGCTTTTTGGAGGGGGTTTCTACTACCGTGAGCTATGTTGGGCCCATTGTGATGTTTGTGGCAAATCCACTATATATTCATTTTGGAAGATAATGTCCAGATATGAGACAAAAAATTGGACAGATTTAAAACTCAGGTGGACCACATGACTAGAAATAGTGGAAAAAAATTGCCTACCATTCAAACTTTTCTAGGCTCCCACCGTGATGCTTATATACAATTCAAACTATTTATAAAGTTGCACGAATGCTCATAAACTCCTTACCATGGGGATAGAAAGAATACAAATATTAGCCTGATCTAAAGCTTCTGCAGCCCCATGCATATTTCAATCGTGGGCATATGATCTTGATTATTTTCCGTTGTGTGGACTACTTGAGCTTTGAATCTAGCTACCTTATTTTTGAGCTCATGTCATAAATTGATTTGACAAAACATGTGAGCGGTGTGAATTTCTCACAAACACCATAGTGGCCCACAGTGTTTACCTATCTGAATCGCTCCTGCAGCTCTCACAAGTTGGCTCAATGCAAAAAGCAGCAGGGATAATTTTCGTTCCAACTTTTTTAAAAAAAGGTGCCAGGTGAACGATGTATGACATTTGTTTAATACTTCTAATATTAAGGGCATTTGGGAATACCACAATGCTTTTTTGTGTGGGTCTAAGTCACATAGAATTCCCGTGACATAAGTCGATGCCACAGCTGATGACATCGGCTGACATCATTCGAGGAAATTAAGAAAAAAAAAAACATACCGATTTCCAATAATGAGAGTTCAATCTCGAAAGTTTTCTATGTGGTCAACTTGAGCTTTGTTTCTACACTATGTTTAGGCTCATGCCTTAAAATTGGTTAGAAAAATGGACAGACAGTGTGGATAAACACATACATCATAGTGCGGCCCACGGAGCTGTGAAACCAGCTAAATGGATGGTGTTAGGATTGCCAGCCAAATAGGTCTTCCGTTTTGGTGGTTTAAGGACCACGTGGGATCCACTATGGTTTATGTGCTTTATCCACTCATCCATCCGTTTTGCCAACTCAGTTTAAGGGATGATCCCAGAATTGAAGAATATCCAAAGCTCAAGTGGACCACACCACAGAAAGCAATAGTGATTGAATGCCTAGAATTGAAAATTTCTTGGGCCACACAAGTTTTTTTTTTTTTAATTCTAAATAAAGCATGTGGAGACACCACCTGGAATTTATTAATAAAAAGGGAATATACACTGATGTAGTTGGTGCAGCTCCACAAAAAACAACGTGCCTCGCTTACCTTTTAATCACTACACAGCCCATATACAAACACAAGAGAGGAAACGCCAAAGACCCAACTGCGCGCCTAGTAGACCAAAAAAAGAACTCACACCACTACAAGAAAACTGGCCTTTGACCGCCGGCAAATCCTTTGCCCGCGGTCAGCTAACAGCCGGTAAATCCTTTACCGGCAGTCAGGACCTTTACTAACGATTGTACTGGACGCCGCTAAATCAACAGTTTTTGTTACACTACCAAGAAAATTGGTCAAAAACTACGGATAAAATCCGTAGCTGACGCTGACTAGCCCCACAGTGCAACCGTAGCCATAGAGCAAATCTTTCTCAAAAAAAAAAAAAAAAAAAAAAAAAAAAAAAAAAAAAGTGAAATTGAAGACAAAAATCTGGAGAATATACAAGAAACAGAGATTGCAAGACAAAAATAATGGATTCACTCACCGAAGGAGTAAAGCCATTAAATAGATTTTTCCCCTGCTTTTGAATCTTCTAATAGATTCCTGGCATTTCGAATATATGATGCCAAACCACCTGGAACTTGACCCTGACCTGACACTACAAGAAAACTGGCCTTTATTGGCGGTCAAAACCGCCGCCAAAACCCCAAAAAACCTAACAGCTGGTAAAGCCTCAGTCAGTAAAGGCTTTACCGGCGGCCAGGACCTTTTCTAACGGTTGTGCTGGACGCCGCTAAATCGTCATTTTTTTGAAAAACGATCACAAGCTACGGTTAAAATCCGTAGCGAAATATGACTAGACCGACCGTAGCCATTGGTACCGTAGCTCTTTAAAACTTTGCTACGGATTAAATTCGTAGCCATAGAACCCATGGCCACCGATAATCCATAGTCATTGAGAAAATCTTTCTTTAAAAAAAAAAAAATGTGACCCACATGTATTAGTGCTTTTTTTTTTTTTTACACAAGTCTAAGCAGCTAACATACCTTGGTTAATGTCAATGATCTCCTTGTTGCCAATGATTGCCATTGTTTCCAAGGGACTGGTTTCTTCTGTCGATATTTGGTGAGCTGTGTAGCAGTAAAAGGCATCAGCACCAGTATTTCGGAGTCCTTCAGCAGGTTCAGGCCCTCAATGATATTGACGTTCACCACTTGTGCACGGAGGTTCTCTGTTTTGTCTACCAGAAGCTCAATCTTCTCCACGGTCCAGAACCTGCACAAAGAGATATTACAATCGGTTTATGTTGTTCTGCACATCACACAATTTAAATAATTTGGGGGCTTCAAAAGACAGGGCTGCATGGAGGACACTAATCTTGGCATTTGGGTGGCCCAAGGAAAAAGATTTTCCTAACTGCACATTGAAATATTAGAGGCAACCATCCGCACATTGAATGCTATACATACACTAACAGCATATGGATTATTCCCCTACAGTAACACATCTTTCAAGTCAATAATCCGGGAGAAAAACCACATTAAAGCAACCGCTTAATAAGCAAATATGATACATCAACGTGAGATCCATGTCATTTATCTGGAGGGCCTCACCATGTACATGTTGTGGCCCAAAATCAAGCTGATTTTGATCATCGGGTTGGCTACACTTTTGAATAGTCATGGCCTAACAACCCAAACAGGCCATCCTCATAAGCAATCCATTATAAGGGAGCTTTTGATTTTTTGGACGTGCTGTTTCCAGGCAGGCCCTTGAATCATTTCTACCAAAGAGAGAAGTGGAATCTCCAGCACTGAACTGTACCTGTACATTACACATTAATACGTTGCTAAGAAAGCACCAAACTTATTCCATCACGAATCTCTTTTCTCATTAATACATATGATTAGTACATGATTTATTACTAGCCTTGACTAATATGTTTATTAGAATAGAAAGGCCTAATCACAATAGCCTTTCATCTCAAAATCAATACACTACTGAAACATAAGAGCAGTTAAAGTCAGAACTTTGTACTTAGGCTTAAAAAGTGTTGAAGAATAGACAATCCATACAAAGTAAGACACTTAGTTCAAGACATACAGGTATGATAGAGGGAGACCAGCCAGGAAATTAACTGATCCAGTAAATTGGTTGCTCTGCAGGTCACTGACAGAATTAACCATGGATCGTTAATGGTATCAACTCACATTGCAATAAAAAATTAAAAATTGGATAGATTGAAGAAACTTAGCCCATTAGCATACTTACATTTGTTTTAGATTTGTTTTAGATTCGTCAGACCGGTAAATATGTCCCCAATGGAACCAGAGAGGGAATTGTGACTGAGATTCCTGCACTTGGAAAAAAGATCGGTTGGCAAATATGAACTGGCTACTCATAAACCAGAGACTTTAACATGCTCACAGATTACAAGAACTTACAAATAACGGAGAGATTTCAAGGAAGCTAAGGAGAATGGAATATTCTGACTCAGCCGATTGAATGCCAGGTTTCTGCATTGCAGGAAGAAAACAAAAATATATCTTGGAACTGAGATTCAGATTTTATTTTTATTTTTTAAAAAAAAAGGTTAAATCCTATATAGGAGATGGATTTCACAGTAAAGCTTCTCTAGATCTTCAGGGCTCTGTAAGAAGTCATACAGCTTCACCTGGTTCCATGCCACCTCAATCCCTTCATATTCATCAAAGGCTATGTACCTGCATCAAAACCCACCAACATTAGAGAAAATTGAAAAGGACCCTTATGAGAAAAAGAAAGAAAAATGAAAAAGGTCGGCCCACTGACTTTCACTGATGATCAGACAGATCAATTTCATGTATGTTTAAATTATTCATTCCTTTTGTATAACCATGACCTACTTGATGATTGGAGCATGCCAATGGGTCCTTGAGCCAAGTTTAGGAGCCCAAGTCGTGACCAATGTATTGCCATCCCTAGCTTACGTCACTAGCTATTATGCACTACCAAATAAATACATTATACCTTGCCAAGTCTAAAATCTTCAATTTCTTCAATATCATCATCAGGAAAGCGGCCCACAACTGCAAATCCAAATAACTACTAGGAAACTAGCAACCACAGTTAGATCATTGGGCTTATTGCATATGGAGCCACCTTGAAATCAGAATGATCTAAAGATTCTGAGTGTCCACATTAGATGCATGGATTATAAGTAATACCAACTTAATAATAATATCTTTGGATAATATTGTAGTATTAAATAGTGGATTGTAGCCTTTAAAAAAAATATTTATTTAAATAGTGGATTGTAATTTACAGAATTATGTGTATGTGTGCAAAAGAAAACAACAAGGAGAATATATAATCCAAGAAAAAGCTATAGGATAAGTGGCAAGTGGTTTCACCTACTGATTTTTTTAAGTAACGCATTCATGATTTCTTATTAGACTATGTTTAACAGCTTTGATATCAGATCTGTTTGGGACCAGCTAGGAATATTGTTTAATTCATGTGATTATATGCTCCATCCACAATTGGGACCTACAATTGGGATGGTCTAGATAGCTATACATCACTGTAAGATCTTGTGGGTTTGGTGGTATCTTAAGACACCAATATGAAGCTAAAGGACAGTGTCATGAGGCGAAAAAAGAACAATACCATTGTTCCACCCAGCTGCAATTAGGATCGATGCACTCAGCTCCAGCAGAAGTCGGTGAAGAGAACTTTATAACCTGATGCAGACTAGTGCTTAGACATTTTTGATACATTCAACTCAAAGCTAATTTTTTCAAATAGAATGTTTCCTCTACTCACAGCATGTTCAGTGCACTTATCAGATACCCCAACACTAATAAGGTTTATTTAGAGCTTTTAAATTGGGATAAGATTGCATGGACTTGAATTTGCATATCTGAAAGTATAAGAAAGTTGTTAGAATATGGGCAAGAAAAACCACTAGGGCTCAACCCCATGTAAATAGCTTACTAAGAGATTAGAGGTCTTAGAAACCATGTACCTTGGAGTCTTGGATGCTGATAAGTGTATAGTTACTGGAGACACACATTACACAGTGCCAAACATGATGGCTTTTAGTCGGATTCACGACATCCATACATTCTTTTCTAATTGGCCTACCTTATATACTTATACATTACATTCATAATATATATATTATATATATTATATATATATATTATAATATATATCTATATTATATATCTATATATAAGAACATGAAGGTGTCAAGAGAAAGGGGAAATATATTATGGAAAAATATATATTACTTCTTCCATTACCATTTAATATACCCTTCTTATTTAATATACCATTTAAATCCATAGCCAAAAATACAGTGGAGCCATAGAAATCCCAAGGAAGCCCAACAATATTCTCATTCAAAGAAAAGGGAGATTTACATAGTGGAGCTGGTCAAACCTGAATATGGCAGAGCCAACTCACCAAAGTAAACATGGCAGGGTGATTGGATGATTTCAAACTACACTTAGATTGGATACCCATCTGCATTCATAGATGAAGATGAAGCAGCAGAAAGTGGAATTTCTTAAATAGTAATATGTAGAATTCTAGCATATGTTTATTACTGTAAAATGAAAAAAAAATAAAAATTGCCAATAGAATAAGACTAACAATTTTGTTTATTGAGTTACCTTGAAGAAGGATGAAAAAGAGAAGCACAAAACCATCCTTGTGTACATCCAAGCATAGCATAGGTACTCTGATTCAAGAAAATAGTTATTGTTCTTTTCATCGTGGACTGCTGAAACGTGAGCCATGCAGCAAGAAACAGTCGTGTACTGCTGTGCAGGATATAATTCCTCTATTCTGCATTGGGGGCATGAGCAAGGATTGAACGCACAAGGGGATATAACAGAGCAGAGGCTTACCTAGTTGATCTTTTCATTCGAAGGACAATGAATCCAATGTTCCCTCCAAACAATCGAAGACAATAGAAGACGTTCCGTCTTCCATCCTGATTACTGCAGCTGCAAAGAAGCAAAACCACTCAAACACATCTGGATTAGAAACAGCATAAGCAACCTCAATAGTCTATACATAAATGACATTTCTATTGGGCATCTAGACACATTCAAATGTAGAAACAATGCATTCTTGCATCCACCATCAACAGTCACCACAACCCAGATGCTGCCCATGTTCCAACATAGCACATTGTAAGAGATCCGGGCTGTCCATCAGACGTTTTCTTTGTTCTTTGGGATTTCAGACGTTTCATCATCTTCCCTAAAGGCAATTCAGCCCCCTCCGAGATTTCAATTAGATCATAGGATCTGAACAGAAAACTGTTGGATTTAAACAACATTGAGCAAAACATTCGGCTCATAAGTTAATTTACATATCCAAATAGTGCTAAATTAATCTACTAGGAAATCTCACACATCTGTAGGTTATGGTATCAACATTTGAATCTCGCTGGCAGATGGTTTCTATAGACACAGCTAATGAAAGAGCCAAAGACCAACTAAAATGGAAATCATATCAGATTACCATTAAAAAGAGTAGACTAACAGATGCACACAAAATAAAGCCAACAGAACCCAGGGCATTGGACCTGAAGATATTGATGATAAATGGCAAACGGTGCTGAATTCGAAAGAAGTGGTAGAAGCTCTTGAACTATGCTCCAAGTAATATTAACAACTTGCTAACATTCAGCCATTTAGTACATCCTTTTGTATATTTACCTAATAAACCATTTTCTTTCCACATCTTTATGGCTTCTGGTGATGCCCTTCTTCCAGGTTTTGTTGATTTGCAAATCTCGTGTAAGTGTTGTCATCATGTATGGCATCTAAGTGGTTAGTAGAACAAGGAGACATATCCATAGGATCCAAAGCTCCATTGCCAGAAGAAAGAGTTGTATCAGTGGTGCTAACTGATGGCTGAGATGAGTTAAAGAGCAGGATTGAGACACAAGTACCAGAACATTAGATGAGACACATTCAGTTGACAAAGAGATGGATACCGAACCTGAATTTGCTCTGGGAACCTCAGCTGGAGATCCAGGCCATTCACCAGCACTCTTCACTTTATGTTGTCTCATCCACCATACACATAGCACACATTCATGTGAAAACAGACCAATCAAATTATATAGCCCTCAGTTTGACTTTTGACCATAGTTCAAAAGACAAACTGACATAATCGTCCTGGCCATTTGATCGAACAGATGACTGAAAACAAAAATGGTCAACAGGGGAAAATTCCCCAGTCATTGTGAATTTATGTGTTGGTCCACCAAAGAAGGGTCAACTAGATGGATGATACAATGGGTTCATCCAACCATACAGCGATTTGTGCCCCATTCACAGAGAGTTGAAACGCAGGACCTCTAGCATGATTAACACAAGAACATTCTTGGTTGAGGCATTTCCTCAAACAATTAGCATGCAGATTTTCATATAAAAATAATGAAATGCTTTAGTGAAATAGAAATAGAAATTCATATTATTTTTTTACTTTCTTGATCAGTTACAAAACTTTCATATGATTACATTAACTTCATGTAACTATCAACAGTGAAATGAAAATGATAAGGGGAAAGAAGTCTCACCAAATTAGTTCACAAGAAGAGGAAATGCAAGTTACGAATTCAACACCACCACATTTTAATAATCGCCTCCATCACTGAAGAACATATGTCGAATCTCATCCAAGAGCCCTAAACCTAGGAGGGAGAAAGAGAGGGAAGGGAAGGGAAGGGAAGGGAATAGAATGCAAAAGCCCTAAACCGTAGAGGGGTTTAGATCTGTACCGATTTGCAGTGAGTAAAAGGACCATATCTGGCCAGAGGATGGGAGAGAGAGAGAGAGAGAGAGAGAGAGAGAGAGAGAGAGAGAGAGAGGTTCTCAAGCGGGAGGGCAGGGACGGGGCCGAGAGAGGAGAGATCGAGCAGAGACGGAGAGGTGCAGAGAGAGAGAGAGAGAGAGAGAGGAGAGAGAGAGAAGAGAGAGAGAGAACAACAACCTCACTTAGAACCATAGATTTTATATCAACTGTTTCATGTTTTATTTCTTCATTATCCAACATCTCTTCCACTCCATGAAAAATTCTACTATCACCCAAATAAAGAACACTGAGTGAACTGCTATACTGACAACTAGTAGTATCAAATCCATGAAAGCTTATGAGCATGCAAGAACCCAGTTTAAAGCAAGAGATGACTGCACCAATATAATCAAGAGGGCAATCGATACAGTACAAATGTTCCATAATTTCAGGAAAAGTAGGATGATCATAGAGTACAATATCAAGTTCTTCAGATATGAAAGATGCACATGGCATTTTGAAGAAATCCAGAAAGATTAATGATAAAAAAAAAAACACTATACATCTATACCCACAACCATACGCTCAAAACTATGATGTGCTAGATTTCAAAAAGGCAAAAGACATTACATAATTTCTTAATGAAATGTACACTTGGAACAGTATCTCACCTGGTAATGCAAGTCCGTGAAGAAAGGGAACAAATACCCAAAAAAAAAAAAAAAACAACCAAACAGCAAAACATGAGAATAATATTGTCAGAATACAGTATTGGACTCTGAATTTATTTACATCAACAGTGATGAAAACAAGTTCAGCAGTTACTTCTGGCCAACGAATTTCTAAATTCAAACACAAACAAAACCATTTTCTGATGATCTTTTGGTTATATGAATCATGAAAAAGAGAGTTATGAAAGCCTATAGTTTAAAAAGGCGTGAGGCAGGCAAGCCATAAGCCTCATGATAACCTTTCTTCTAATTTGTTTAGGAAATTGAAGAAAAATAGCAATAATAATTAAAGAAGATCGGAATTAAAGTTTAAAATAATTTGCATAACCGTCAACCTCATGTGAGAAAGCATGCATAGCATTTCTCCTTCAAATCATTATGTTCACAGCTATAATAGTAGAGTCACTTTAAGGCTAACTTTGACATTGGTAAGTTTTAAGGAACAAATTATTTGGCAGCAAGACACGCCTCTTACAGAACATGTGCCCTTCTAAAGGAAAATGTTTGAGAAAGGAAAGCAAGTTTGACTGACATGTCATAGGATATTCTAAAGAGGAAATTTCAATAATGATTGCAATTGAATGTGAAAACAGTAATAATTAAATAACCACAAAATAAGATACAAATATCCTTAAGCTAGAAGATTAAGACCGGTGCTTTGCTAAATGTCACTGGTAAAGATTAAGACAATGTTGTGTTTACTAAAATCCAAAGACTGCTAAGAAAAAAATACTGAGTTCAAGCATGATTAATGACATAAATTTTAAGGGGGCACAAGTTAAATAATATCCAAGGAACTTAAATTAAGAAAAAAGGTAAGAAAATCTAATTTGTATCAGATACGGATGTGTCCATGAGTTGCCAACTGCTAACCAAGTCCAATTTTAATATGGAAATTTATTCAGACTCATTGCCTGTTTTCCTTTGATATCTAAGTGCACGGGACCTGGATCTGTTATATGTATTGGCAGAACAGAACTGCAGGATATGATTACAAGTGCAGAGCTAAGGTAAGAGAGTTATGGAAAGAAAGCCTGTTTACTTCTTTCGGAAAAGAATTGAAAACCGTGGCATATCGCCACTATGCATGTCACCAGGAAAACATGAAACCCAATTAAAGTTTCATAATAATCACCAACTGAGTTTTGCCCCTGTTGTGACTCAGGATCCAGTGTGTGTCACCGTCCACTGGGGCCCACATAGAGTGGTCCAGGCAGGTCAACCAATTAGCCTTGTAAGTAACATAGAGAAAAGATTGGATGGCAAGGAACTTTCAATTAGATTTGGTTGGGTCATATATAACAAAAATGAGAACTAGTAAAATTATAGAAATATTACTAACGCAATCCAAATTTAATAGCTACACATTATCACTCTTGAAAGTTAAGGTCTAATGCATCCCATGTCTATTTGCCAGCTGCATTCTCTGCTTTTCTGATTTCTTTCAAGCATTTCTTTAATGTCATAAGATAATGTAGTCTAGCTTCTGTCGTTATTAATACCCAACCTTTTTTTATTAGCAACAAGAAAATGGACTCGCCATTCTTCCATAGATCTGTTTGGGCATGTTGCACCTGTGAATTGTGATATGCTACTAATCTGGAATGACTACTATAGGACTACAAAAGGAATGCTTTTATGGAGGCAGATTTGAGATGTTCAAACACCTTACAAAGCATGGAGAAAAGGTTGCGCGCTGCTTGTCATGCTCCTGATGCAAAAGTTGATCGTGTTGTCAAAGTAAGCTGTTCAAAAAGAATAAATACCAATGCCGAAGAAAGCAATACCAATGCTGAGGAAATCACAATCTAGTTATTTCCACTTTAATAATCTAACAATTGCAGTTAATTTCATTACTGTATCCAAACACAAACATAGAGAATACCTGAAACTTAAAGTCGGCCGAAAAGGTGCAGGCAGATCCCGAGACGGATCTCAATGCATATGAGTCCATAACTGAGCTCATTTCATCAAAATTTACGAACTCCAACAAATTCAATAAAAACTTTTCTCATGAACTTTTTTATTTATTTTATTTTTTTTTTTTTTAATCTATCCAAAAACAAGGAACCAAAGATATACTTCAACATCAGTTTTCATTTTCCTCATGAATTTTAACATAAATTGAATAATCTTCTCAGATCTAAGGATTTGAAGCGAAAGAATTACCAAAATCTCGACATCAAACACAAATGCAAAGCAAATCTCCTTCGATTCATCGAAAATAACGAAAAGAAAACAGTCCACAACATGAAAAGGAAGAGAAATTTGAATATTGTTGTTCATTCTTCCTTAATTTTAACAGAAATTAAACAATTCCTTTTCATATATAACAGTGTTAATTCCATAAAACAAGTGTTTTCGATTTGTGATGGGTAAACTGCTAAGCTACATTAGAATCTTAGTTTATTTGGGAT
Source organism: Magnolia officinalis (assembly GCA_021015155.1). Classification (NCBI taxonomy): domain Eukaryota; kingdom Viridiplantae; phylum Streptophyta; class Magnoliopsida; order Magnoliales; family Magnoliaceae; genus Magnolia; species Magnolia officinalis. Next base: position 52,159,122 of record JAJHSJ010000018.1, read on the forward strand.
CCTTAAACTGATTGGAATTTACCAAGATGTCAGAACTGGTACTATGAAATTTGTTTCCCATCTTTCAAAATAAAAATTTTTTTAAAAATCACTGTTTGGATGTCACCAAAATGCAGAGAGCGCATCCCACCACCTGCACTATGGCAGAGAACACCCAAAATTTTTGAAAAAAAAAAGTAATAGCATTCCTGATAACAGGTTTGCCACATGAAAAAGCAATTGACTGAGAAGTTAAATAAAAGAAGGTGACTGCCACAATAGTGTGGTCCTCCAGCACCATGTATGAAGAGAAGGAATGTGTGACAATATGGATGTGGGCAACTTACTTGTAAACGACGATTAATTGGCAGTGAGCTATTGCTGCCTCCGATAAATCAGCAGATATTTCGGAAAACCCTGAACACAAAAGTAAGGTGTAAGTAGAGACTGTGAAAACAGCCCACCATATTAATCACAGTATCGAAAACAATAGAACACAAGATCTGTGAAGATCAAAAAGAGGAGATAATGGAGAGTTAGTAATGAATTAAACTACATAAAACCGTGGACATCGAACCCATCAGGTCATCAAATGGAAACGGTCATGGACCCCACTTTCAGAAATTGGAATATCCGACTACAATTTCTCATAAATATCCGGGCATGTGAGACCCATGGATGTTATTCAAATAGAACATACCATGGATTCATTGTACCCCTTAGTTAACTCGGTTGAATTAGCATTTTGCGTTCTTGGTGCACGTGAAGCATGTTGAAAAACAAGAGGAACCGAAATTACTTGACAATGCCGAAGATGAGAGAATGCTGATTCTGTTTCACTCCTGTTTGATGGATACCTAGAATATGAATTTCCAAAACCTGTACATACAGTTAGAATAGTTTAATCAATGACATGAGAAAAGCAAACTTGAAAATTCAGGTGAAATTAACATTGTCCATCCCAATCTGGATTCATATTCACATGAAGGGTGATAATGCACGACTTCGACTAAGATTTCTTCCTAAAACCCATTCAAGGAATTTTCCACTAAGATTTCTTCCTAAAACCCATTCAAGGAATTTTCCATAGGTTCTCTTCTACATGCATTTAAATGAAGAACTAGATATGCTTGAAATACCAACTGTAAGACAATATCGCTGTTGACCCCTGAATAAATCTTAACAGAGATGTGACTGCTTTCAGTTTGTGTATTTAGTTTGAGGACGGAAGAGAAGGATCCGTCAATAAGACAAAGCTGCCGTTGAGATCTGTGCAATCCATTACAGTACTTCTTCCATTACAACTCAGCATGAGCCCCACATCTCCACACAAGAGCTGAACATCAAAGTAGTCCAAATGGTCTACAATACTGTTCTGAGTCATGAACATACAAAACAAAACAAGTGAAAGCCTAGAGCGGCATTGTATGATGAAATCATGGGGAAGAAAAGAGAGATGCATGCTCGCTAAAAGATGGGTCTTCAACAGTACCTTCACAAACCTTCTTGACTGTATGCATCAGGCTTCCCAATCCCATTTTGTACAGCTACACCTGAAAGTGTAGGGGAATGAGATAGCAGATCTTGCATTAAAATGGATCAGATGTGGAGCACAAAAACAATATAAAAAGGAACCATTGATATATCCAACTTTGAATACAAGGGCTTATGAACCATAAATTACTTTGGCAACTTCTAATTGAAAGGTAACTCCACCTGGAAAATTTGGAAGCAACAAGCCATTGAAAAATGAAGACAAGTGTTCCAAGAGAGACTATCAGCACAGATTCTTAGGCTGCAACATCCACATCTCACTTACTTTCAAGCTCCCTCCTTCCCTCTTAGTGCATTTGGGTGTACTACCAAATCATGGTTGGTGGAGCTTCCATGGCGTTTGGGGCAGTTTGGAAAACAGAAACTATATCAATGAGGGCCTCTCTTTCCATGGAGTTCTGCTAACTAGGCTTCTGATTCGGTCAGAGTTCATCCTCTTGGCCTTGCAAACCCGGAACACCCAAATGTACTCTTTAAGACTCAACACATACTGTTAATGCATTGTATCGGCCTTAACCACAAATATATAAGATTTCTTTATATATATATATATATATATATATATATATAGATAGTTACAAATATAAGAAAATACAAGTAAAAATGAACTAATGAATCAAGTCATCAAAAAAGCTTGGGTCCTTACTCTTACCCGGGTGGTAGACTCCCAGGAGTTTCAACACACGGGTCAAGGGTTCGAGTACCCACCAGTGGTGAAATCCCATGGCGTGCGCGTGTGGGGTGTGTGTGCGTGTGTAAAAAAAAAAAAAAAAAAAAAAAAAAAAAAAAAAAAAAAAAAAAGAAAAGAAAAAAAAAAGATAAAAAAAAAAAAAAGAAAAAGAAAACTGATTTTTAGATAAAAGAAGGCCGCAAAAGAAACAGGAGTACTGACCTCGAATTCCTTTCAAGGCAACATAGGTCGTGCTGTTATATATATATGATTCAAAACCATCTAAGATTTTCAAACTTAGTTTGTAGTATCCAAACATATACAAAGGAAAAGAATAAAAAACAAGAAAAAATATACAAAATACACAATCCAAAAATGCATTCCAGTAACCTGCAAGCAACGAAATGAAATTGAAAATTACAATGGACATACATTTTGCATAACCAATCCATAGAAATAAAGAGGTAATCTGAAATTTGAAAGTTCTCGAGGCATACCTCTGAAATTCAAAATTGCAACCAAGGCCACAAGCTCGGCAATCTCGTTCAATATAGTCAAACCCGTTTCAAGGTTGGACTAAGACCCATTAACTTAAAAAAGCAAAAATAAGACTCAAGCATGATTTCCTTCTTTTTATCAATTTAAACATGAAACACACAAATAAATGCTTGGACACTACCAAGGTGTATTTTGAACATGAATTCTCAATAGACGACTTAAAAGAGAAGAAACTCATGAGCATAATACAAATCCTAAAAATGAGTATCAACCTAATAGAAATATCATGATAAGCATAGTTTCCGACTAAAGTTAACTAAATAAAGAAGTAGCACCATTAACCAACCTAATCAAGTCCTAAAAGTTAGCAAGCAACCACCAGCAAAACAACACGAAACTGAGAAAAAAAGCACCTACAAGAAACCACCTGTAAGAGAACAACAAAACTATGTGTTGTCCAAATATTAGCATACTTTATGCAAAACCAAAGAAATTACATCATGCGCCTAGCAGGTGGTCAAGAAGGATTATCTGATTATCAGACAGCCAAATCAAGGATAAGAAGAAAGATGGAATATTAAATCAACTTGGTTGTACATGAGAAAAAAAAGAAGCTAATTGGATCCTCTTTTATGGAATATGCATATTACCTACAACAAAACCTTAATGTAGATCAGCCCGAGTTTGGCCCATTTAAGTCATTGGGTCTAAAAGCACATAGCTAGGGCCTTTGATTTCAGGCCCAAGCTTGCACATTAACATTATACAAGGGCCTATATTCCTCCGCTTGAGCATCAGTATAACATTTGCAAAACATGAGAATGGCCATGTGATTGGTGCCCATGCATTGACTTACATTTCTCATTTATTTTTGGAAAGCATTACACGCTGCACATCTAGTGTAAATTTAGGCATATGCAATTACAAACAAAAGAGAAGTGCAATTAGAAAAACCTCTGGCTGCAATTCTACACCATCAACAAAATCAGCATCTGCAACCAACTCCACTGCATTCCGAGGTCGTAGTCTTACAGCCACTCGAACTCTTCCAAGAACTGTCCCAAGCATCCAAAGAAAAGAGAAGAAAATTCAGAATTGATCATAATTAAATTTAAAAAAATAAAAATAAAAAAAATCCAGACTACAAAACAGATAAAACAAAAACTATAATATTGGAATCATAGTTTAAAACCCAGAAAAGTCAAACTAGAGTTGAGTCAAAGAGTAGGTTAAGTTCTATTGGGTCTTGAAGACCATGAATTTTTTGAGTCATCTTCTAAGGAACATAGAGAAAAGATACAACAATCTTTTCTTCTTCTTCTTCTTCTTTTTTCCTTCTTTTTTATCAAGAATCCTGACAATATGATGAGATATAACAAGAGATTTTTATTAAGAGATAATTGAAGAGGAAATAATTCCAAAATAGAGCCTCATGGATACTACCTTCTTTAACAGTAACATCTGCAGCAGATCCATTCAGTTTATGGTTTTAATGGTGTAAACAATATAAAATTTTATGGCATGGGCCAAAAGATGAACTATATACAAATTTCAGGTGGACCACAACATACAAAATAGTGGTGGAAGACCATTATAAACATTTTTTTTGTGGGTCACAAAAGTTTTGGATCTAATTTTATCAAAACAGGTTGGATACTAGCAGATGGCAAGTCAAAAATGATAGTGTTGGAAATATGTAAATACCCATGAAAATGCTGGACAAAAGGAAAGTGTAACATGGCCATAAAGATATTTGCACAAAGAAAGCTTCAAATTGATTAATTTAAAAATAGAAAATGATATTTGCATAATGTTTACTACTCCAAACAATATTAACTCACCTAAGGCCCTGTTTGGTAGACACCTAAAAAATGAGTTGATCTCATTTTGGTTAACAGAAACTATGCATTAATCTTGATCTCTAATAGATAATGAGTTCATGTTAAAAGTGATTATGTGATACAGATAACAATCTCTAATACATAATTATTGTTAGCTAAAATGAGATGAACATATTTTTGGATCTACCAAACAGGTAATAAATGTGTCAAATAAAATTGCAGATTCAACTAAACATAAAATATGAAGTAGAATTGCTTAGTCTATTTGTTCTTAATATAAAGAAGCATGAGAATTAACATCTTTTAAGACTGAGATTATTGGCATTGTTAAGCCAGCATTTATTACATGATTAGAAAGCCATAGCATAGATCTAAGCAAAAATTGTAATATTGTAGCTTGAGAATAGCTTTTTTCCTTTCCAAGTTAAAAGTGAATAAAGAAAAAAACAAAAAACAAAAAACAAAAAACAAAAACAAAACAACACTGAACAGAATTCATATAAAATCTATATAGTCATCCAAATCTATATAGTCATTCATAGAAAACAGAATTCATATAAAAAACAAAACAGCACTAAACTTTGGCATGCTTTAAGAACCGTTTTGGTATACCCCAAAATCACAACTGCATCTGCTTTTTGGTGGTCCACCGAGCACCTGAGACTGCACAAACAGGAACTGCATTTCACAGGCTCCCATTATCTGTCCCAAACTGATGGTCAAACTGTTTCAAGCCAGGGCAACTGGAAACTATCCGACAATATACCTGGAAACAAAAGCATGCTAACCCCAAAAAGGGTTTCGACAATGCAAATCCCTAAAAAGGGATTCGACAATGCAAATCCCTAATCAGGTATTCTAAATTGCAGAAAGCAACAACAAGAAGGGAAAAGGTTTACATCATACCTGAGAATCGGAGATTCACGAGCAGCGGAAGGCCGAACTGCAGCGGAGGACCAAGGAGATAGAGAGAGAGAGAGAGAGAGAGAGCAAAAGAGAGATAGAGAGAGATAGGGATAGAGAGAGGGAGAGGGAGAGGGAGAGGAGACGGAGACGGAGAGCGAGCAGAGAGGGAGAGCGAGATGGAGAGGCAGAGAGAGGGAGGGAGAGGGAGAGCGCGCGAGAGGGAGAGGGAGAGGGAGGAAGAGCGAGCGGAGAGGGAGAGCTTGGGAGACTGGAGAGGGAGAATCAGCGCGCGGTTGGAGATGAGGGGGCGGAAATGAAGGTAGGTTTTTTTTTTTTCCTCTTCTTGTAGGACCCTTTACTCAAAGCTGTTAAAACTGGCCGCCAGCAAACGGTAGCCCCATCAGTCGGCTAAGCTACACTTTCTTGTAGTGCGCTAAGGGACCTATCAAAGAGGAGACCCTGATCCCTTCCCCTTTCTGAAACAGTCCACTCCAGCATTATCAAGCGTCTGTTTACCCTTCATTCAGGTCTTTTTGACCTTATGTATAGGTTGGATGGGCCCTAAGAAGGTTTCAACAGTGGATGTCATTATCCCTGCTGTTTTATGTGGTGTGGTCTACTCGAGCTTTGGATCTGCCTCATTTTTACACACATTTTGCAAAATGAATTTACAAAATGGATGGTCAGTGTGGATATAACATATATATTATGGTGGAGTCCGTACAAGCTTGCCACATCAACACTTCCGTAGCCATATTCTACTCCACGCAATCCGAGACAAGGGAGAGAAAAGTAGGTCATTGAAGCAGACAATCGAAATAATACTTTGTTTTATTTGGTGCAGTCAAAATAAGATGATTTAAATGATAAAACTACCCTTTTTAATTAGGGCTTGTTTGATTTCCAAGACATTGGTAAATACCCTGCAAAAGGGGTAATAATTATTTCCCAATGCATTTATAACATTTCACCCATACTTGATTTGACAACTACTTTTTGAACACGAAAATTGTGAATATTGCAAAATATATGTGGGTCCCACTATGATGCATTTCGCTTATCCACACCATTCATCCATTATGCCAGCTGAATTTATGGCATGAGCCAAAAAATGAGGCATATCCAAAGCTCTAGTGGACCACGCCACAGAAAAAAGTAAATCATACATTTACCGTTAAAAACTTCTAAGGGCTACTGTTTCTTTTGGTGTGGGCCACTTGAGTATTGGATTGACATGATTTTTGATTCATATCTCAAAATGTTGTGGTAAAACGGATGGACGGAACAGATATGTCATATACATCACTGTGAGGTTTAAAAATTTTAACTAACACTTTTGAATCGGTTTCCAAGGCAAGAATTCCCAAAAATTTCAAACGGGTGAAAGTGTCATAATTAGCCATTTACCAGGTATTTGCACTTACACTGAAAAATCAAACAGGCCAATGCGCTCAAGAGATACAGTACCCGTCGATATGGGACCAATGAGATTTACGAAGGCAGCCTAACTCATTCGTCAAATGCTTCATCTCAGGTTAGAGATTTGACATGATCAGTATGCTGGACATTCCATGCAAATCAATAATAAACATTCCCTCTCAACTTATTCTCTATGGTGTGGCCCACCTAATTCATTGATATGACCTTATTGTAAAGCACCGAAGGTAATCTTCATGTAGAAATCCAGTTAACCATCGCTGGACCTCTGAATACCTGCCTACGAAGAAGACAGAAAACCATGTCTAGAGTAGGATACTCTGATGCAAGTCGGAATCAAGCAAGTTGGGTCCAGTAGAGTCAAGGGTTCACTGGTGCGTACCTTTCTATATATAATGGATCTCTATTTATATCTGAGGAATGTCCTCCTTAGACGGAAAGCTCTCCAGTTTGAGCTAGTAGCTGTCTTCCGAAATCCTCGGTGCGGATCCGAGATCCTCGACGCGGATCTTGGAACAACCTTAATGATAAGATCGACAAGTCAAAATCAGAAGAGGTTGCGCTAGCTTGACTAGACAAGGCCGACCTCAAGGTCGAAGATCCGAGGCCGTCCAAAGGTGGATGTCGGGTCACAGTTGAGGTCGAATAGGAGAAGATGACCTTGAGATTGAAGATCCGAGGTCGAGACCGATACTTGAAGTACCTGAGGTCGGCCTTGATGCTTCATGACGACAGTCTATCAGCTAGCCCGAGCTAGGTAGAAGCTTGTACCCCTTCGCTGATTGTTGAAGTGTCCGGTCGTTCGTAGGACTCGGGTCTGGCAAACCAGAGCCGAACCATTCCTCTGGGGTTCTGCACCTTCTCTCGCACAGATCATCCTCGATTGGTCCCTTCTGGTCGGTCCCTCATTACCCATAACAATAAGATCAAGTGGTCGGGGTCAGAAGATTCATATAGCATGAGTTGAGGTCGAGCAACTGAGCTCATCTTCACAGTCGTCCTGAGGAGTTTCTTGACCTGAGCTCTTTGTTGTGGTTGAGCTTCCCTTTAACATTTGAGTAGGTTACTAACTTGCCAGTGAAGATTATTCCAGAGCACTGAGACCGAGCCGAGATTTCGAGCTCCCTTCCTTGACGAAACATGTGACATTGCAGATGACCATCCTCTTCATATTATCATATGAGATAGGGACCCCTTTGCAGGTCTTCAAGCAGGACGTGCTCATTCCTGTATGGGATCACGCTTTGAAAGCTTCTCCAGGAGACCCGAACAACATCTTGGACATGGAAGTACATCTCCTGGCGAGTAGACCCATCAGGTGGATGATCTTGCACAATACATTATTGTCTTTTGGTATTTGAGGAGTTCCTTGGTCATGACTGGCACTAACCGACCACGGGATGTGTACAGATGTCCGAGCTGACCTCACACTTCTAACTAGTCCATTTTACCCATAACAGTACCCCTACTTCCGAGCTGACTACGTAAGCTTGAGAAGAAAGTCGGTGTAGTGAGGTCAGATTATATTGCGCATGAGGGGTCGAGGCTGTTCGTTATTAATGCGGAGTGAGGCGGCAGGCGCAGAGATCGAGGAGGATCTGCAATGATGGTACGGTGCGCTCAAGGAGACATGCGTTCGTAAGGCACCTTTTCGGTTCCCGACCTATGTAACGCCCTGAATTTTCACAGCAAGAGTTTGTACTCGTGCTCGAGAAAACCGGGTGTTAATAATGTATAAATTGGATGCTTTAAAAAATCGCATATATATATTATATATAATATATATATATATATATATATATATTATATATATATCATTTAGATCACATCCAGATACATTCATGAAGGTAACATTCACAAGAATAAAATCAACTGCATTGATTAGTTCATAGAGTAAAAGAATTCAATAAATAATCAAATGCCTTCTCAATGGAAGCTTATTACATTTATCGAGTGTGCGGTGGAAATATTAAACTAAATCATAAAACTATCTTCATATTCTTTCAGTATAGTCTTCAATAAGGAGATGGTCCTCTAGGTCTTCAATCTGCATCACCTGCATCATCTGTACGGTCGGAGAGGGTCAACGCCCTACTCATAGTGATGGTTATCCTTCAAGATTAACAATAATTCAAGAGATTCATAAAAGTAATGTAAGGGTTCTGATACGTCTCGTACTCCACTACTACAAGAGTATCAATATGTGCAAACAACCTACATGAGATGCATGCCTAGCAAAATGTGTACGGCTCATCATACGTAGTGATCATCACAATGTAGAATATAATTCATAGAAAACCCAACTCGACCCACACCCCATAACTACGGATATTCGCGAACATGGCCACCGCTAACGTGGATTTATGCGAACATCTCAAGGCAACATCCAATCCCAAAAAAGTGATGTAACACTCGTGACGATTTGCTTACATCGATTGTGCACCACGCCAACCAACCCACGGAATTACATGCCAACCAAGAGGGCCGCTACCCATAACGCATTACGTCGTGATGAATATTGAGTCACTAGTTATAATATCTCTTAACACATCACTTGTATTGATAGAGAATATAAACTGAATCACGGGGGTTCTGGAATATCAAGACACATGCCTAAGCCTTAGGTAGATAGCACGAGACTAATAAAATAAAGAAAGAGAAACAACGGTCAACTCAACAAAGAGAAAAGTAGCAATGGCCAACTAACAAAAAAAAGAGTAGTAATGGCTAACTCAACAAAGAATGGAGTGACAATGGCCAACTTAACAAAGAAGGAAGTGACAATGGCCAACTCAATAAAGAGGAGAGTAGCAAAGGCCAACTCAACAAAAATGGTAAAGGCAAGGGTAGGGCTTGAATCTGTCACCTCACGTAAATTCAGAAAGATAATGCATAAACCACCAAAAAAAAGGGCAACGCCGACGGCTAAGAACCGTCGGCAATGACCTTCCCCTAACTAGCAGTCCATCGGGAAAGGAGGCGTCGGCGTTGCTCGCTGACGGATTTAAACCGTCGGGGTTTCCGACGACCATTCGCCAACAGAAAAAACCATCAGTGTTTTGCTTTAATTTAAAAAATAAATAATGAAAATTAATTTTCTCATCAACGCATACATCCAAAACTAGAAATACCCATTTCTCCAAAGCCCTAAACGAACCAGCCTATTTGAGAAGGTAAGTCTACACAAGAAAAGGAAGAAATCAAAATCAAATATATCTAAATTCCAAACACATCGTATTTCCATAAAATACCATTAGTCTCCAGGTTAAGATGGAGGCGTTAGAAGGAAAACACATTTTCGCACGAGAATACCAAAGTTTTTCTCTATTTTACGGACATCACCTATCTATTCATATATTGGGCATTATTGTATGTGCATTCGCCCAAAACAGACGAATCTAATCGACATTCAGATCATGTTTATGAGAGCAATGCACTGCCAAAAACAAATAACTATACTATCAAAAGACAAGTGACGAATATGCAATAAATTGAAGAATATATCTATAGTGTGAGTTTGTTTAGCAATGCCAATGGAGAACGGAGAGATCTCTTCACATTCATGGTTATTCTACTGGTGTGAAAAAAAGAAGCTCGCAAGAGCATCTGCGTTGGCTTTCTTATTCACAACTCAATAAGGCTATCATTGAGCAAGGCATAGTCAACACTAAGCAAGATTTCGTTTCATGCTTATACAATCTTACATTGGCCCAAATTCACCAATTTTGCATAAAACTTCAAGCAAAGGTTTCAGGAATTATCAATAATGAGGACAATCAATCATCAAAATGCTATATGTTGATTTATTTGTAGCTCCATTAGTTGAGATTTTCATTGCTTATTCAGTTAAGATATGAAAAAAGAAAAGAGAAGGCAGAAAAGAAAATGGGACTACCTGCGTATCTTTCATGTGGTAAAGAAAGGATCCCCCATATGTCTTGCTGTCCAATGGCCAACCCAATGTGTGAAGCATGAAGCCAGGTTTGTGCTTTCTCTCATCAATTTCCCACACCTGCAAAAACCACATCCTCATATAGTTTCTCCTCTTTTTTCTGTTTTTCTTTTTTAGTGTGACTTGAATACTAAGCTACAGATACAAAGAAGAGAGCCATTCTCTAGATATAAGAAAGGCATTTATCTTCATTTTTGAGAAGAAAATTATATGAGTGTGATTTTTATTTTTGTTTTCTCCCATAGGATATCATGTAGCCAACCAAGACTCCATCTCAGGTCATGCCTTAGATTACAGATGAACTCACCAACTCGACTCTCAAGTAAGAAAAGAGTGTAAATAGCCAACATATTGGATATCTAGATTATTCCAGATTGGAAGATTTTGGGGGGAATCCTGTACATGGAGGACCAATCACATCAACAGATGTAGGCCACTTGTATGGATTTATCAGGAGATTCAGGACATTAATCACAGATGCATTGAAGCAACTTTAAAAGAGCATAGGAAAACAAGATCTTAGAAAGGATTTGCATCGTTTGGTGATATATATATAAAAAAAAAAAAAGAGAGTACCAGTTACCAGTTACCTCTTTGATACCCAAAGCATATGTTTGATGTTGGGCATGCCCCTTCTCTCACAGTTTGTGGTCTTTGATTATTTTCTGCAAAAAATCATAAGAAAGAGTCGCTCAATTAATGAGTTAGGCTTGAAATATTGACCTGAAAAGTTTGGAGGAAAAAGTAAAGGCGACAGCCATGCTTGCATTAATCATGAAAATCATTTTAGAGCATACCTCAGAAAATGAACCTCTGCATCCTTCAGCAAGAGGTGTAATTCGCCCTGCAGCATTACTCCACAAGTTCAATTTACTTCAGCTTAAGGGGCCACTAAAAGATCCGTCTATAGAACAAATAAGCAACAGAGAATGTGATGGCTATGTTCCTACTCTTCCACATGTGACCTGTGTGTAAGATCTGGGCCATTCATCAGGAGGGCCCTGCAGTATATGTACAATGACCAAAATAGGCCTGTCAGGTCATCACATGCACGACGTGTATGTAAAAAGTGGATAGTTAAAAGGCACTAGCCACGATTCGATGTAAATGTGTCCCAATTGAAGACAAGGATGTACGAGCCGCACTTCATTTCTAAGCAGCTCCAAATCTGAGATGTTAACTGGAAATTTCATAGCGCAAGATAACTGATGTTAACTGCCAGTTCTCCAATTTCCCAACATGCATTGTTTGCCACTGAAACAGTCTCCTTTAACTCAGGAGTATCATAAAAGGGAAATATGTACAAAATCAGACTAAAAAACAAGTATCATGTTGAATTTTGAAAATGACCTTTGCTCACCAGATGTTTGGCTGCAACTAAACTGTCATAGTGCCTATAGCTGGATTTCTCATGAACAACTGAAGCCTGATTAACCACCAAATAAATGGTCTCTCATAAGAAATAAATCATATGGTTTTTCATCTTTCTTAATACATTTTTATGATTTCCTTCATCCTTTCTACCAAAGAAGAAGATCCTGATGTTATTTGTGAATCTGTTCATTGGATCTTCATGAAAATAAATAATCCCAGCAACACTGGACCTAAGAAACAAACAAGAAGAAGAAAAATAACAAGTCAAATTGCAATGAGTTATATGCAGATTTATCATGGAATAACAAATGTAAATGCGGTAAACAGTTCTCTAAATTTCCTTGACAAATTATCTGTCACAGATGCTATTAGTAGCAAGCTCTAGTAACAACATTTCAAGGTATCCTATGTAATATGAAAACCACAAAGTTCTATAAGACATATTATGTGATCCCACATGCCATTGCCTTTATTCAACCATTTGGGGACGTCTTTAAGGATAATTTTTTACGACAGTAAAACAAGATTTCTCTAGAAGAACAAACAAATCAACTCTCGCCACTTAAACACCTTAATCCAGGTTTTGACCACATTTAAATTCGTTATGCATATTTAAAAACATATATATAGCCAGGTGTAGAACATGACTTGAATTATTTAAGCAAGCAAGCTTTGGGCTGAAATTTGTTTCCAACAGATCTTGAATAGTAAAATCCAGTAGAATCCCATGCTTCTATACACTATCAACCTAAAAACAAAACATCGCATTTAGTATCATTTTAAGAAGGTTTCTAATACATGGAAGAACAAAAAATCAGTAACGGTGTGTTTGGGTGCACCAAATATCATGAAATTTCATAATATTTCATGATTAATCAGTCTAGTTTGGTGCAAAACATCAAGAAATTTCACAATATTTGGTGCAACCAAATGCACTCTATATATAAACAACTTCTTTGGAAAATCAAAGAACAGAAAAACTGAATATTTCTCTCTTTTGATTCAAATTCCCAACACAAAACCAAACCAGTAATTAGTGAAAAGGAATTCTAGATTACCTGAATAATGGTTGCATTCTTACAAGCATCATTGTCAATTACAACCCTGAAAAACAGAAAAGAAATTAGATAAATTAAAAGAAAAAAATTCAATACCAAAAGAAAAGCCAAAACAGAAGAAAATAGAGAACCACAAAACCCAAGCTGATTTTGGGGGGGAAAAAACAGGCATGCCTTAAAAGATTAAATTCACAACAATTACAAAAAGAAGCACTGAAAAAATCAGAAAAAATACGAGAAAAAACCTGAAACAGATTGAGAATCAGCCATTGCAATGCGGGTTACTTTTATTAGAGAACAATGTGAAACTAGCTGCAAGATTAACTATTGAAATTGCAAGATGCACTTGATCAGATTGAGAATCTAAAGAGAAGTGAGGCCAGTCACATGAAAAGATATGAAGAGCTTTCTATGAAAATCTTGGAAATGGATATTGAGCTACAGGCAGTACTCTCTGACAAGCAACAAAAAGTCAAGGCTTATAAAAGACGGAAGGCTGAATTAGAATGTTGTATGCTAAGTTTTTAACGGTTGTAAAGAAGAAAAACTAAAGCTTGAAAACTTCTTTGCAAGAATGCAACAAGGGCCAAAGCACCAAGTACACTAGATCTTTACAGACAGCACTCTCTGACAAACAAGAATCAAGAAATGTGTTACCATAACGGTCGGCCTGAAAATCCCCAGGTTGGAATGTATTAGCCCTTATCTTTGGCCTTTTCTGTTCACTGTGTTACCATACTGTCTTGACTGTGTGTTTCTAGGCCACTGACCGAAGGCTAGGATCTTCTGAATCCAGCAGGCGTGTGTTTGAAATCAAGTTATAATTACTTATGAATTTATTCATGAAGTGAAGCCTCTTCAAACTCCTACACATTACATATGTGTATCATCATCTTAGCTTTGTCACAACTATTTGGGGTCAGCTTTATGAATCATGTTTCTCCAATCATTCCTAAGATTTGAAACATAAAATCTCAACTTTACATTCCCATCTGTAATACTTCATTGTTACTTGTTAATTTTAGCTTGTATATCATCATTTTCTTAAAGCTCCCTTACAAAAGAATAATAACACCTATAGAAATAGCAACGATGAGAAGCATATTGGCTAATAAATCAAATAGTAATGGGATAGTAAGCGCATTACCTTAAATGTCAAATAGGAATATGAGAGTATGACTAAAGTTCTAGGCTAAATCACCTACAATTAGGGATTATTAATTTCAAAAAATACTCAATCTAATTAGAGACTAACAATTAAAATACTCAATCCAATTAGAGATTAACAATTTCAGATTATTTATTTATTTATTTATCAAGAGTTAACAATTTCAGAATTAAATCCCCAAACCAAACGGATAAGAGAGAGAGAGAGAGAGAGAGAGAGAGAGAGAGAGGAGAGAGAGAGAGAGAGTTGAGTTGCAATGGCGACTCTGCAACTCACGGATTCAAACCCGATTCGCTTCAAACCCTCTTTAAATCCCTTTTCCCTCTACACGAATCGCCATTTACGCACCTCTCAAGCTCGCTTCCTTCCCAAAGCTTCTTCTGCTTCTCCTTCTATTTCCTCCTCGAGTCGACGGCAATTTCTCGCCGAAACCGCGGCAATCTCTGCAGCTCTCTCGTTCCTCTCCTCGGTTTCGAGCAACCGGCAAGATCAGATGACGGCCTCTCCGAATGGGAGAGAGTTTTCCTTCCGATGGATCTCGGCGTCGTCCTTCTTGATATCGCGTTTGTGCCCGACGACACGAATCACGGTCAGATTAGATCCAGAGCGAGGGAATGAGAAAGGGAGAGGAGAGAGAAAACGAGGGAATGCAAGAGGGGTTTTGACGGAAAGGGTTTCGAAAGATGAGAGCATTGTTTGGAAAGGGTTTGGAGAGGGAAGCGCATCAGACCGGCGTGGTAGCTGGACGCGGATTGCGTACTGAGTAACTCAGTGGGGTCCACCATGATTTACATATTTTATCTACTCCGTCCATCCATTTTAACAGATAATTTTACGGCTCTATACCAAAAACGAAGTATATCCAAATCTCAAGTGGATCTCACCAGGGGAAACAGTGTAAATTGAAATTCTACTGTCGAAAATTTCTTGGGGGCACAGAAGTTTTGGATCGATCTGTTACTAATGTTTTACCTTCATCTATCTCCGTGTGATATTATGAACAGGTCGGATGAAAAATAAATATCACTGTGGGCCCTACCAAGGTTTCAACTGTGAAAGTCATTATTTCCACTGTTTCATGTGGTGTGGTCAACTTGAGCTTGGGGCATGTTTCAATTTTCGGGTAGACCACTAAAATGAGATGTAAAAAACAGATGGACGGCATGAATAACATAAAAACATTCACGGTAGGCTTAACTGAGTTTACTCGTTCAATAAAAGCATACCAAGTAACTCAGTACGCAATCCGATTTCGTGGTAGCTCCGATTTGTACGAACGGTTCAAAGGAGGTCAAAGTTACATGGCCCAAAATGATGTATTTATTAACTCAGTAGATGCTTCTAAGAGATCTTAGAAGCCGTTGATAACTCGGGAGCTCCTCCATCAATCCAGTCTCGCTTCGTCTATCTGGAGAGGTAAACAAACTAATTTCTCAACTTTGACTTTTCCTTTTTCATTTCTGACCAGCCTTTATCTCTTGTGTAGCAATGGCTGATCCACCTCGCCCCACCAAACAAGGCCATACTCCTTCGGAGGCTGAGTTGGCTAAGAAGAAGGTGCCCTCAAAGAGGAGAGCAGTTATCCCTCCTGCCAAGCTGCGGCGGGCGAGTTCTTCCGCAACTGCGAAAGGGAAGTCAGTGTCAGGCTCTGGTAAGCCCGTGACGGAGCAGTTGAGCTCAGCTGATCAGGTCGCTCCTACCACCACAAATCCATGGGTGGTCGACGTGGAACTTTTCCCGGCACGGGGGTCGCCCCTGCCATTGAATCTCAGCCCCTCAGCTCAGGTTGGGTCAATTGATGGGGCTTAGTCCCTCGCAGCCTAGGCCCAGGTAAGCGTCTCGTCTGGTCGACAGGTGGGTGGTGCCTAAGGGGACCCTCGCCCCAATCAACCTATATGACGAGTATCCTCCCTTGGATAGCTTGACACATTCCTGATGTCGAGATTGTTGAGGCGATGGAGACCCACCAAGTCACCTTCATGGGACAGGCGGTCGCGACTCTCTACAAGGTTGAGTTCTTCTGTCTTGTAGTTGCTTTCGCGTTTTGGTGCTATTTGATGTGCTATCTAATGCACAATATTTATTTTCTTTTAAGCTCACTCTTGTTCTCTTAGTTGCTCACCATGAGATGATCCATGTCGGGAAGGAGTGCGAGGAGGCAGAGGCTGATCAGCTTCGATCTGCCTTAGAGAAATCTGGGGAGGAGCTAGCTGCTCTGAAGATCCAAGTGGAGGAATTGACGACTTTGAGGGCCCAAGTGGAGGAGGCCCAAAAGGGGGAGGCCTAGGCGAAAGCCGATCTGGGGGTGGCACGGTCGCACCTCAATGGAGCGAAGGCCAAGATCGCCAAGCTAAAGGCCGAGCTGGCCAAAGTGAAGGTCAGCTCGGCAACGAAATTGACGGAAGTCAAGGTGTCCATCTTGGCAGCCCGAGCGGCAGTGGTGGAAGAGTTCAAGGCCTTCAAAGAGCGATAAGAGGAGAAAGACCTGATATACAATTCCATGTATGAAAAATGCCTTGAGGATATCAAGGAGAGATACCCTAAGCTTGATTTGATTAGCCTTGAAGACACTTCTGTCGAGAACCTGACTCCTCAAGAAGCCGGGGACCCCGCCCCAGCCGAATCTAAGGCGCCGACTCCGATGGAACCCGAGCAGCCTCCTCTAATGGATTGACTTCCTCAACTCCTATACTTTCGATGTACTCCCCTTTTGATTATTAATGAAAAAGACTTTTTATTGGTGTGCGCATTCTTCATGTTCTATGTTCTTAATGTTTTAGTAAGTCGAGTGTTGCGTAGTTGTAGATTGGTCACGCCCTACTGATAATCGAAGAGTTGGGGAGGAGTTCTTCCTTTTTCTTTAAGGAAGCCTTGTCCTTGTAGAATAGATAGGTTAGCTGCAATGACCTCTTCATAAAGGGTCGACCAGTTCAATTAGGAGGACTATTCTCCCTTGCACTAAGGGAAATCTTCATAGTAGATCACGTAGTCTAAGTAGTGAAAACGAATAATAGTCTAACATCTTCTCTAAGGGTCGGACGATTAGTGAGAGGACTGCTTTCCCTTGCATTATGGGAAATCCTCAGTACGCCATGTAGTCTTAACAGTTTAGACAATGAGTAGAATATGAGATTTCTCGATCTTGGGGATTTTTATTGTAGGTTCCGTACAGTAGATAAACAAGCCGTTCTGACCTAATCGATCGGTCGTTTTTTATCTGAGTCTGGATCGGTCTTTACGGATAGTAGGTCTTTAAATGCTCGACGTTCCACGGATGCGGTAGAGGTCATCCCTCTATGTCTTCAAGTCGATAGGTCCTAGGTCGGGTCGTATCCATTATCTTGTAGGGCCCCTCCCAGTTTGGCCCTACAGTTCTTGAATTGGGCTTCTTGGTGTTTTGGAAGGTTCCAAAGAGGACCAAATCTCCTACCTAAAACCTTCGCGCTTTTACTCGGAAATTGTAGAATTGGGTGACTTGCTGATGTCGGGTCGTGACCTTCAGTTGCACTCGCTCCCTCCCCTCTTCAAGGAGATCACGACTTAGAGCCATCTGTTCCACATTCTGAGCTCCATCATAGGATTGAACACGCGTTGTGGGGAGCCCCATTTTGACTGAAATGATGGCCTCTGCCCCGAAGGCTAGGGAAAGTGTAATTTCTCCAGTGGACGTCTGAGCAGTAGTTCGGTATGCCCAGAGTACATAAGGAAGCTCCTCGGCCCACACTCCTTTGGCCTTCTCAAACCTGGTTTTGAGGTGGTTTTTTATGATTTTGTTGACCGCTTATACTGCCCATTAGCTTGACGGTGCCGCGGAGACAAGTAAGCATTGCGGACCCCAAGCCTTTCACTCATGCCTCAGAACCGATCATTGTCGAATTGTTTACCATTGTCTGAGATGATTGTGTGTAGGATTCCATATCGGCAAATGATACTCTTCTAGATGAAATCAGTGATTTTTTTCTCGGTTGTCTTAGCCAATGGCTCGGCCTTGGTCCATTTGGTGAAATAGCTAACCGCAACAACATCGTACTAAGTCTAACCTTTACTAGTTGGTAGTGGGCCGATGATGTATATCTCCCATTAGGCGAATAGTCATGGTCTGGACATGGGGTCAGTTGCTCGAGAGGTTAACGAGGTATCGCTGTGAATCTTTGACACTTATTGCATTTCTGGGTATACTATTAGGCATCTTTCTGAATGGTTGGCCAAAAGTATCATTGTCAGATGACCTTAAGGGAAAGAGGATGACTGTCAAAGTGGTTGCCACAGATTCCCTTGTGTATCTCCTTCAGAACGTAATCGGTTTCTTCATGTCGGAGGCATCACATATAGGGAAAGGAAAATCTTATTTTTTAGAGGATGTCTCCTACTATGGCATACTAAGCTACCTGACCTGACTCGAATCTTGCATGCTTCAAGCTTGTCTTTGAGCTGCGTTCCTTCCCGGAGGTACTCAATGATCAGGTCCATCCAGCTCGAGGTCGAGCTGATTGGGCAAGCGACTTCCGGGTTGGGCCCGTTAATGCCCCAGTCGGATAAGAACTAGATGGGGATTGAGTTCGGAATGTCGTCCTCGGTCTTCATGGCCAACTTCGCCAATGCATCAACTTTGGAATTCTCTGCTCTAGGGACTAGGGAGATTTCACATTTTTAGAGTTTTCTGATGAGTTCATGAGTCTTCTGAAGATAAGTGTTCATTTTTCTTCTTTTGCCTGGTACTCGTTGGTGACCTGCTTGACAATGAGCTATGAATCACTGTGGACTTTAGAAGATGGGCTGCCATTGCGGCAGCCAGCCTGAGCCCAATGAGTAGTGCTTCATACTCTACCACGTTATGCGATGACTGAAATCCAAATCTTAAGGCATATTATAGATAGGTATGGTCGGGTGCCTCGAGGAATATCTCAGCCCCACTATCTTTAGAATTGGATTAGCCGTCAACATGTACATCCAATGTCCAGGTTAGTGGGTCAGCCTCAACCAGTTAATCAGGGCAAGTTCTATTCGGATAAGTTTCTAGGTTTTGGCCGTAGGTGAACTCGACTATGAAATCAGCCACCGCTTGACCTTTGATGGCAGTCCAAGCCTGATATTTGATGTCGAATTCGCTGAACTCGATTGCCCATTTTGTGAATCTCCCTAACACCTTGGGCTTCTGGAGTACCTGACAGAGAGGTTGATTGGTCAGGACTATGATTGTGTGGGCCTGGAAGTAAGGACGAAGGCGACAAGATGATACAACCAAATCTAGGATGAGCTTCTCATTGCCTGGGTACCTGTTCACGACCCCAAGTGTAGGGTCGTGATGTAGTAATAATCTCAGTGAGACCAAGGTCGAATCCACGGGGACTAATCTCATGTGTATTCTAAAAGCAACTAGAACTAGAACTAGAAGAAGATGTGAATCTAAATTAATTAAGAGAGTAATTATGATTAAAGTGATTAAAACTAACAAATTCAAAGGTGGTAACTAGGGTTTCCAAGGATCCACTTGTACAGATCAGGGAGCCCTCTTACTTGATTCAAGTCACACGATTGGAATTGGAGTCCTATCCTATCCAGTTGGAAGATATACAATTAAGATCAATCTGAACTTTCCTTAACCTAATTCTCAAGGGAAGAGAATTGTGATAATTGCAAGAGATTCCATCACCAAACCATGCCCATGAGACGATGGCTAACAACAGGATTTACCAATCCTACAATCTCAAAATCAGGAAAAGAAGATACTCAAAGCTATCGCAGATTTACTGTAATTTGAGTCACAATAAACCATTAAGAACGAAAAGTATTCCTTTAAAATCAAAATAGAATCAAACTAAAAGAAACATCTCATCACGCTACAAGCTTCACCTCTTAGCCCTAGCTAAGAGGTTTAGCCAACCATAGACATGATTGAACTATAATCTCTTAAGAAAAGCATAAAATCAACTAAGGAAAAGGAAGAAAAACTCTTGGCGATGGCTTCTCCATGCTTTTGCTCTACTCCTCTAACCCTAAAAGATGCCTAGGAACATCCTAGGGACCCATATTTATAGTTTTCCAATTCAAACTTTCATACCGAGTTGGAAAATACCGAAAACCGCCTCAAATTTACGCAATCCGTGTGCTGTCTGCGTAACCTTAGACTGGTCGAGGATGATGAGAAATTAGAGGATCTGGTTGCTGGAGTTCGAGTCGAGGAAGCTTCGACTAGTCGAGCAGGATCCTCGACTGGTCGAAGAAGGGCTTAGACTAGTCGAAGTAGATAGATTTTTAGGGTCTCTTTTCTTTACTTCAAGTCTTCAATTCTCTTCATTCTTCACTTGGTTTTCTTGGATCTTTGGCATATGAATTCTTCATTTTGATCTCATAAGATCCATCCTTGGCTTTGGTGATTCTTGAGCGTTAAATTCATGCTTTTAACATCCTTTTTAATCCAAACTCTTAAGTTTGCCTTGCAACACAAACATGATTAAAATAAAACATTAAGCATTATCATGTTCTTAAAACCAAGTGATAATTAATGGGGTCCAATATGCAATATTTAACCCTCAACAGTATCTAGTCTCAAATGGGACCAAGGCCTTGCTGACATAGTACACTGGGAGCTACTTTTTACCTTGCTCCCTGATAAAGGCCAAGCTGACCACTATAGTAGAAACTGCTAGGTAGAGCAGCAATGGTTTTCCTTTCTCAGGTTTGAAAAGTAGCGGAGGTAAACCTAAGTACTGCTTGAGTTGTTGAAATGCTTGCTTGCAGTCCTTGATCCATTTCACCTTCTTTTTTCCTTACAACTGTTGGAAGAAAGGAAGATGCTTGTCAGTGGCTCGGGAGACGAAACGATTGAGGGCGGTGTTGAGTGTCAAATATTTCATATTTTCCCTTGTTATTCATTGGTTTTGGGAACATAAATACGCTTAATTGATATATTTTCACATGTTTTTCTCTTGCGAGGTGATTTTGAAAGCCATGGAGAAAAGAACGCTTAAAGAGAAGATATACACTCAAAAGATTACTGAATGAAGATTTGGATATTTGAAAGTAATTAATGAAGAATTCACATACCAAAGATCTAAGGAAACCAAGTAATGAAGAGAATCGAAGATTTGAAGTGAAGAAAATGAATCCTGAAAATTGGTCAGAAAAATCATATTATGAAATTCCGAGTCTAAAACAGAAAGTCCTAAAATAATTCCAAAAGCAGACTTTAGTTCCATCGAAGTTCAACTTCGGTTCGACCAAAGTGTAACTTTTTGCATAAGATTGAGGCGGTTTCAAAGTCGGTCCAAGCAAAGCTTATAAATATGGGTATTTTAGTAGTTTGTAAGCACGAATTAGGGTTGGAAGAGTGGAACAAGTTGTTGGAGAACTTGGGTCCTTACTCTTACCCGGGTGGTAGACTCCTTGGAGTTTCAACACCGGTTCAAGGGTTCGAGTACCCATGGTGGTGAAATCCCATGACGTGCGTGTGTGGGGTGTGTGTGCGTGTGGCGTGAGTGTGTGGGGGTGTGTAAAAAATAAAAAAGATAAAAAAAAGTTGTTGGAGAACTTTAAGGATTCCTTCTTTCTTCCCCAATCATCTTATTCTAGTTAATTTTTATGTTTTCTTTAAAAGTTTTAGTTTTAATCATGTCTTTGGTTGGCTAAACATTTTAGCTAGAGCTAAGAGGTGAAGTTTGTAGTTTATTTAGATGATTATCGTACTTTGAGTCATGTTTATATTAAACTTCTATTGATTTTTAGTTTTAATGAAGGAATATTTTTGATTTTTTATGGTTTATTATGACTTCAATTACGGTAGATGCTTAGAAAGCTTTTGATATCTTCTTATCTTGTTTTGTAATTGTTGGATATGTAAAATTCATGATTCATGATTATCTCCTCAGTATGGTCGATGGTTGAATTCCCTATGATCATCACAATGGTGCTTCATGTGGGAACTAATTCAATGACAAGTTCAGATTATTATTTAACTGCTCTATCATCCAAATGGATTGGATAAGACTTTAATTCTAGTTGTGTTTGTTGAATCAAGTAAACTGGTATCTTAATAGCTACAAGTGGATCCTTGGCACTCTAGTTTCCCTTTTATTATTGATAATTTATTCACAATTAATCCAGATTCTAGTTTAGATCTTATTCTAGTTCTAGTTCTAATTATTTTTAGAATACGTACAAGGTAATAAGTTCCTGTGGATTCGACCTTGGTGTCACCGAGTTATTACTATAACACAACCCTGCACTTGGGGTTGTTAACAAGTTTTTGACGCCGTTGCCGGCCGAGACTTTGGCTACGTTTTTCTGAGATTGATTAGTATTGAAATTAATTTAGGATTAGGTCTAACTTTTTTCTGTGTTTTTAGGTTTGGTTTTTCTCAATTTGTTTTTAGAAACTAACCTTGGTTTTGGTTTTATAGCAATTAACATAGCAACTATCATGGGAGGCATCAAACTGAGCTAATAATCCCAAGTGCCAAGAGAGAGAGAGAGAGAGAGAGAGAGAGGAGTACATTTACTCAAGGTGGAGGATGACATTAGTGCACAGTTGGATAACCTCATACGGAAAATTGAGGACTTGGAATATAGGAAGGAATCAACTCGACCCAAAACAATCATTGAAACTATATGTGGAATTTGTGAGATCGATGTACATATAACCAAAGATTGTCCTACAATCCCAGCTTTTTAAGAGGTATTGCATGTTCAAGCAAATGCTGCAAATGCATACCAACGACCCTTTAGTGCACCAAATTCCAACATGCACACTCCTAATTGGCAGAAATTTAATTGAAGAAATGGACCAACTGCAAATGTAAACATTTATCCCCAAGGGCCACCTAGTGGACCCCCATCGAAGAGAATCCTCAAGGATAGTTTGGACACTTTCATGTAGGGGCAACTGCAGGCTATGAATGAACTTAGAACATCGGTTGCAAGACTTGAGACACGATTAAATGTTAGGGAGATTGGGACCTTTCCAGCTCAGCCTCAACCTAACCCAAAAGGTCAAGTTCAAACAAGTGGTCTCAACTCTTCAACTCAACATATGAAACATGTTCAAGCCATCACCACCTTAAGAAGTGGAAATGAAATTGACAAAGAAATTCTGAGGAAGGTTGAGAAACCTAAGGAATCAAAAAATTCATATATAGGATGGATGAATCTAACAATGCTCCATATGACAAAGAGCCATCGCAGGAACACATGTGGCCCCATTTCCCCAACGTCTCATCACATCAAAAAGGCCAAGTGAGAATCAAGATATTTTATAAGTTTTCCAATAAGTCAAGATCAACATCCCCTTGTTGGATGCAATTAAACAATTCACATCTATGAAAAATTCCTAAAAGATTTATGTTCGGTGAAGCGGAAGCTAAACGTACATAAGAAAGCATTATTGACTGAACAAGTGAGTGCCATAGTGAATCAAAACACTTCCCCAAAATGTAAGGATCTTGTGTAACGCCCCGAACTTTTTGATACTCAAGCATTAAAAATCCTCAAGCGTTACCAAGATTTTAATACACGAACGATACCGACTTAACGATCCTAACCTTACATCTAATCCATAACTCCATTTGACCGTTAAGAAGGATCCCCATCCATAGACCAAGACATCGGACTGCTGATTATGTGATTGGATACAGGTACCACCCTTTGACTAAATCAGTGAATAACTCCCTATCTATAGTAATTTAGATGAAAGTTATTTTATAAGAATTAATTAGAAATGTGCTTACCACCATGTAGACCCATTAAATTTCACCAAAAAACTCAAATCAACAATAATTACGAAAATGCCATTAACCTATACCCTAAATTCTAGAACATGTAGTTCCCACAATCCAATTAGTGTGAAATTTTATATCATGCCTAGGAATCCTAATTTAACTATACACGTCAAATTCTAACCATTGGATCATCGTAAAAGAGACCCAATCAACAAATCAATCCCTTAACCGTTGACTTTGACGTCCAACAAAGGTCATGAGTACTCATATTAAGATATATTTCCCTTCATCTAATTCCATATAATCATATGGAAGGGTTGGATGACAAACAAATATCATTGAAGGGCCTGAAAAGGTTTTCAATGATAGAAACCATAACACACAATGTCTCATGTAGTACGGATCACCCGATCATTGGCTATGCTTCGACTTTAAGCTCCACCCATTGAATTTGATGGAAAAACAAATGGACAGAGTAGATCTAACCTTGCATCATCAGGGACCCCACACGCAAGGTGCGTGCGCACCAGGGCAGGTGCACCAGCACTACAAGGAAACGTTCAGGGCAGTCAAACAAGGTTTGACCCGCATTTCCTCTGCCGAAACTGGATTTGGCGCGAATTGTAAGGTTTGAACAGCCGTTCGTCTGATGGCTGGGATGACCATCCATCTCAACTGTTATGAGAGATCCAGACAGTCTATCGGGATGGGACGAGAAAAACGATCAGACCCATGGGTTATTTTTTTCAAACCCGACCAAGAATGGAACCTGTGTTGCACAGCACGCCAACAACGCAGTGAACCGAGATCCAATCTCAAGTCTTACCCACAAACGATAAGCCAAGAAGAAATATAAACTAGAAATAGATCAAAGCAATCCAAACAACCCACAAGACAAGATATACGTGGAAAAACTCCAACAAGGGTAAAAAACCACGGATGCAATCTTCTACTGTGAAGAAAAATAGAGATTACAAAGTGATATACTAACCTCTCCCTTGGAAATATAGAGAAAACCCTTTGCCCACACCTTTGAATAACTCCCCAATATTCACCTTAACCCTAGAAAAGCCCTAGGGACTCCTATTTATAGTTTAGGCAACTTTCCTTTTGCACCCTTGCGAAAGGCGACACAGAAATCCGTAGTCCGCATCAAATTTGGAAACGAATCTGCGTAACCACGACTGGTCGAGCAGACTACACAACCGGTCGAGCGGACCCCACGACCGGTCAAGCATGGCTCACGACCGGTCGAGCACCTCGGAACCCAAAAACCTATGCTCGCTGGACTTTGAGCCGAGTCAGTCCACAACTGGTCACGATTAGTCGAGTGGGCTCCACGACCGGTCGAGCAGGGGCCACGACTGGTCGTGTGCAACCCCAGATGTGGCTCCACGTCTCAACAATCTCCCACTTGGAGACACATCGCCATAAACCTTTGTCTTCTTCATCCGCAGTGCATCACCTCCCCGTCTTCAAGCATGAAGACCAATCAAAGCTGAATAGAGCTTCAGCTTCTCCCGTGTGACCGCCTTGGTTAGCATATCCACAGGATTCTCACTTGTATGAATCTTCTCTAGAGCAATCAATCCATCTTCCAGTAACGAACGTATGAAGTGATATCTGATGGCAATATGCTTGGTCCCTTTTTTTAAAGGAGGGATCATCCCACCGTATATTAAAAAATAAAAGGATTTACAACCTAGGAGGCGGGCCCCAACCAAAAGGATCCGGGCCGCCCCACATTGGTCCTTGAATGAAAGGCTGAATTCTTAGCCAAGTGTATTGCACTCTGACTGTCACTATATAACTTGCAATCTGCTTGCCTCTTACCCAACTCCTCCGTAAAACCTTGCATCCACACCATCTCCTTGCACGCTTCTGTAGCCACAACATATTTTGTTTCCGTTGTACTAATAGATACTATCTTCTATAACTGAGAGACCCAACTGACTGCAGCACTACCTAGAGTAAAGACATAACCTGTAATGCTTCTTCTGCTGACGATATCTCCTGTTAAATCTGAATCCACGTAACCTTGTAGCTTGATTTTCGATCCACCATAACACAGCCCTACATCCTTAGTACCTGCCAGGTATCTAAGGATCCACTTCACAGCTTCTCAATGTTCCTTTTCGGGGTTGTTCATTAACCTGCTAATAACTCCCACTGCTTGAGCAATATCTGGTC
Source organism: Magnolia officinalis (assembly GCA_021015155.1). Taxonomy (NCBI): domain Eukaryota; kingdom Viridiplantae; phylum Streptophyta; class Magnoliopsida; order Magnoliales; family Magnoliaceae; genus Magnolia; species Magnolia officinalis. The sequence goes on from JAJHSJ010000018.1 coordinate 52,185,462, forward strand.
TCTTGTTTACCATAGCATACATGAGACTCCCTCTAACTGACGCGTATGAGACTTTAACCATGTAGTCCCGTTCCTCCCCAGTCTTTGCACCTTGCTCCTTAGATAGCTTGAAGTGGTGGCTAATGGAGTGCTAACCGGCTTAGCACCTCCCATATTGAATCGATCAAGTACTTTGGCTATGTACTCTGCCTATGACAAATCAGTTTCTTGTTTTCCTTGTCACGCTTTATCCTCATGCATAGGATTTATTTTACAGCTCCTAAATCCTTCATGGAAAATTCTCTAGATAGTTGTCTTTTGAGATCTAAAATATCCTTCATGCTTGAACCAACCACAAGCATGTCATCAACGTACAGAAGAAGGATGATGTATGACGTATCAAACTTCTTCAAATAGCAACAGTGGTCAACATGACATCTCTTGTAACCGTTTCCCAACATGAAATTGTCGAACTTCTTGTACCACTGCCTCGGGGCCTGCTTCAGGCCATATAGACTCCTCTTTAGTCTGCACACCTTGTTCTCCTTTCCTGGTGCCACGTATCCTTTCGGCTGATGCATATATATATCTTCTTCAAGATCCCCATGAAGAAAGGCTGTCTTAACATCTAGCTGCTCTAGATGTAAGTCCTCTTTAGCCACTATACTCAAGACCATGCGAATCGTAGACATTTTCACTACAGGTGAAAATATTTCAGTGAAATCGATACCTGCCTTTTATTAAAACCCTTTCATAACCAATCTGGCCTTGTACCGTTTCGAACCATCGTGCTCCTCCTTTAGTCTGTAAACTCACTTGTTATGAAGTGCTTTTTTACCCTTAAGTAGAGTGAATAGCTCCCATGTACGATTAGACTCAAGAGAGTCCATCTCCTCATCCATGGCCTGCTCCCACTTAACCCGTGTATCTGACTGTAAAGGCTCTTCAAAATACTCTGGCTCACCATTATCTGTCAGCAGTAGATAATGTAAGGAGGGTGAGTATTGGACCGTGGGTCTCCTCTCCCGAGTAGACGTTCTCACAACCGGTGTATGCAGCTCTGCCACATAATGCTCCTGTGCATGATCATCCTGTGGCGCTGTAACACCCGTGTCCGGTAACTCTTCCAACTATACGAATTCTTTTTCTTCGGCCTTATTTTCTTGCACACTGTCCTTATGCATTGCTTTTTCATTGAAGATTACGTCCTTGCTTCTGATGATTTTTCTGTTTTATGCATCTCAAAACCTGTAGCAAAAAATATGCTGCCCGTAGCCTATAAACGTGCACCTCCTGGACTTCACATCCAGTTTATTTCTGTGCTCTGCGTCAATGTGAACATATGAAATGCAACCAAACACTCTAAGATGTGCAAGGTTCACTTCTTTCCCAGTCCACGCTTCTTCTGGTAGCCCATCATCCAATGGTTCTGAGGGACTTCTATTGATGAGATATACGGCAATATTCACAACATCTGCCCAAAAGGTCTTGGGCAACCCTGTATATAGCCTCGTGCTCCTGGCGCGCTTAAGGATGGTCCTGTTAATGCGCTTAGCCACACCATTCTGCTGTGGTGTCCCTAGAATCGTTTTCTGATGATTTATTCCATTTGCTGCACAATAGTTCTCAAATCTCTTATCACAGTACTCTCTCCCATTATCAGATCTAAGACATTTTACTGTTTTAACTGTCTCATTTTCTACCATAACTTTTCACTTCTTAAATACATCAAATATATCAAATTTATGCTTTAAGAAATAAACCCACAATTTTCTACTAGCATCATCAATAAAAGAAATAAAATAACGTGAGCCACCAAGAGATAATACCTGTGCCGGTCCCCACACATCAGTGTGTACAAGCTCCAAAAAATGCGTCTTTGGAGCGTGTCCCGTCTTCTTGAAACTTACTCTCTTCTGCTTGCCATATATGCAGTCATTGCAGAATTTCAAGTCAATAGACTTTAGTCCTGGTAGCTTCCCTTTTGACAATAGCACTTTCATCCCTTTCTCACTCATATGTCCTAACCTCTGATGCCATAACTGCCCATTCACTCCAGTTGATGCGACTGCGAGTGAACTATACGATCCTGAAGTCACGTATAAAGTACCTTCCTTCTTGCCTCAAGATATCACTAAGGCACCTTTTGTGATCTTTCAGGAATCACTGGTGAATGTCGTCACATAACTGGTATCAGCTAACTGCCTCACTGAGATTAGATTCCTTCTCAAACTCGGTACATGTCTGACATTCTTCAATTTCAACATCGTTCCGTCTTTCTAATTTATATGAACGTCTCCCTTTCCAACAATACTGTACGACTCATCATCACCTAGGTAGACTCTCCCAAAGTTACCTGACACATAATCACGCAGAACCTCCTTACATGAAGTGGCATGAAATGAAGCACCCAAGTCTATAAACCAAGACTCATTCCTCGCATCAAGAGAAAAGATCAACGCCTCTGTGTCACTCTCCTCAGATAGATTCGCTGAATCCTTCCCACCTTGAGAGATTCCTTCTTGTTTCTTGAGCACCTACAATCACGTTTCATGTGACCTTTCTTGCCGCAATGCCAACACCCGTCTTTGTCTTTCGGTCCCTTGGACTTTTTCCTTGACTTAAAACGCCCATGTTTATTGCCTCCTTTGTTCAGCGATCTTCCTCTTCCTTCAACATTTAGAGCATTCCCTGAATCCCCTGAAACTCCTGATGGCTTTCTTCTATATTCTTCGTTGAGAATTAGACCGGCCACATCATCAAATTTCAGCTTTGTCGACCCTGAAGAATTGCTCACAGCAATCACCAAACCATCCCAACTGTCTGACAAACTGGATAAGATCAATAACGCCCTGACCTCATCCAAAAAAATAATATTCCAACTGGCTCGTGACTGTATTGAACTCGTTTAGATGTTCAGCCACGCTCCCACCATCCGATATCTTCATGTTGAATAGCTGTTTCATAAGGTGAACTTTGTTGGATGTTGAGGGCTTTTCATACATGGTGGCTAGGGCTTCTATTAATTCTTTTATTGTTTTCACCTTGGATATATTGAAGGCGACGCTTTTAGACAAAGAGAGTCGGACCGTTCCTAGAGCCTTCTTATCCAGTAAAAATAATTCATCACTATCATCTTTTCTGGTTTCTTCTTTTTTCCTCCTAGAGGAATATAAAGGTCCTTCTGATACAGATAATCCTCCATCTGCATTTTCTAAAAGGCAAAGTTTGAACCATCAAACTTCTCAATTCTAATTTTCCCTTCTTCCGTCATCGCTCATAACAGAACTAAACCAATAGCTTTGATACCAGTTGTTGCGCAGCACGCCAACAACGCAGTGAACTGAGATCTAATCTCAAGTCTCACCCATAAACGATAAACAAGAAGAAATATAAACTAGAAATAGATCAAAGCAATCCAAACAAACCACAAGACAAGTTATACGTGGAAAAACCCTAATAAGGGTAAAAAACCACGGATGCAATCTTCTTCTATGAAGAAAAACAGAGATTACAAAGCGATATACTAACCTCTCCCTTGGAAATATTATAGAGGAAACCCTTTGCCCACACATTGCAATAACTCCCCAATATTCACCTTAACCCTAGAAAAGTCCTAGGGACTCCTATTTATAGTTTAGGCAACTTCCCTTTCGCACCCATGCGAAAGGCGACACAGAAATCCGCAGTCCGCATCAGATTTGGAAACGAATCTGCGTAACCACGACCAGTCGAGCAGACTGCACGACTGGTCGAGCAGACCCCACGACCAGTCGAGCATGGCTCAGGACCGGTCGAGCACATCGGAACCCAAAAACCTATGCTCGTTGGACTTTGAGTCGAGCCAGTCCACGACTGGTCACGACCAGTCAAGTGAACTCCATGACTGGTCGTCCGCGACCCCAGATGTGGCTCCACGTTTCAACAATCTGTTACAAAGATAACGCAGCAATGGGGTGCTGTCAGGTCCATTCCGCATAGAAAAACTCCAAACAGAATCACGGATTCGATCTGGACCATTCAGAAGAAGGAAGGAGAGATTCTAAATCCCTCCTCAACACCAGGAATGGGGAAAACGAACTCAAGCGGATCTGCGTTTGCCAATTCCGCGTGTGTTCGAACTATCCGCACGGAAGGAAGATCAAGAATGGGCGTCGTGATCGGTGAGCTGGTGGGACCATCGACACCAGTAGGCTAATCTAAGAAGTCCAAACCACCAGCCAACCAAGCCTGCATCATTTTAACAGGAGAGATGGGAAGATCCGGCGTTCACGCATCCATTCCCTGTCTCACACAAACAGGGACCTGCGTAAGAGGATTTCCAGATTGTTCCACTGCATAAACAGGGTTGGTGCAAGGGTTGCAACCGACCTAGCAACCTCCCCAAACACTATAAAAGGCCTAGCACTGGAAAGAAACAACAAGAGAGAGAGAGAGAGAGGGAGAGGAAGAAACGGGAGAGAGAGATCGTCCGTAGGAGAAGAAATGTGAGATGGAGAGCAGCGACTGGCTGTTTGTTGGATGTTGCAACAAGAAAAGAAAGAAGAAAGAAAGGGAGAAGAAAGAAGAAAGAAAAGAAAAGAGGAAGAAAAGAGAAGAGCAAGGAAAGAAAAGAAAAGAAAAGAAAGAGAGAGAGTTCACCTGGTGGTCGAGTCAAACTGAGTCAACTCGGCTGAGACTTGCTGTAGTGCTGCCCCGAGTTCGGTTTAGGTTCGAATTCTTCCATCATCTACCTTTTCCCCTTCCTTTTGGACCCTTCTTCTCTTTTCCCAGTAATGGATAGATAAACTAAATATATCTAGATATATTCTAAGTTGAAACATATAAAGCCGAAATTTTAATTTACCAAACTAAATTGAATCCAGCATTATTATGAATCAAGCCTTAATCTTAATTGTTTAGGCCTTGTGAATTAGGACAAGATTTAATCCTAAAGTGTGCTTCTGAACGTCTAACCTTGGTAGTAAACAGACAGATAACCAAGGTGAGGGTTTTATCCTTTAAGCTTACACTAATTTAAATTATTATATTTATCCTGCCTTTCCATGCCTTTAAAGATGCGAATTATTTTGCCTTTTCATACCTTTAATGATGTGAATTATCTTACATTTCTATACCTTTAATGATGTTAATAATCCTGCCTCTCATGTTTATATTTTTCTGAGAATTATCCTATCAATTGATTCAGTTATTATCATTACAATTATTGGCCTTGCTGGGATTATGACATCATGTCAAATATAAGGGATTTCTCTGAATTTGTGTGAGGCCATGGATATAAGCCTTGCCCTGCCTTATCAAACTTATTGAGTTAGCCCTACCACTCGTCTCTTTACTTGAGTTAGCCCTTGCCACTCTTCTTGTTATTACGTTGGCCATTGCCACTTTTATTGAGTTGGCCATTATACTATTCTCTTTATTATGTTGGCCTCTGTCTATCTTTACGACTTGGGCATGTGTCTTGCTATTCCAGAACTTCCATACATAATTCAGTTGATATTCTTTATGATTCGAATTCATCCAGGGAAGTGTTGGTCCATTCCATATCATCCAGGGAAGTGTTGATCCGTTCTTCCAGAGGACTTACTGAACCAGGAACTTTGTTTAAAAATCTAATGGCCACACTTAGAGATGCCATTATCTGTTATGATGGGACAGTGAGAAACCTCTGCAGCAATTCTATAATTCAATTTGAGTATGGACAGGTGTTCAAGGAATTTCTGGTGGCTACGCTAGGTAATCATTCCATGGAATCAGTGAACTTGGCAATTTTGAATTGCTAAATTCACAAATTGTGTAGTTCAACATATTTCTAGTTTGCATATTTTTTCTAGTTACTCTATATGATGTTTGACTTGTTTTTTTTTTTTTTCTTTGGCACTCTATAGTTCATCGATATTTATAGTCTGCATGAATTTTGTATTATATATTTGAACATATTTATAGTCTTAGGCTCCATTTGGTCATCACATTAGTGTTTATGAATATAAATTTATCTCACACCAAATGGAACTTAAGCCATTTTTTAACTCCGCCAATGCAACTCCTTGCATTACCGGTCCCAAGCCCGGGTAAAGGAGGAGGGAGAAGGGCTTCAAGGTGAGTCTTTATCGGCATATTAGATTAATCATTAATCATTAGTTCTCTATTGAATCTATAACCATTATGTGATTCTCATGCTTGATTGAGTTCTATTTTGAACGTATACTTGACTGAATTTTTTTTCAGGTCTTCGCTTCATGGGAAGGGATTAAATAGATTCTGGTCTAACATTGAAGGTTACTATGGAAGCTCTGCATATGTCTATGCTATAAGCCCAATTTTCCACATATTAATTTCCACCTTCTGGTACGTAGGTCAAAAATTTCTACTTGTACTGGCATTCTGTAGCTCAACTGAGCATCTATTCTGTCACTATATAGGGAAGGACAAGAATTCTGTATATAGCCACCTGCATCCTACTGGGAGATATGAAGCACATCCAAAACCAGTGGGTATCGTTAAGCAGCTAGAGTCTAGTAGGATTAACCAGATTTTGCTTTTGGGAAAATATATACAAGGTGTGTTTCTTTCTTTCTTTCTTTTTGGAAACTCACTCATCTCTCTAGTGATCCCAACTTGCTCTCCAACTTTCTTTCTTTTTTTGTATCATGGTTTTGAATATTGATTGATACTAAGTTGACTTGATCTTGGTGGAGAATGAAATGTGTCATTGGCAAGTCACATTCCAAAACCAGACTGAGTCTGAACAATTCTGACTGAGTTGGAATGAGTTGGGTGACTGATACTGGTTTCGATCTCTAGGTGACTTGCACTTTAGAACTTATGCTTAAAAAAAAGGGAAAAAAGAAAAAGAAAAAAAGAGGCACCAATATCTGCAATGGCTGTGATACTCTCTCTGGCTATATCCTATGATGATATTTTATGTGGTCAATCGACAAGCCGGGTTTTTTTAAACATTGGTATGAGAAGTACATTTGAATCTCGTTGTTACCAGTGGATTTGCGGAATTCATGAATTTAGTCTATTTCATCCTCTACAGAAAAATGCATGGGTGGATGTAAGTCTGGTGAATGATGTTTAGTCTATTTCATCCTCTACAGTGGGGCCCATTGTATCAATAATCTTGATTGCTATAAATGGGCCCACTATATGGGATGCTATAACAAGTGAAAATGCCAACTGATGTATTGTTGAGAAGAGAAGAAATGGATGGATAAATTGGGTCTTTTAGCAAATTTCTTCTATTCATTTTGCATTTTTTTTTTTGTATGTAATCTATTTTCCTGCCAAGAAAGGATGATTTAACTCCTGCATTTTCCCTAGAGTTTTATCACTGATCTAGGTTTTGTCATTTTTGAAGGTCTAGATAAGATTGCTGATTTTGAGATGAAGCTCATGGACATTGACAACAAGCATCTTGGAATTCTAGAAGCAAAGTATCATGCCATTGTAAAGATGCCATCAGGTTCGTCAAAGAATCCTAACCTCTGAATCGTAGACGCTTGTGGACAGCTAACACAGAAAGATACAATGATGTAGTTGTTGGATTGAACGATACCACATAAAATCTCTTGACATCTGTGGACAGGAATGAAGCAGAAATATCTCCGTCGACATTGTAAGAGATGCCATTATTATATATATATATTTTTTCTCTACTAGTTTCTGCAGGTGAGGATCTAGTTTGGCATTATATTAATGCCTTCCTAAAAAGCTTCCACATGATTATAGTTTTGGTAGTTTCATGTTTTAGCTATTACAATTTTTAATTTCAACTATACAGGTTTCTCTGCTGTTACAAGGAAAATGACTCATTTGTCTTTATATTTTGGCAGGTAAGCTTCAATAATGGCCACCGTGACTTTTCCTCCAGTTTCACCAGTACTACAACTGGAGTCACAAACGCCAACAGGGAGAATCTTTCGGCGATTTCACAACCCGCCTGGTGAGTACCCAAGTTTGTATTTGGGTCATGTTATTTGCAACAACTGAATTTCTTCCAACCATACTTGCAACTTGAATTATTTCATGGGTTTTGGGATCTGAAATTTAGCAAATGTCTAACCATTTTTAAAAGAACACTACCACAGAAAATTTCTATATCAGCAGTGTCTTAATGCTTGGTTTTGCCTCATTTTCATCTACATATCATTCCTGGGGCAACTAATAGAAAATCCGAACGGTTCTATACCGACAAAGTAAGCATATATTAAGTTTCTTCCTGTCCTATGCAGGGCTTTGACAAACTGAAAGAGACAGTTGAGAAGTGGGAGGGCATAACAAAGGCAACGGCACGATTTAATCTAAAGCTTTTTGCTGACAAATACACATATGAAGCCATGGATGAACTTGCAAAGTTGCAGAACAAGACCGCTCACCAGCTGGCCATGGAAGTCATCCGCAACTGAAATGAAAGTGTTTCTCTTGCCTTGCTTCAATCTGAGGCAACTCATATGAGGCCAGAGAATGGTTCTTGGTTCACCATTGCTGAATGGTCGTGTAACTCTTCACCATTAGTAATTGCTTCAATCTGAGGCAGCTTATATGTGATTGTAATTGAATGAATGAATGATTATGCAGGTGGTAATTGAATGAATGAATGATTATGCAAGTGATAATTGAATGAATGAATGATTGTAATTGAATGAATGAATGATTATGCAGGTGGTAATTGAATGAATGAATGAATGAATGATTATGCAGGTGGTAATTGAATGAATGAATGAATTATTATAATTTTTTTTTTAATGTAGGCTATAGCTACGGATATTAACCGTAGCTGTTATAAAATTCGACATATTGCTACAAATCCAACACTACTTTTAGTTATCAATAATATCCGTAGCTGTAGGTTTTTTTGGCTACAGAAATATTTGCTACAGATTATATCCGTAGCTATTTTAACCTATTGCTACAGATTAGATCCGTAGCCATAGGTTTTAGACCTATTGTTTCGGCACCTACGACGACGGACGTGCTACGGATTTAATCCGTAGCTATAGGTCTATGGCTACGGATTTAATCCATAGCCTTTGCCCATTTTTCTGGTAGTGATTCTCTAAATTGGACTTAAGGAGCGGCTACCATCAGATTCGAATACGGCCGGGTGATGAGTGGAAAACAGCCTTCAAGACCAAGGAAGGATTGTACGAATGGATGGTCATGCCTTTCGGTCTTTCTAATGCGCCTAGCACATTCATGAGGTTGATGAACCAAGTTCTGAAACCTTTCATTGGGCGGTTCGTTGTGGGTTATTTTGATGATATTTTGATATACAGTCAAGATGAAACCACCCATATGGAGCACCTCAAGAAGGTCCTTCAAGTGCTCACTGAAAATAAACTGTACCTCAATTTAAAAAAGTGTAGCTTCATGACTGACAGCCTATTGTTTCTAGGTTTTGTGGTTATATCCATGGGCATTCGAGTGGATGAGGAAAAGGTGAAGACAATCAGAGAATAGCCGGTTTCCAAAAATATTCACGAAGTACGAAGTTTCCATGGACTAGCGACATTCTATCGTCATTTCGTGAAAAATCTTCAGTAGCATTGTGTCACCGATCACAGATTGCATAAAGAAAGGGCAGTTTCAGTGGACTGACGAAGCTGACATGAGCTTTGCAGAGATCAAACGTAGATTATCCACGACCCCGGTTCTTGTACTTCCTAACTTCAACAAACTGTTTGAAGTCGAATGTGATGCCTCATATGTCGGGATTGGAGGAGTTTTGTCTCAAGAAGGTAGGCTGGTAGCCTTCTATAGTGAGAAACTTAGTGATGCACGCAAGAAGTGGTCTACATATGAGATCGAGTTGTACGCGGTGGTCCAGGCACTGTGTCACTGGCGACATTATTTGATTCAAAGAGAATTCATACTTTACACGGACCATCAAGCCCTCAAGTTTATCAATAGTCAAGCTAACATTAACCGTGTGCATGCTAGATGGATCTCATTTTTGCAGGAATTCACATTCGTGCTAAAGCATAAGTCAGGGCAACAGAACAAAGTAGCCAATGCGCTGAGTCGCCGTGCAACTTTGTTAGTCATTATGAGCAATGAAGTTGTCGGGTTCGATCGCCTCAAAGACATATATGCCGACGACGACGACTTCAAGGACGCATGGGTTAGATGTCAGGAAGGTCACCCCGGTGACTTACATATACAAGACGGGTTCCTTTTTAGGGAAATCGACTATGTATCCCAAAGAGTTCGCTAAGGGAACAGATAATCAAGAGCTACATAGAGGTGGCCTCAGTGGACACCTTGGGCGAGACAAGACGCGAGCTCTTGTGGAAGAACGGTATTACTGGCCGCAATTGGTATGTGATGTGGGAAAGGCAGTCCAACGCTGTTATATTTGTCAGACTTCAAAGGGGCAATCTCATAATACAGGCCTCTACACCCCGTTACCCGTGCCTGACGGCCCTTGGGAGGATTTATCTATGGACTTTGTGCTTGGTCTCCCACGAACACAACGTGGCATAGATTCGGTGTTCGTGGTAGTATATCGTTTTTCCAAGATGGCGCACTTTATTCCATGCAAGAAGACTCTCGATGTAACACACGTGGCAAATTTATTCTTCAGAGAAATTGTGCGGCTACACGGGGTTCCCAAGACTATTACTTCTGACCGTGACACGAAGTTCATAAGCCACTTTTGGCGGAGTTTGTGGACTCGATTCGATACACGCCTTCAGTTCAGTAGCGCGTACCACCCACAGACTGACGGTCAAACTGAGGTTGTGAATCGCACATTGGGAAACCTCCTTCGATGTATTTCAGGAGAAAAACCAAAGCAGTGGGATTTGGCCTTGTCTCAAGCGGAGTTTGCATTCAACAACATGGTGAATCGCTCGACAGGAAAATTCCCGTTCCAGGTTATTTACGGACGAGTACCTCGCCATACACTAGACTTGGTCCCTCTGCCCAAGCTCCCAGGCATGAGCATTGCAGACAAACATATGGCAGACAAAATCATGGGCATTCATGCGGAGGTACAGAACAAGCTACATGCCTCGAACGAAAAGTATAAGGAGCAAGCGGACAAGCATCGGCGACAGAAAGTGTTCGAGGTGGGCGACCAAGTAATGGTCCATCTGCGCAAAGAAAGATTTCCGACCGGAACGGACAACAAGTTGAAGAATAAAAAGATTGGACCGGTACCAATCATCTGAAAGATCAATGACAACGCTTATGTTGTTGATCTTCCAGATGATATGACGATCTCACGAACTTTCAATATTGTTGCGGACCTGACTGAGTATCATGAACCAGCGCCTAATGATAACTCGAGGACGAGTTCTTTTGAAGTGGAGGAGACTGATGTAGAGCGGGTCGCGGACAATTACATGGCAAAGGTGGATCAGAAAAGGCCCGGTCGGCGACAGAAGTGATCTGGACCATCGGACCTTAAATCAGGTGTATCTCGCAATCCGGGATGAGTTAGCCGACGAAAAATATATGATTTTGGGGTAGAAGGAGCTACTTTAGCCAACCAACCCCGCTACGCCGGGTTGTGACGTTCGAAATTGCGAGAAACCCCTGATTTGACGGCCGTTTCCCTGTTTCAATTTCGTTTTTACTATAAATAGTAAGTTTTAGTTTGCTTATAACTCTTCATCCGTCGGGCTTTAGGAGTTGCGCCCAACGTGAAAAGAGCTTAGAATAATTAGGAGAACGGGTTGGTGAAGCCAAATAGGACACTTACTTTTGGCCGAAAACCTTGCGCACTAGTAGACATCACGACCGTCTATAAATAGTAAGTTTACTATTTATAGTAAGTCGCGAATTCTAGGAGTCCTAGTTGTAGTTTGATTCTGATTTCTTTCCCATTGCTTAGTACCCTTATTTAAAGGGTTGTGAACTCGTTTTTATGGATTCATTAAGCTATTTCGAATTTATTTAGAATTTATTTCTATTTTCTGCTCTCTTTTCTCGTGGATTCGAGAAGTCTCTGTGAGGAGTCCAGAGAAGTTCTGTGGATTCGGAATAGTTATCCTCTTGAGAAAGACGGTGCTCGACCTCACGTCCTCCCTTGCATAAGGTTTTCGGCCAAAAATAGTAAGTGTCCTATTTGGCTTCACCAAACCGTTCTCCTAATTATTCTAAGCTCTTTTCACGTTGGGCGCAACTCCTAAAGCCTGACGGATGAAGAGTTATAATAAAACTAAAACTTACTATTTATAGTAAAAACAAAATTAAAACAGGAAAACGACCGTCGATCCAGGGGTTTTTCGTAATTTCGGGCGTCGCAACCCGACATAGCAGGGTTGGTTGGCTAATGTAGCTCGTTCTAACCCAAAATCATATATTTTACATCAGGTAACTCATTCCGGATTGCGAAATACGCCCGATCTAAAGTCCAACGGTCCGGATCACTTTTATTGTCGACCGGGCCTTTTCTGATCCATCTTAGCCATGAAACTGTCCGCGACCCGCTCTACATCAGCCACCCCCACTAGGGATCGATACCAGGACCTCAAGTGTTGAAGCGAGGTATCTCCACTCAGTTTACCAATTGAGCTATGGATCTAGGTGTATCGTAAAGTCTTTGCGACACAATGAATAGGTTGGATGACAAATAAAAGTTTCAATGGGGGACATTATACCCACTGTTTTCTTTGGTGTGGTCCACTTGAGCTTTGGATACGGTTCAAAATATTTGGCCACGCACGAGTTGAAAAAACATATGGATGGCGTGGATAATTACATATGCATCAGGGTGGGCCCTGAGCGTGCGGATGCCTACGGTGATGTTTGTTAGAAATCCACCCGGTTCATCCGTTTTGTGAGCTCATTTTAGAACTCGGGACAAAAAATGAGCCACATCCAATACTCAAGTGGACCGAAAACGTGAGTAGGGTAATATCTGTCTTCTCAATTCATCTCAGTAGGAATTATGTTATTAACGGTATGGATGGCATTTAAACATTACTTTTCACCCCAGGAAAGTTTCAAGGGTACCCACATTTTCCTTTAGTGCAGCCCACTTGGTTTTTGATCCTACTTATGGTGTAAGTCCTAAAATAAGCTCACAAAACGGTAGATTTCTCACAAACATCATGGTGGGCCCCACCTAGGCGTCCAGCGCATGAAATCGGCGTCCCCACGTTCCTTTGCTATTTTAAAAAAGATTAGGGTGTAGTTAGTAAAGCGAGGAACCCTGCGGTAAACCCAAAAACCACATTGATTAGGGAGGGTAGTTAAAAAATAGTAGAGAGAAGATTACCTGTTACAACGAACTCCACCCTTACTATCACATGATCCCTTCGACCTCTTTGGAATGGGCCCCATTCCATCATCATTGAAGCTCTCCGATTCCGGCCAAACGCCCGTATCAAGATTCCCAATAATTATATCTTCGCCAAACCTCGCTTTCTGCCACAACGATGTTTCAGGAATCTTGCCGTTCTTCTCCAGCCCTAGGAACTCCCAGGACCGAGTCGTGTGTAGCTTCGCCATCTTGTTCCTGAAAACCGACATAACATCCGGATGCTTCGATATCTCGTCAGCTTCCTCCACTTCTAAGTTTGTGGCGAAACCGTTCACATTCTTCGTGTAGGAGTAGAAAATAGCATTTTTTGTCTTCTCTTTACTCCCAACAAACGATGCCAAGATCTCATGGTGGGAGTTCGTGACTCGTTCGTAGTCGATGGAAGAAGGTTGGGAGCCATGAGAGTGGGCTCCAAAATATACCACATAAGATTTCTTATTGCTAGCAAATGTGGGTGTTTGGATGAAAGAAGAAACAAATATCAGAAGAGGGAAAACCAAAAGCTTTGTGGCCATCATTGCTGCTTCTTCTTTCTTGAATCTCTCTCTCCCCACTATGCCTTCTTATAATGGGCTCTCGACGTGGCATTACCGTAAATAAGTCAATATCATCATCGTATATTGTTGGTGCTCATTTTGAAGGGAGCATGCATGCCGAAGGTCATGCTGATCGGATTTATGGTTGATGGGTGTGATTAGATTGTTAAGATTGTATAGTTAGTGTGATTTTCCGGCATCGTTGATTCCACGATGGACACTATAATTTGGACGGACAGGATCACTGCATTTACGGGGCTGATATGCTGGGTGAATGAGTCATCATCACTTGAAGTAAATGGTTGTGATCTATCACCACAGTCTATCCTCATTAATGAGTGGAATATATTTAAGTGGGGCCCACTTTTGACGGCCCTTCCGGTTCACACATTTAATAGATGCTCTAGGACTTTTTAAGTGCGGTTTGTGTGCGTCGAAGTCCCAGAGAATTCCTGTCCACGCCACAGCTGATGACATCGGCTGACATCATCTGAGAAAACTAAGAAAAAAAAAAAAACGATTTCCAATAATAGGAGTTCAATCTCCACTGTTTTCAATGGTGTGGTCCACTTGAGCTTTGCTTCTACATCATATTTGGGCTTATGCCTTAAAATTGGTTGGAAAATTGGATGGACAGTGTGGATAAAACACCTACATCATAGTGTGGTCCACAGAGCTTTGAAACAAGCTAACTGGATGGTGTTGGGATTGCCAGCCAAACAGGTCTTCCGTTCTGGTCGTCTAAGGACCATGTGGGATCCACTATGGTTTATGTGCTTTATCCACTCCATCTATCCATTTTGCCAACTCAATTTAGGGGATGATCCCAAAATTGAAGGATATCAAAAGTTTAAGTGGACCACACCATAGAAAGCAACGGTGATTGAACGCATACCATTGAAAACTTCACGGGGTCACAAAAGCTTGAATAAAAAAAACAAGGCCGGGATACCCACCTGGAATTTATTGATAAAAAGGGATATACACTAATTTACTTGGTGCAGCTCTACAAAAAAAAAAAACAACGCACCTTGCCTATTTTATAATCACTCCACGACTATAGCTGTACATGAGTGGAATTAGATTGGTTAGGTGGCTTGACTCAACTTCAAGAAACTTACCTTGTCCTAGTTTAATATTGTATTATAGCCGACTCGAGCTAGTTTTTGGAGGTCGAAAAAATTTCGAGCTGAGTTCAAGTTTGCATGAGCTCAACTCAACTTGTGTAACATCCCGACTTTTCAGGACCCAAGTATATGATTCATTTCCCAAAAATTCGAGTGTTAACTTTAAAGGATGATTAAGTTCGAATATATATATATATATATATATATTTTTCAACCATCAAAGTAAGCAAATGAGCGTAAAATAGACAAATTATACATAATAAAAAATTTCATTTACGTTTAGGATATACAAGAGGTCGCCCATAATGTCTTATACAAACCAAGGTCTCGATATAACAAATACAAAATTCACATAATTTTAATACATGAGTAATAACAGAAGAATGTAAACATAAGTCGCAAGACCGCGCAGCTTTTCAAGGCAGATACAATCATGCAACTCTGTCACTTGAATCCGGCTCCTCATCAGCTTGAACCTGAAATTCACTTAAGCCACTTGTGCTACCTATACGGTTATATTTTTTTGATGGATAGTAGCCAACTCAGTGTGAATTCCACTCAAGATTACACACCGTCGCATTATGTAAGCATAATTATAAAAACATAATACGACATACAAAATAATACATGATGCAGTCTTATTAAATGCGTGGACGCGTGAATGCATCATCAACCTAGGGTGCACATTCCACTGTCGAAATAAAAGGTCACCCTAAGAACTAGCCACCTGGAAAAATATACAAAGGTACATCCGAGGAGAACCAGCTATCCGAAAAAGACCATAATATATAGATCACCTTGTGTCCTATGTAATCAATAATTGAACGGTTAAAGTAAAAAACATCAATGACCTCGTTCAAAAAAGCTAAAGTTCATGAATCAAAGGTCGCTGCAATTGAACGGTTTAAAGTAAAAAACATCAATGACCACGTTCAAAAAAGCTAAAGTCCGTGAATCAAAGGTCGCTGCTTTTTAACCAATCCAACTTCCAAAATTTGATTCATCGATAATGGGTTACATATCCAAGTTGGACGCTTCTAGTCTCCTTTGTAATTAATAATTTCATTGATCGTTTTCTCACCCGTGTGGTACGGAATTTTCTTTGGAGCGGATTTCTCACTCTGCATTAGCTTTTTCTTTTCTAGATCTGTGGTCGAGCTAGAATAAGACGAATATGATAGGGCCCTCTTTTGTCGCAGTGGAGCACACATCCCAAGTGGAAACGTAAATCACATTGTTAGTACCCAGAGCAGTATTCTTGATTTAAAAGGCCAGTCTAATGTGTTTAAGTAGTTTTCTGGCCATTGGCAATCCTAACCATCTGGTCTATGCATGGAATGCAGCACCCATTTATTTATTGTTTTCCTCCTCAGAAAACCCGAAAACTCAACCCAATGGTATTCACAGGTGAGTCAGGAGAGTGGACCAAGTCTTTACTTGACTCTACTTGCATATTGGGCCACCCTTGTGAAATATTTCATCTCAAACACATCCAAACCTGGGCCATATGCTCTAAATCTGAACCGATCATCAAACCCACAATCACAAAATTCACTTTCTTCTGAAATTTTAGGCCCATTGAAGGCACAGGACTGTGTAAATAGACCTTTTTTTTTTCTTTTTTCTTTTTTTTTTTTCCAAAAAAGGTATTTTCATATATAGGAAGATTAGAAGCTTTGTATTTGCAAGGATGGGCCTCTTAACAAAAAGGAATAAGCAGGCCCACCCACCAAGAAGGGGAATACACAAGCACTAAGATTTTCTCAAGTATCCTAAGCCTACTCTGCCTAGAAAAAGGAGGCCTCTAATGAGAGCTGGGGGAAACTCGGGGATAGACCGGAAAAATGATTGGAGTTGGCCAACACTACTGCACATACGAGCAAGCCTATCCACCACAGCATTGGCTTCCCTTGAGGAGTACGAGATAGAAACTTCCATATTATCCATGAGGGATTTAATCCTGACCCACCAATACCATATGGGTTGTTGGCCTTGTTTCTATGGCTAAAGTCATGAGCTCGAAACTCATTTAACACTTTTTAACTTCCATTAAAATAAGGAAAAACTACCTCATTAATTCGGTATTTACATCCTGCTACCTTTTTCAAAAAGGATTAATTTGAATTAGCAATTCTATTAATTTAAATAATTATCATTAGAGTAGCTTCTATTGGATTTTTTAACCGAAGTTGGGGTTGCTGTGTAAGGAGTTGGATGTCTTGGGTTGGCCCCACCATGATGTTTATGTGAAATCTACTCCAACCAACAACAATGCATCGCCCAATGTAAGCCCAAGGCAAAAAGATAAAAAACAGCTCCATCCATGATTTAGGTGAACTCCAATTGGAAACAATGCACAGGCAAGGTTTACCCAAAATTGTTTCCTTTGTATCACCACATCTGAATCACAGATAGGTTTGGATTTTTGGCCCAAGGCCTAAGTTCTCTAGTTTAGAATCTAATGGTTAGAGTGGTTTTTATATACCAATCCCGGTGGGCTTGTAAAAATCGTGGGTGGAAATCTCTATCACAACTGTTTTGTTTGAGGTGGCCCACTTGAAATCCCAAGTCAACCTGATTTTTTTTCTATTTGGGGCCTAATGTCGGATTACACATCTAAAGGCTGAAGTGGAGTTCGCATATAAATTACGGTGGGCCTCTTAAAAAATCAATTGCACTACTAATTTTTTGCTGATATATTTAGAAATGAAAAGGTCTCAACCCAATCAATTGGACCACAAGTTACAGACCATCCAAAAGTTACCTTCCAACTTTTCATATGTGTGCAATGTCCAACCCGTCAATAGATTGGAATCACCATTATGATTTATCTATGCAAAACTCAGTCACATCTACTCATTTTTGGACTTCACTTGTATTTTGCTATTATCAATGGTAAGAATGGTTTTCTCCGGCCTCTCCCATTGGTTTATATATATATATATATATATAAATATATCACCACAACAGAAGCATCAATAGGGATGATGCACACTGAAAGTCTCCAATTCAAAAGCACTACATACCAACCAACATAAATCCTAATATAAAGAAAAATAACAAGCACAAAAGAAAGACAACATCAAGATAAGAACCTATTGGAAGGATGGGGCTGATTTTTAATAGGTGATCTTTATTGTGGGGTGAACCTATTGGAAGGATGGGATGTTGCATTCGATTAATAGGTTGGAACTGAGGTCGAATCCATAGGGACCGAACCTTGTACGTAATCTGAAAGTAACTTGAATTGGAACTAGGCGAAGATGTAATCTAAATCAGAGGCTTTTAAGAGAGTACTGTAAAATATTAATTAAACTTGTGAAATTCAAAGGTGGGAAACCAGGGTTTCTAAGGATCTACTTGTAGAGATCGGGGAGATCTTATGCTTGATTCAAGAACTCAATTAGACTTAGAGTCCCATCTTCATCCAGTTGGAAGATATAATGTAACACCCCATACGTTTTAGTCCTCGAGTGTTACCATGAATTTAGCCTATTATGTACACGTGTATGGTACCAATCTAGCTAACCTAACCCTACATCCATCCTCCAACATGAATCTAACTGATTAAGAATGGTCTTCATCCATAAATCAAGTCATCCGACCGTTGACCATGTGATTTGATATATGTACATTCCCTTGACTAAACCGGTGAATAACTCTTTATACATAATGATTTAGATGTTAGTTCTTTTGTAATAATTGCTTAGAAATGAGCATAGAACCATGTAGAACCATTAGATTTCATAAAACTCTTAGCTCAATAGTAATTACAAAAATGCTACTAACCTAGACTCCTGAATTCTGGATTGCATGTTTGCCGCTATCCGTTTAATGTGAAAATTTATACCATGCTTAATTATCATAAATTAACCATACACGTCGAATTTCAGTCCTTAGATTACAGTAAACTAAATACTCGACCTTTACATCCGTCTGTACACTTATCAAATCAAAATTCCGATCTGTTCATCTTGTTCACCCCATATGAATATACTTAACCCACCATTAGAACTAAAATCTGAGGAACTTACACATGTGAAAAAGTCACTCGAATCTAACGATATACATATCCTACCCCAACCACTTCAGAAACCCACTTTATATCCATCCATTTACGAAACGGACTATACATCCACCTACATGCATGGTCGGAGTGCTAACCATCAAATTTCTTTATTTTTAGCAAGTCATCTGACCATCCGTCGTATTTGGATCCTCCAAACGGGCCACGTGAATATCATGGTAAATCGACCATCATGAAGATCTTAGGGTATAAGTCCAAACCACCTGATAACTCGTCAATCAGATATGTTCAAATGTTGTTTCAAAGTATGGAGTATGTTAGCCACTAAATGAGCATCTCGGCCATCCTTGGCGATCGGGGTCCAAATTTAATCGGTTGAGGGATCTTGAGAAATGAGGATTGATGGTAAAGTTTCACTTCTTTTGAACAGTGCGGTAGAGAGGAACGAACGACAAAAGTTACCATAAGGGAGAATGACAACTTTGTAAATAAAACTAACACTATGCATGACACTGTTTAACCAAATTAAAGATTTATTGGTGAGTGTTAATTTCCACTTATTTAGATGGTGCGATCCACCTAATTGACCAAACTTCCTCAATTTTTACCACGTGTCCTAACATAATGGGACAAAGACGGTGAACAGGGTGGATTGCTCACCAAACATCGCAGTGGACTCCATTTGATGCCATAGCCAATACGCATCTATGTTACGTGTTTGAACAGAGACTAATGAGCATTTGTACGATGAACTGATCAAATGTATTGTTACCCACCTGGAACTTAGAATTACCCTATATTTAGGTCCCTATGACCCTTTTTCAACCTTGGTGTTCAACTTCGACATGATCTGACCAGCAGACTAACTAGAATATGCAATTAGAGCTAAAAATAAGTGAAAATTGGGAGTATGACCCACCTAGACCTTGGATCTGCCCCATCTTTGGTCAAGGACTGCAATGAGGCCTCTAAACTAGAATGGACGGAGTGGATTTCATCAAATCCACTTGCGGACCCCATTTCGTTGGTCACGTGTGTACACAACACGTGCACTGGTTCAGGAGAACCAGTCAAACTGCGTGACCCGACTCCTTTCCAAAAAAAGGGAGAGTTCTCTCCTTTCCGCGCCAGACGCATTTTTCAAACGGACGGATAACCGACCATTTGCAACCGTTGTGGCCCACCATGATCGACCCAAAGGGTCGATCTAAACCATCCATCATGATCAGACGAGATCACTGACCTAACCCTAGGTGTTCTCAAGTGACACTGCGCACGTGCACGATAGGAACTCCAGCGCAAAAGGAGTTGCGTGCTGCTTGTTTTTAAAAATAAAAAATCTCTTCTGTGTGCAGCTGGCAACCTGCAAAAGGCAGTCTTCCCCTATCTCAGCCACACGATGAGACGCATCTTAACCCTCCATTCAAAACCACGTGGATTAGAGTTTTCGGTGTGAAAACCAACGCAAAAAAACCCAAACTACAACCAGTTTTGTGCGTCAATAGTTTCTCCCTGCCATGGAATACATTTGGGCCATTTAATCTCGATCTAATGGCCCTGGGACAGCTTAGGGCTTGCTTAAGATGAGAGAGGATCCGAGCCTTCATCTCTTACAACAGTTTGAAAGAAACCTCCCTTGAACCCACCAAGTTAACTTTTCCTGACCTCCGAAAACCCATGTCCATAAGCTCACTGGAGCTTAACTAAACCATACACAAGGGTCGGATTAAAGAAAAACATCACCGTCTGAAAGCTACCATTAAAGCTTCATCTCGTTCCTCGTCGAGAAGCAGCTGTCGTGCGGTCGGCGTGGCCATTGAATGTCCATCTGGTGGGCCTCCCAAACGTTGTTCAACCATAAGCAATAATCTCGGAGTTGATCCAGGTTGCTGTAGTGAAGCTCAAATCAGGACGCGTGCAACCAAGCCTTCTGACAGGTGATCATCAGCAGTACGAACTCAGGTTGAGTTGGACTGAGTTTTGTGGCACGCCGAGCCAAATCTAAGTCTAGAAAAGAAGAGAAAGAAAGAGAATGAGGAATAAAGAAGGAAGAAACAAGAGAAGAAAGGGTAGAGTGAGAGTTCGAGTGGCAGCTCCAACTCGCTACCGAGTCAGGTTGAACTCGGACCTGGTTCAAGTTGAAAGTTTTGCTTGACCGAGTCCAGCCATGGGCTGTTGTAAAGAAAAAATAGGGGGAGAAGAAAGTGATTGAGTGAGTGAGAGAGAGAGAGAGAGAGAGAGAGAGAGAGAGAGAGAGAGAGAGAGAGAGAGAGAGTTGAGAGTCGAGTCAACTCGCTGCCGAGTTAAGTCCGAGTTGACTCGGTCCAGATTCTTGCTGGATATTCCAGCAAAAGATGGGTGTGAGGGAGTGAAAGAAAGAATAAAAGAAAGAAATGAAGAAGGAAAGAAGGAAGGAAGGAAGGAAAGTTCTGAGTTGACTCAGTTTAAAACTGAATCAAACATGAATCGAGCTTATAAGATGAGATTTACTTTCAAGAAAGATTAGAAGCTTTCTGACATCTCAATTAGATTTTGAAAATTGGCTAAGTTGAGTTAGAACCAAAATATTTGGGTACATGTCTCTCAAAACTTCCATTGTTATTCTAATTGAAATTTAATTATTGTCATTAATATCCTTGTTTGAATATAGGAGTTCGTCCTCTCCACTTCCACTTCTAATCTCACCACGACTCTACACTAGATCGAGTGCAGGTGATTCATTCATAAGGTGAGGACTCACCCTTTGAGTTTCCCACTTAAATTCATCAATCTAAACATGGATGGTACATTGATTTCTCTTATTGAGTTACTTTATTATATAAATATGTTAATCTGTTGTGAAATTGATTCATATAATGGACATGTCTCTTTAAATTTTGTAAGTATAAATGATTTGATGCTCACATGCTATTTTCATTTATATAACCTGCTAGTTGATTAGACGTTGCTACTTGTGATTATTTAATGGATAGAAGGAGGCTTATCGTGGACTCCATCTTGCAGTTCATATTTGCCATACGTTGCTTGGATCGTCTACTTGCCCTTTGCAGCCTTGATGCAACATTGGTGCCCTTTTTTGGCTAGTTGATTTTCTAGCCATCTCACGGTGTTTAGTCGTATGGTGATTTCTGGGTGGAGCGGGTGTTCGCTTAGCGATTTTCTAGCCATGTTGCGGTGTTCACGTACGATATGATTTCTGGATGGAGTAGAGTTTTGTATGTTGGTTTTCTAGCCATCTTGCGGTGTTCGTTCGTACTATGATTTTCGGGTGGAGCGGGTGTTCGCTTAACAATTTTCTAGCCATCTTGCGGTGTTCATGTACGATATGATTTCTGGGTGGTCTAGAGTTTGTATGTTGTTTGTTTCTTCATCTTGCGGTGTTCAGTCGTACCATGATTTCCGGGTGGAGTGGGTGTTCGCTTAGCGATTTCCTAACCATCTTGCGGTGTTTATGTACAATGTGATTTCCGGGTGATGTAGACGTTTGAAGCTAAAATTTTTAGACATTTTTATGGAATTTGTAAGATTTATTATTTGACTACTTGGATACGGTCACTTGTATTGCGATTGTTATTATGGTTTGCGAATGATGAAATTGTATTGATTGGCTTAATTTTGAGTATATGATCATAATCATGCATTGCACTGTGTAATATATCCATTCTTACGACTTACGATCTATTCTGGATTATGAATGATGAGTGGGCAATCTTAGAGGGTGCTCCTCACTACGATAGCCATTGACGCTATCAAATCGTAACAGTTGATGCAGGTATAGGGTGAGCCGATGCTGTTCACTGGGTTGCTAGAGTAGATTGGGTAGCTAGGGAGCTAGACGGGGTCCCTGCGGCCCATATTGAGCTCCACTAGTAGTTGATAGACTCATGTTTTTAATTAATGAACTTGGTTATTTGTGATTGTATGAGTCCTGTATGAGCGCTACATTTGGATTCGTATTATAGTTGAAACATTTTTATTTCAATGCATGGTTTACTTTAGCTTCGTTGCTGTTAACTCTGATTAATGATAAGCGGTTCAAATTTACATGAAATTTTCAAGGTTAACACTCAAGTTTTTGGGAAATGGATCATATACTCGGGTCCTGAAAACACGGGGTGTTACAGTTGGTATCAGAGCGAGTCTAGATAAACCAGGCCTTGGGAAAAACAGGACTTATGTGATTTCAAATAACCTAAAGTTTCATTAATGAAATTTGAGACTTGAAGCTAAGTTTTATTCCCTTAGCATTAGGGTGTTTCATGAATCTAGAAACACAAATTTTAGGATCCCTTGTGATTTTTAGGCATACTCACTTGAACTTAGAAACAAAAACCAGGTTCCCTTGTACACCATAAGTTGTTTGAAATTAGTGACTAAACTTAGGTACCGTAAGGGATCAAGTACCCACCATGTTATACGTTAAATCAAACATAAGCGCTCTATAAGCTTAAGGAATCAGACTAGGATCTTGTAATTTAAATCCCCTATTACATCTCTTTGTTTAGAAACAAAATCTCTTGTATGTTCCAACAAATGGAAATAACTAATAGTAAGAATTTAGAATTTTAGGCGAAATTCCAGCCCTAGGCTAGGCTTGTTGAGACTAGCTTTGAAATTTTGGGTAAGTTTAACGTATATAAAACCCAAGCCCTCATGTAGAAATTTTAGACTCCCATGAGAATTTCTAGGATAACCATTGAACTTAGAAATAAAATTTTATGTGTTGTGGAAAGTTGGGTTAAACTCAAGAACTCATAAGTTTAGACCCCTTGTAATCTATCCTTGAACACTAATATAACCTTAAGATTATCGTAGGACTTTAATTGTAGGTTGAAGAATATGTGACGTGCGTCTAAGGATGTTAAAGGGTCACCTTAGGACCCTTGAGTCTTGTTACACCTAATCGCAAAGGATAGAGAGTTGTTGAGCACCTATCGATTTGTGCAATGCTCCAGTTGCATGATTCGTATAAACTGCCTTACGATCTTAGGTTAAGACTTGTTTAAACTTATGAGGATAAGACAATAATAAATCCTTTCTTTCAACAGGATTATGACCCCAAATTCCCGTCATTCAAGATCGCGAACTTTCCATTTGCTAACTTTGCTGACAGACGAGGTGGGTAGAAAAGGGAGTCCTTGAGCGCTCTCCTGCACCTTTAGTTAGGCCAAGTGGCACTAAAAGAGAGCCTTCGTCAGGAGCTATCCCGTCTCAGTCGCCTATGAGTCACGTGGGCACACCTCCACCAAATGCGCAACCTGAAACCCCACTTGGTGATGTTATTAGTCAGCTGACTACCGTCATAATGCAACAACAGGCTTCTATCACCTCACTGTTGAAGCTCTCCAACGTAATATGGATGTAACGGCATCGAAGACTGAGGAAGTTAGTGGGGCAGATCTGTTTGAAAGGTTTCAGAGGCTGAGGCCACCACCCTTCTCAGGAGCACCAGATCCAGTCCTAGCAGAACACTGGCTGAATAGAATGGCCAAGATGATGAGATTGATGGGTTGTTAGACGCCCAAAAGATTATTCTCGCCACTTATGCCTTGGAAGGTGAGGCCGATATATAGTGGGAAGGCGTGTTAAGAAGAGTCTCATCCAATTATGAGTGGACTTGGAATGAGTTTAAGAAAAGGTTAAATGAAAAATACTTTCCTCCGTGCTATCGTCACGAGAAAATATCCGAGTTTGTCAAATTGGAACAAGGGAATACGACAGTTTCACAATATGAAGCGCGCTTTGACGAATTATCACGATATGTACCAAAGGCCGTTGAGGACGGGGAATATAAATTGGAAAAGTTTAAGGATGGTCTTCGACCTGAAATCTAGTCGAGATTGTGCACCTTCGACTTTACTGACTTCACTGATATCGTGGACAAAGCCATGCGAGTAGAGAAGGACTTCGAGCGTAGGGCCAAAACACGTGCTCATATTCGAGGTTCAGCAAGCAAAACCAAGACGACGTCATTTATATCTCCTATGCCTAAGAAAAGGGTGAAATTCACATCTCACTCAATTTTTTCTTCGAGTCAGGGTAGGTTCTGCAGCTATTGTGGCAACCCTGGTCATATCTTAAGGCGGTGTTTCAAGAAACTGCGAGATGAGAGGACTTCTTTAAACCCTGCTCAAGCCTCGCAACCTCAAGCACGAGATTAAGGAGCTCATCGCATGTACGACTTAGATACACCCAACCCTGAGTGAGCAACTAAGGTTTAATCTTTATAAATCTTCCTTAGCAGTTATAAGGTAGTTCATAAGGATTATAAATGCATAGTAATGTGACTAAAACAATTAGAAATGATTAGATTATAGATTTTAGGATAACACCCCAGATAGCTAAATTGCAATATTGAAACGTAAAGAATTATTTAAGCTTATTCTTTAGGGAAGTAGGAGATTAAATAGCATATCTCAAAAGACTAAAATAATCGGAAATGTGAATCGACAGAATTAAGCAAAGTTCGTGCGGTCTAACTCAAATTCTAAATCCTAATGGTTACAATGATCTTAATGCCCTGATCAAGTAGAAGATCAATACTCACAGGGATTAAGAAAGATATTAGTAAACTCATTGCCCAGCCAGGCAGAAATTCGGCGTATTAGGCCTAAACCAATTATAGTTGTCCGTTCATATTTACCGAACACTAAAAATGTAACTACTCTTCCTATAAGATGACATATAATCTCATCGTGAATTTTAAACTTTTATATATAATATATATATATATATTATATAATATATATATATATATATATATATATATATATATATATATATAGCCCTTATTTCTCTTCCTCACTCCCATATACGAATTTCACAAAAACCCTAAGGGGAAGGGAGGAGAAAAGAGGAGAAAAGAGGAAAGAGATGAGAGATTTTGGGAGATCGCTGCAAGAATCCTCCCCCACGAATCCACGCACCAAATCTCCATCCCGTTGCGCTACCCAACCTTTTTCGGCTATGACTTTGGTAAGAAATCCTAACCCTAATATCGTTGTAGAGATCCAGGATAGTTATTCGTCAACCTTGCTAACCAGTTTCATCATTTAGGTGCTTGACTTTCCATTTTTGGAAATGTAGAATTTGGACCGAGTTCAGTCAAGCATACTAACGAAAGGTGCGGACTGTAAACGCTTAGGTTGTGGTTATCAATTTTAACAACTCGAAAAATTCCGTACAATGGCCCGAGTACCACCTCAGGCAGAAATCGCTTAGGATCAAATCCTTTAAAAATTTGACAAAGTTAACTAAGTGCTAAACTAGATTAACCATGAAATCCGTTTGAATCACTTTAAATATGATCTGCAAGACCCAAAACTTGTAGAATCATTGACGCTAGGTTACCCTAAAATCTAGGATCAAACTCATTAGCCGACTGCTCTCGGGAGCACATTGAAACTCCGTATCAGATCTGGACTGCACATCGAAAGTCCGAATGATACGAAGTTATAGACTTAGGACCGCCTCGTTAGGCTTGACAACCATCTCGGAGATCAAATCCAGACAGTGTCCCACGGCTATTCGCTTGAGTCCGGAGCGAGGAGTGTGAGAAACATGAAAATAATTCCAAAATAAATAAGGATTTATGAAATCTGGCATGTGACGCTTGCAGATCAGTATCGAGCAACCTGACCGTCAGAATCTGACCCAAATACACCCTCGGATCAGGGGAAATTTCATACAAATGTCCATGTACTTGAAATCTCTGATCGAGTTTCACTGACCGTTGAACTGAAACTGGTCCGCCACGCATGATCTGGGAATCCGACTAAAACGAAAACTTAACTCCACCTAGATCCAAGGTTGGTGAGCTTAAGTCTGACCTTTGGCTCAAGGGGGGCCGCCAGAAGTCCTCCGTTGAGCTGAAACTGACTTACTTTGCTTATAACCTAAGTATACCCTGACCTTAAGTCCGTTTTGGTGACTTTTTAGGCTATATAAGGACCTTAAAACCCTCTCTCATTCAGCCATATGAATTTGAGAAAAACCCTAGAAAAAAGAGAGAAAGTGAGTGAGTTGTGGGAGGATTCTTCCTACCCTTTTCCCCTGCCATTCTACAAGATCAACCACACCATTCTTATCGCTTTCCCGGCGATTTCGACCTCGTTTCTAGGTAAGAAACCCTAACCCTAAACTGATTTGGGGTTTTGATAGTTGTAGGTTATGAAATAGCTAACCTATTTTATTCTATAGGTTACCAAACTGCCGAATACAAAAGCTTAGCAAACCTATCGGATTCGTTACGATTCTACGACAAAAGGTGCGGACTTTAGGTGTATAGGTTATGGTTTTCAATGCTTTCAATGTCAGATAATGATAGATTCATGATCTGTATGTAATTGCACATGTACAAAGTGCTGTCCGTTTCACTTTTCAGTTATACGATAACTATGTTGAATATACAGTATTTCTAGTATTTGTAGAAAGTACCGTATACGTATAAATTTTGAAAATATTTTTGCCATGATTATTTGCTGTATGGACATATTATATATGTGTATAACACTTGGCGAGAGGGTTCGCCCTAATACATGTTTTTGCTAATATACACTGTGTATGTTAAAATAGTGTATTCTAAGTGTTTGTGAAAATGCTTGTAAGAGTAAATGCTTAGATAATCATGCTTTAGGTAGGTGTTGAGATGGGATTCTCAACTACCTTAGAAACGTATATGATTTCCTCTATGATTGGTTGTTTAATTTAATCGCTTACTATGAAACATATGTGTTTGTATTTCTTATTTACATTGTGCTTTGTAACATGCTTTATGACATGTTTGTTAACATGCTTGAATTATTTGTTTATTATGCTTTACTCCACATGCTCTGAATAAGGATTGATTGCGATTGGGACTATGATTATAGTCCAGACAATCGGTACCAGACTTGAGTTCGTGGTTGAGATTCATTTCGCCACGTAGGATGTGTTTGACGAACCCGAGTCGTACTTCCTTTGGCGATAGTGGTTAGGCCACGCAAAGTGCTTATGCACTTCATGTCGTTCTGCTGGTCGTGCACTCGTGCTAGTCTGGCTCGTCAAGTAACCCGATCTATCTAATGTATGTTCACCATGTTTGGACGCTACTGCTTGAACCTAGGGTACCAAACTTACCAGTGAAATCCCGTTAACCATGGTACCTCAATCCGCTAAGACTCATGAGCCGGGCATGGTGGTATGGGACACCGTGGTCGAGCTGTCTGCCTACGCTGGGGCCACGTGCCTCCCCGTAGTAACCAGTGAGCAACCTTGACTCGTGAGCCGAATACAGTGGTATGGGACACTGTATTCGAGTTGTCGGCCTACACTGATTGGTGACGAGCCCTTTGTAGTGATCTCGAGCATACTCTGAATTTGCGATGAGGCGACGAGTTTTGCGGTGGTGAATAGAGTATGAATTAGGCCTGTATAAATTTTATGATGAACTGTTAAAAAGGTGATGGGAGAGTGGTGTAACAATTGCGTGTAACAGCCCTGACAGCCTTTGCAGTACCCTAGAACCACACTATCATATGAGATTATCTAGGTTTGATGACCCTATAATGGATCATGTTTGGGAATGATACAAGGGAGGTACCTTAGTTTCCCAATCCTGCTGTTTAAAATGGACTAATAACAACTCAGTAATCATGCTCATCATCGCACTGCATGTGCCTGGAAGATGTGGAGCACTGAGGAATGAACGCATGCCGTGAACGTAAGATGGTGTCGCATGAGGGAGTATGTCGGTGAGGGCATGCATCATGACTGCATTTCATACTTGCATTAATAAGAGTAGATAGGACTGTTCGATTATACTGCTTTATCGTTACTGCTTGACTGAATTGATAACATGTTAACCTGAGTTAGCTACTCACTCCCACGTTACGGGATGGTATTGTACACACCAACCAGACTCTGCCTTAGGTGCAGATGAGGTGACGACTCAGGAGGCTGAGCCGGACTACGACGAGGACCAGGATGAGTTCTCGTATATGCAGTATTCTAGTGGCTTTGCTTAGACTGCCTGGATCGATGGGACTTACAGGGCTT
This sequence comes from Magnolia officinalis, assembly GCA_021015155.1. Lineage (NCBI taxonomy): Eukaryota > Viridiplantae > Streptophyta > Magnoliopsida > Magnoliales > Magnoliaceae > Magnolia > Magnolia officinalis. Next base: position 52,214,442 of record JAJHSJ010000018.1, read on the forward strand.
ACTTCTCTAGTTGTACTTTTGACATTTTGATTGTAAAACAGATACATGTATATGGTGACTCAGTTGGGTTCATACTCTGGAGATTGTGATCGTTTTGTTTCTTTTACATACAATTATATACAGTTTCAGTCTTCCGCTTGCCTTTATACAATTGATCTGGAGTATGAATTACTGTTTTGGTATAATCTCACTCATGTTTATTGCACTAACACAGACAACATTTAATCATCATTATCTATGTTGCATAAGTGATGTTTTGGAGCTCGAGAGTTGAGTTGCTACTCGACCCTCGAATTTCAGGGCGTTACATCAATGCTTTCATGTCAGCTAATGATTTATGTCTGACTTGATTGCTACCGTATTGTCTTACATACGTCGATTTCTGTATGATATACACATATGAACTATGATGAGTAAAAGATGCATCCCATGTGTTTGTTGAAATGTTTGAATGAGCATTTGAAAATGATTTGTTCTTGCCATGATTGTTGATCTATGATTCATCATTGTCATATGCATGTTGATCTCTCTGTATGAGGAATTGATAAAACATATGTTATAACTAACCTAGTCTATGTGTTTGACGAATTGTCTGAATGAGAAATTGTTAATGATTTGTATTTACTACGAGTATTAAGATAGGATTCTTCATTGCCATATGCATATGTATAATTTCCTTTATGTAATTATATTTTCCTTTATGTAATTAATTTATCGGATGCAAGTGTTTGATAACATGATCAATGTGTTTAATGAAATGCCCAAGTGAGGAATCCACTTGGATTGTTTGTTAAATGCTAAGGTGATTATCATATGTGTTTGTTGGTTGCATATGAGTAGGATTGAGGCTACAACGTAGCCCAAACAATCGGTAACAGTCCCTGTTCGAGTGGCCGAATTAGTCTCGCCACATTGGGTATACTCGATGAATCCGGGTCGCATGACGATTGTCGACAGTGGTTAGGCCACAAGGAGTGCATATTCGCTTTATGTCGATTAAGTCAGCGTGTGCCCATACTAATCGAGCTTACCTAACGAACCGATTGACATATGGTGTATTTACCATGTATGTACACTACTGCTTGAATCTAAGGTACCCCTCACCAATGCAAAGGCCCACTTTAACCATAGTACCATGATCTGCTAAGATTCATGAGCTGGACATGGTGGTATGAGACACCGTATTCGAGCGACGAGCCTCCCCGTAGTGACCAATGAGCAACTAAGACTCGTGAGCCGGACAATGATGGTATGGGACACCATGTTCGAGTTGTCGGCCTACGCTGAGGTGACGAGCCTCCCCGTAGTGACCGTGAGTATAAATTCTTGTAACTTGCCTATCGTATGTATTTAATTAGGAGTGACGACCGTATAAGTTGCCTATCGTATGTGTTTGACTAGGAGTGATGAACCTAGATGGATCCTTCAATTCAGGTCAATGATATAAAGGGAGGTACCCTAGCTTTCCAAACTTGTTGTATGAATAAACTTAATTAATTAACACGACCATGCATTGCACTGCATTAGCTAGGATGTGCTTTAAAGGCGATGAAGTTGCACCATTTTGAGGAAGTGTTGTCATATGCGAAATAGGTTGTTGGAGTCGCTTGTGAGGGAGCTTCGATGCGAGGGCATACATCATTACTTGCACTCCATTCTTGCGTTAAAAAGAGTAGTTAGGAAGTAATTATTTGATTGCTTTATCATTACTACTTAATTGACTTGATAACATGTTAACTTTTGCCTTATAGTACCACTAAGTTAATCACTCACTCCCGCTCTGGGACGGTGTTTTAAAATACAAACTAGACTCTGATTTGGATGCAAGTGTTGATGAAGTCTATGCGATGGAGCAAGACTTTATGGATGAGGAGGAGAAATTCTTTTACTTTCAGCTCTCGGGCGGGTCGATGTAGACCCTGTGCCGATGCGCATGGACCACTGGGATATCTGGCGTAATTGGACACTTTACATTTTCATATTTTGTTCATTTAAAAACAATTCATGTATATATTAAACCCGATTACGTACTCATACTCTGGAGGTTTGTGAAACACCCACATGCTTAAATAGATTTATTTCAGACTTCCGCTTGCTTAATTTAATTACATCTGGAGTATGATGTGTTATTTAGTATAATCCCACGCATGCTTGACTCATTAATATGGAAGGAATCTGAATATCATCATCCATACTGCACAAGTGATGTTCTGAATTTTGGGAGTAGAGCTTTACTCGACCCTTGAAATTCAGGGCGTTACAAATCTAAAAGGAAAGAAAGAAAAACTCTTGAGATGGCCGACCCATGCTCCACGATTTATCTCCTTTGCTCCCACGTCCCCAAAGATGCCTTCCTACGTTCTTCTCCCTCTCCTTTATAGACCCTAAGGGCGGTTTAAAGGGCTGGAAGTCAATGGTATCAATTTTTGTAGCTGGTAGTGGTAAAAACGCGATAGACCTGTGTTTGGATCTAGTTCTCCGCCAATAGACGTCCAAGAAATCAATTTAGACTCCATGGTTGAGGTAAAGACCCCCCTCTGAAGCTTATGAACGGTTTGAATCATTCATTTAACCACAAACAGTGGCCCACAACTTCCTGCAACGTTCAGAAAAATCGGACGTGTGTTTCTTGTGAATTTTACTACACTGATGTGTTCGGTGGGCCCCACGGTGATGTTTTCAGAAAAATCCACCCCGTTCATTGGATTCCTAGCAAAATTTCAATAGGTAAGTAGTGGTTTTTGTTGAGTTTTGGTGCAGTCCATTATATTAAATCAACTCGCGTCCATCCTGCATTTTCTGGCGATTCACGTGTGTATGTGTGCAAGGGACTAAAATGCCACCTTGGCGATAGTCGCGAGCCCCCCCTCTGGACACAATGGATAGCTCTGATTGTCTATATGAACGATGGGTGAGGCCCATAATTGAAACCGACCGGACAACATTGAGACGATGAAGGATTTCTTGAGAAATTGTCGGTCAGCGCAACGCTCACCAGCTTGGATTTTTGGGTGTGTGGCGAGAGTGTATATGCTATGCACACGCATTGCGTGTGTGGGTCCCATGCTGATGTATTTGAGAAATCCGCTCCTTCCAACCATTTTATCACCCCATTTAAAAGGTTGAAACTGAATTTGAAGCATATCCAGATATTATGCGGGCCCTAAATCAGGATTTAAGGGGCTGATCTGTCCGTTGGGCCACTTCTACAAGGATCCAATAGCTAAAATTTGACATGTACGGTTAATTTATGGTCCTCAGGTCAGATATAAAGTTTCGAGCTGAACGAATGGTGGAAACCATGTGATCTTGCATTCTGGATGATTTTCAGGTTCCTTTAACGTCAATTTCTTAATTTTCTCAGATCTTTGGCGTGTACATTCTTCGATCTCGGTCCTCTGGGGTGCATCCCTTGCCTTGGTGATTTCTGAGCATTAAATCTATGCATTTAACACCCTTTTTCAGTCCAAGCTCCTAAATTCACTTGCAACACGAACACGATTAAAATAGGCCGTTAAACAGTATCATGTTCGTAAAATCAGGTAATAACTAGGGTCTAATATGCAATACTTGACCCTCAACAGTGTCCTATACCACCATGCCCGACTCACGAGACTTGTGGGCCGTAACTAGTGGTTCGTCAGTGGGAGCCAATGGACATAGGGTGCCTCAGGTTCAAGCATGCGTTTACAAACATGGTTAACGTATAAAGATGGCCAACCAGTGGGCCAATTCGTCCCCATGAGATGGACTACGGGCTGTACAACTTGAGAACGACGACTCGCGTAGTCCAACTACAGTCGACAAAGCGCAATTTGCCTAGTCGGGCCAAATTTACCCATGGGCAGGCCCATCATAAGGGCTGCCTAAGAGAGTTCCGAATTGTTGGCCAATCAAAAGAGGGAACAGTCTATAGATGCAATATAAATAAGTAGAAGTCGATCTACTTGTAGTTGTGAGAGAATCAGGCATGTATAATGATAATCCACATTCACTACCAGTACACGAGTTACTGTTTTATCAGAATTCAGGGTATTTCCAGATGGACGTGTACATGGGTCTAGGTTTCAAGAGCATATGAAAGGGAATGAACAATATAGTGAATTACAGGAAGAATTGAACCTACATGGCGAAATGTGGGCAGTTAATTCACCCACTCCACACAAATGAGAGACATGCACACGAATTCATCTTACTTTGTAAAATTGGGGACATCTAAACTAGGAATTCCACATTTATTAACAAATCAACAATGCAAATAGCAAATTAACCTAATTCATACATATAAGGGACATGCAACCAAATTCAACTTGTGAAATCAACAAAATTGGGGATAACATACATGCAATTTCACAATTACCAAACAATTCAAGCAATGCAAGTATCAGGGTAGTTAAAACCAAAATTTCCTCCCTAACTTAGGAAATTTCCATGCACATTTCCAAATCTAATAATTTCATTCCATAAGAGTAACATGTAAGGTAAGATTGTCAAACATAATCACTAAGACTCGTTCTAGGTATGATAATAGGCCACCTAGGTCCATACCTATGGTTGGTTGGAGGTTCTTGGAGTTGCTCTAGCAACGCCGGGTCCTTGAATTGACGTGCTGGGACCCTATGCCAGAGGAATTGCATGTCAGGGCACATGCAAGATGCCCATGCTAAGAAATTTTGAGGAGAGATAGAGTGGTTACCTTCCGATCAGCTATACTTTGCCTCTATAGCGGTAGGGCCACGGTTTTCGGTGAATAGCGTGGTAGGAGAGGAAAATTACTCAATTCACAGCTCCCTTCTTCTCACAACCCTCCTCTCTCTCTCTCTCTCTCTCTCTCTCTCTCTCTCTCCTCTCTCCTCTCTCCCTCTCTCTTTGCTAGAAATGTGTTGTGGGAGTGAGGGAGAGAGAGGTTTGAAGGCTTATATATCCTGAACTTTTGCCCAACTGGCCCTGGGGTGCCAATTCCTACCCTAAGTGACCTTTTGGGGGCACACTCATAGTTTTCGGGGCCACCCTGGTGGTCCCCTAGCCCATCTGTGCCGTGGGATAGGTGTCTCATAGTCCGATGAGGGGCTGTCCAAAGTTTGGTGGCAAATGGATGTGGGGATTGATCGCAAGGGTCCGATTTGCAATTAATGGCCTTCGATCAAGGGTCAGATTTGGTGGACGAGTGTAGGAAAATATCTTCGACCTACGGTACAAGTTTGGGTGAGATCCAATGGTTGGAATGTCCTAATTTATTGTTCTAAGTGGCGGGGCCAATTGTTTAAAAAAAATCAGATTTTTGGCTAATACTTAGGAGAGTTACGTTTCACAAGTGCCGCCTGGATGGCACAAATCGTCCATTTCCTGGCGTCGTTTGAGTCCATTGCCCATGATTGATCACAAGCCCAATGGGGTCCATGACTTCCCAAAATTTCGGATTTATCTGCCCCTTTTTGGGCGTTACATGACCCGTACAGATAGTCGCCAAGTACAAATGGACAGACCGACTCTATGGCCCGCGTACGACCTAAACGTATTCAGACTTGATCGCATTAGTGGCTAATTTGTTTTAATTTATTGGTGGTGAGCCTCGCACATGCGATCGAATTGTGCGGTCATATGGCAATTCACTCGTGGACGCCTTAGGACAATGTTATGATTGGACAGGGTGTTACACCTAATTACACTAGAACTGATGGATTTATTATAATTATAGTCAAATACCCATTTTCGCTAATCGTGAGCGGGTATCATGATGAACTTAGCTAATCACAGCGCTACTTGCCACTCACGAGAAATCCTTAGGGTTAACTTATCCTGAAAATGAGCGATTAACTGGATTAAGTCTAGAAACTATAGAAAAATGTTCGTCTTGTCAGGATTGATATCCATCGTGGATATTGAGCCAAGACATCATCTAGGATCGATCAACTATGTCCCCTAAGTCGAGTGCTTGGAATGTGTGAGTGCCTTAAGTGATAACCTAAATTTAAGTGAAATGACCACCCTTCACTCTTTATCAAAGTTGTAGCTTTTGGACCATTAGATGATGACCAAATTTAAGGCCCTGATCTAGATTATTACCATGCTCGCATTTGTATAGTTATAGACCTGATCGACACTCAGTGACCATCGATCTGAATTAAGACCATCCCTTTTGATTGACACTTTCGATCATCGAGTGGTTGTATCCAAATATAGGTCTCCTAGTAGGACACCTATCTTATGACTTAGATCGACTTGTATACCTCCCGATGGGTCCCAATGGTTGGAAAAAAACCTCCCTTAGGGTTAGTATAATGAATAAAAGGGCATTGGGGCCATTTACACACATTTTAGCATTATAATTACCTTTTATTTCACACCCCTCACCCATACGAATTTTGTGCCCTAGCCTTAGAAAAGAGAGAGAAAGAAGAGAAGAAGATGAAGTGTGTGAGAGAGAGATCAATTGTGAGGATTTTCCTTACTCCTCTTCAATCGGTGATCTAGTTACAGTCGGATCCATCGGTGGATCTCCTTCATTGGTGATTAAAGGTAAAATTTGAGTCATACTTCCTAAGCTAGATCTTTAGGATTGAGTTTCCCAAACCTTACAAAAGGATTTTATGATTGTTTAGGTTTCAATGATCCTTCCCTAAACTCTAACTTAGAAGCGCCCTAAGTTGGGCAATTCATTACAAGGTGCGAGCCATTACTCCTAGGTTACCTCTTATCGACCCTTAAGGGTCTCAGTTAATGATTGCTTGTCGTGAATGGCTTAATGTAGGATAACATGACTATATTTTGGTTATATTTACTAATTCTTGTTATTAGTTGTGTATACTATTCACATGCTCGATGAAATACCTAAATAAATAAGTTTGCTGATTTTATGGTTTACACATAATCTCATTTTATGATTGTTTAATGATTAGCCAGTCCTTAGATGATTATTAGAACTGCTTTCGGTGTTAGGTCAGTTGGAAAATCACTTAAATTAATGGGTAGCACATGTTACATAGACCACCCTAGGCTTGTTCGATTGACAGAGGTTGAACACAGACAACCATAGTAGGTGGACTACATGGGATACTTGTGCCCAATGCTAGTAGCATCGGGGTTCACCCATGTTAATTAGATTAGTCTAATGGTTGACTAATCATGTTATGTTCACAATACATGAGAATGATCAATGGAATCTAGGATACCCTCATTCCCATTGAATGAGTCTAATTATAACCATTAGTGATACGATCCTACAAGACTCTTGAGCTGACTATGGTGGTATGAGACACCGTATTCATGTTGTCCGTTGAGCAATTAATGTTGATAACAACTTGCCTATCAATTATGATAAATTAAGAGTAACGAATCCAAAACAGATTAAGAGACACATGCGAGGAGCCACTACGGCCACACTAATCCTAGAGTTCTGATTGAGACCAATGATATAATCTTGGTACGCTAGCTTCCCTAATAAGTTGTATGAATGTGACTTAATAACTATTCAGCTAATCACACATTTTAAAGTGACAACAATCACTATAAAAATGAAAAGTACAAGAGATGGATACACATACAATTCAGAAAATATTTGTTTTCTCCTCTATAAACCCTAGAAACGCTTTAACCCCAATTACAATTTCCTAATCTCATAATTACACCTATATATAACATAACATCTAGAATAGAAAACTAATCGTGCAATTATGCAGAATAGCAGGTGTCATCAATCTAATGATCGGTCGATCAACACTCGATCAATCCTCGATCGATCAAGCTCCTATGTTCGATCAATCGAACATTGCCTAAATTGTCAAAAGTTTAAACTATACAAAAATAGGATTTCTCGATTGATTAGGGGTTTGATCGATTGAACTCCTTTGTTCCTGTACAGAGATAGGCACTAGTTTCAACAAGGAGGTTCTTTAGATAGGAGACCTTTAGTAGTTTAGTACAGGAATATTGAGGTTGGCGTTCATAAATGATCTCCCTTTTCCCAGTCGCTGGTTGGGTGCCCTAAAAGCCAAGGCGGCTGCCATTCTTTTATCTATTTATATGGTAGGGGAAATAACTAGGAGATTTTGGGTGCTTCTCTGTCTTTGGGTGCTGCTGGGATTTGGGAAAGCTATGTTGTAGTGAACTAGCTAAATCTCAAATATGTCATGTGATGTTTTGTTTGTATAGTTTTTGTGCTGTATGGGGGCAGTATGCAATAGGTGAGGCTTGTTTTCTTTTTGTAAAGGTGCTTGAAATGAATGTAATGTCATATTTGGTTTAACAAATCTGTAGGTGGTGTGCTCCCACCATTCCCACCTAGTCTAAGAAAAGGTTCATTCTAATTGAGGGTGGCAAGTAAGAGATTGAAGAATCCATCTTTCTTGGGATTCGGATGTAGAGCAGGTCGTGGACACTTTCATGTCCGAGATGGACCAAAGAAGGCCCTATTAGAGGTAAAAGTCATCAATTCCGTCAAAAACTTAATACATGCATATCTTGTAAACCAAAATGAGTTACTCGATGTACTATATATGATTTTGGGGTAAGACGAGCTACTTTAACTAACAACCCGGCTTTTTTGGGTTACCCATGCCGAATTTGCGAGATTCCATTATATCGACGGTCAAATTCTATGTTTATTTCCGTTTTTACTATTTTTAGTAAGTTTTAGTTTGATTATAACTCTTCATCCGTTGGGCTTTAGGAGTTGTGTCCAATAAAAAAGTGCTTAGAATAATTAGGAGAATAACGTGGTTAATCCACATAGGACAGATATTATAAAAAGTAAATTTACTATTTATAGTAAGTTACGAATTTTAAGGAGTTTTAGTTGTAGTTTAATTCCAAAATTTATCCAAGGCTTGGTATCTCCCTATTTAAAGGGTTGTAAACTTGTTTATTTCATTCATCAATTAAATCACGAATTTTGTAGAATTTATTTTCTATTTTTCTTACTTTTTCCTCGTGAATTCGAGAAGTCTCTGTGAGGAGTCCGGAGAAGCACTGTGGATTCGGAGTAGTTATCCTTGAGGAAGATGGTGATTGACCTCATCACGTTCATCCATGCGTCAAATTCACTCTCTCATTTGGTCAACTCATCTGCCAAGCAATTCACTTCTGTCATTGTAGAAATCAAAACGTGCATCTGACTCCTCAAGGAGGTGACACAAGCCCGCCAATATTAAAGCCTCCAACTAGGGGGAGTAACCTTGTTCTTCGCATCCACTACAATCATGGAATCACTCTCTACTTCCACCTTAGATAACCCTCGGCTTGCAAAGTTGCTAAGACCCCGCAGCCATATTCGGATTATAGAATTGCTTCTTTAGATACAAATTATTCGATTGAGATTTCGTCACGTACAAGCCTTCTAACTTCTTTTAAAGTCTTATGACAGTTTTTTGATTAATGACATTATATAGAACCTCGTCGGATAGGCATAACTAAATTGATGTTTTAATTCTCTCATCCAATTCCTCCAACTCTTCATCGCTCATAATAGATGCAGGATGCTTTGCTACACCAAAGAGTGTATGTTACTGACGCAGGGATGAATGTGATGAGGATAACTACTCCGAATCCATGGAGCTTCTCTGGACTCCTCACAGAGACTTCTCGAATCCATGAAGAAAGAAAGCAGAAAATAGAAATAAATTCTAAGAAATTCGAAATTAATTAATTAATGACTAAAAATGAGTTCACAACCCTTTAAATAGGGGTACCAAGCAATGGGAAAGAAATCAGAATCAAACTACAACTAAAACTCCTAGAAATTGCAACTTACTATAAATAGTAAACTTACTATTTATAGACGGTCGTGATGTCTACTAGTGCGCAAGGTTTTCGGCCAAAAATAGTAAGTGTCCTATTTGGCTTCACCAAACTGTTTCCCTAATTATTCAAAGCTCTTTTCATGTTAGACGCAACTCCTAAAGCCTGACGGATGAAGAGTTATAATAAAACTAAAACTTACTATTTATAGTAAAAATGAAATTAAAACAGAGAAACGACCGTCGATCCAGAGGTTTTTCACAATTTCAGGCTATGCAACCCAGCATAGCCAGGTTGGTTGGCTAAAGTAGCTCGTTCTACCCCAAAATCATATATTTTACATCAGCTAACTCATTCCGGATTGCGAGATATGCCCGATCTAAGGTCCGATGGTCTGGATCACTTCTGTCGTCGACCGGGCCTTTTCTGATCCATCTTGGCCATGAAACTGTCCGCGACCCGTTCTACATCAGTTACAACCCTTGTTGAACTAGAATGCCACTTATCTTCACCTTCTATAATTCAAAGTTATTTTTACTGGTGAATAACGTTCGATTCTTTCTTTTCTTTTCTTTTCTTTCTTTTTTTTTTTTTTTTTTTTCAAAAACACCCTCCTCTTTTTTGAGGGTTATCCATATATCCAAACAGAGCCAATTACATTTGGGCAACCCCTAGGAATAAAAGACCCTAGGGGCAGCCTATCTCAAGCCAAGCAAACGTTCGATTCTTTCATTGACAAGTTTCATATTTAAACTTGAATCCCAACATTAGCTCTGATACCACTTGTTAGGAATCCGCAGAAGCAAACTCCAAATTCAAATCAAACAATTAAAAGATAAACTTAAAAAAAAGCATGCACAAAGGACACAAGAATTTTACGTGGAACACTCTCGCGGACGACACAATTAGTGACAACAATCACTATAAAAATGAAAAGTACAAGAGATGGATGCACATACAATTCAGAAAATATTTTTTTTTCTCCTCTACAAATCCTAGAAATGCTTTAACCCTAATTACAATTTCCTAATCCCGTAATTACACCTATATATAGCATAACATCTAGAATAGAAAACTAATTGTGCAACTACGTAGAATAGTAGGTGTCGTCAATCTAATGATCGGTCGATCAACATCACTTGATCAATCCTCGATCGATAAAGCTCCTCTGTTCAATCAATCAAACATTGCCTAAATTGTCAAAAGAGTAAACTGTACAAAGTATGATTTCTCGATTGATCGAGTTAGGGGTTTGATCGATTGAACTCCCTTGTTCATGTACAGAGATAAGCACCAGTTTCAACGAGGAGGTTCTTTAGACAGGAGACCTTTAGTAGTTTAGTATAAGATTATTGATGTTGGCATTCATAATTGAGCTGCCTTTTCCCAGTTGCTTGTTGGGTGCTTTAAATGCCAAGGCGGCTGCCATTCCTTTATCTATTTATATGGTAGAGGAAATAATTAGGACATGTTGGGTGCTTCTGTCTTTTTTTTTTTTTTTTTTTGGAAAACAGGGTGTGTGTGTGTGTGTGTGTGTGAGCCTTCCTGGGACAAAAAATTAGCCAGGAGAGGCACAAAACCCTGAAAAATAGAACATTAGGGCTCTCTAATTGAGCCCAGCCCCATTTTGTCTAACCTATAAGAGCCCTTAACTTCAATGGAAGGTCAGTGACTGAAAGAAAAGTAGAATGTTGTTGCAGCCTAGCCGCAGACTTAGCCAGCCCATCCGCAGTTCCGTTACCTTCTCAAGGAATTAGGGAGATAAAAAAATTACCCCTATCCTTCAAGCTGTTGATCTTAGCCCACCAGTATCACCATTTCCACGCCGGCGATGATTTTCCAATAAAAGCATCCACCACACATTTTGAATCCAATTCCAACATAACTTGATTATAGCCCCAATTCACACATAAACTCATCGCATCGTGAAGGGCCCGCAGTTCAGCTCTATTGTTTGAAGCAATCCCATAGCCAAAGGAGAAAGTGAAAAGAAGAGACCCAGAGGAGTCCCGACCGATTCTGTCCCCCCCAGAAGGGCCAGGATTCCCCAAAGCAGCGCCGTCGACATTAACTTTTATGCAACCAACCCGTGGCCTGATCCATTTGATGATCTGGAAGCATTTTGGAACAGGAGGCTGAATGTGGATATTCAGGAATTGGAAAAGGTTGAAATCTGGCCTGGTGCTGGCCCTGGAGTCAGAAACATTGTTGTTGAGCTTTGATAACCACCATCTGACCCTATTCACCACTTTGTTCGCATCGGGGCGAATCCCATCGAACCGAGCCGCATTCCTTGCTTTCCGAAGCTCCTAAAGGATTAAGTAGAGCTGGGCATTTCATACCCGAATCGGTGGATCCGACCTGATTCGAATAGAACCGATGGTCAAGATCGGTTAGGATCGGGTACCGTAATCCAAATTCGAATTATTTTCGGGTCGAATTCAGATAGTCCCTATTCTGAACCGACCCGATCCGAACCGCATATATTAGTGTATACATATATATGTATATATTTCATTTTTACTTTTACCACCTAAGTTTTTGGCGCCAAAAAATCCTGCCTAATGTACACTTGAGCTCGTCCCTATCTCTCTATCTCTCTCCATCTTTCTATATCATAGATTCTCTCTCCATATTTTCTTCTCTATTTCGGTTGAAGAAGAAGGCGAGAAGGAGGTTTCGGAGCTTGGACTTAGCTGCTAGAGAGAGATATACTGAGAAAGTTAGCAAGAAGAAGGCGAGAAGTGGACGGACTTAGGTAACGTTAACAAGTTTTGTGGATCTAATCACGAGGTATGTGTTATATCCAAACCGTCCATCCAGTTGGTGAGCTCATTTTAATGCTTGAGACAAAAAATAAGGTAGATCTAACCATCAACTGGACCACACTGCAAAAACTAGAGGGAGATTGAACGTATACCATTGAAACCCTTTTTAGGGTCATAGGAATATGAAATTTGTTTTTCCTCTTCAATCATGTACTTGTGACCTTATGAAATATGTTTTTTCAGGTACTTGCGACCTTATGAATAGATTGGATGTAAAATAAACGTTATGGTGGGCCTTACAAATTTTTTAACGGTGAAAATCATGATCTCCGCTGCTATTTATGGTGTGGTCCAGATGATCTTTGGATATGATTCATTTTTTGGATAATGCTCTAAAATGATCTCTAAAAATAGATGAACCGTGTAGATATAGTAAACACGTCACTGTGGGGCCATGTAACATGGATCTCCTTTGAACCGTTCGTACAACTCGGAGCTCGAGGAGCATCAGTGCTCATCTTTGCACGACACGTACCTAGATAAGCTAGGTAGGCTAGCTGGTGCTAGCTACAGAGCAAGTACACCCACCCGTGGCTGATGGTCGGTGCTCTGTGGGCCCCACCATGATGTATGTATTTCATCCATTCCATTCATCCATTTTTACAGATCATTTCAAGGCTTGATAAAAAAAAGTATAGGGATATAAATCTTACGTGGGCCACACCACAACAAAACAATAATGAATGGATATTCACCATTAAAATCCTCCGAAGGCCCACTGTACTTTTTATTTGAAATCCAATCGGTTTATTTGGTCATAAAGACCCAGATGAAGGGAAACAATAAATATAAGCTTGATCCAAAACTTTTATTGCCCCCAAAAATTTTTTAATGGTCAAAATTCATTCAACATTGTTTCCTGTAATGTGGTCCACTTAAGATTGAGATATAGTTCATTTTTTTTTTCTCATATCATAAAATGATATATAAAAATAGATGGACAGCATGGATGACACACATACATCATGTTGGGCCCCACAGAATACCGAAAACTATACTTGGGAGTTACAAAGCTTCTCCAAGAAGCCTCGATGGTGTAAAGCTTCCTCAAGAAGCTATCTCTGGTGTAAAGCTTCTTCAAGAAGCTAAGCGTCTGTTTTTTCCTACTGAGTTTATTATGTGGGGACCATCTTGAGCTTTTTTTGGTTTATCCACACCGTCCATCAGTTTTTTATTAGAACGTTACTCAATCCGATTCGACTCGGTTTTCTTGACCGAGTCAGAGTTGGATCGATTCAGGCCAATAATAGTTAGGATCTGTTCGAGTTAAATGACATGGATCCGATCCCGAATCTAATCGGGTTCGGATCAGGACCTACAAATTTTAAACCTGATCGGGTTGGACCAAATCCGATCCGACTCGGTCCGATGCCCAGCTCTAGGATTAAGCAAGGACACATATCCATAGCAAGGGCGATGTTTCTGCGAGTGTACTGGTTGCACCACCAAGTACCGAGCCTTTCCCAAATCGTCTCCTGGAGTGGGAGGCGGAACCTGAAAAGGTCATTAAAAAATTACCACACCTTCAAAGTAAGCTTCCCGGTGATGAAGAGGTGGCTCACGGACTCAGAATGGGGGGACGAATCCTGATCAAAATCATAACAGTTGCATTTGGAGACCAAATTGATGCCTTTACTTTGAATCCTGTCATCCGTCGGAATTGCCCCATGAGTATGCCGCCACATAAACAAGGAAATCTTGAGAGGGAGATTTGGATTCCGCACTTTGTTTGCCCAGGTTGGTTCCTGACCTGTGGTTCTACAAAGATACCAGCCAAATTTAACTATATATTTACCTGATCTGTCATGAGGCTAGAACTGTTCATCCATTTGTGACGAGGTACAAAATCCACCAGTGGTGATGTGGTGCACGATGTCATCCGACAACAAGTTGATAACATGATGCTGATTAAGGAGGCCGTCATGATTCAGGACTTCGTTGATTCTTAGACGGAGAACATCAGGGGGCAATGCATAAGTGATATGGTTGGCCAGAGGGCCAAGGCCAGACCAGTTGCAATTCCAAAAATTCAACTCTCCTTGGCCAACATGCCATTGCAAATGGTTTTCAATCATCAGGGTCAATTTAATTACTTGCTTCCAAAGAGGAGAGGTAGCATGAGGAGCGATATTGTCTGCGTCAATTAACCAAGGCATACCATACTTAGAGATCATGAAGCAAGCCCAAAGGCTAGAATCTGAGCTAGTGATCAGCGTCCACGCCATCTTCAATCTGAGAGCTTTTAAAACTTCCTTAAGCCCCCTAATACTCAGCCCACCCTCTTCTTTAGGCAACGTGATTCTGTTCCAACTTAGCCAGTGAAGCTTGTTTTTCCCATTTTTCCATCCCCAGAAGAAATTGGCTAGCTTAATTTCAATCTTTGCCAATGTTGAGCAGGAATAGCTGTGGCCGCCATCGTGTGGATAGGGATGTTGCATAGGACATGATTTATGAGGGTACATCTGCCAGCTTGGGAGAGATAACGCGCCGTCCAGTCCCGTATTTTTTATTCGAGTTTTTCTATCAGCTGGTGGAAGTAGCTACTTTTAGATCTACCGATAATGAGGGGAACTCCAAGGTAATTGAAAGTGCCAACCGAACCACAAATACCGAGAGTTCTCTCAATCTCCCTCATTCTGCTGGTAGGGAGAGAGGAAGCGTGATAAAAAACAACTTTTCAAACGATTAATCTTCTGACCGGAAGCAGATTGGTAGGCAGATAGGAATTTGGCTGTATCTGAAGTAGAAGATCTACTACCGTTTAGGAAGAGCACCATGTCATCCGCATAGAGAAGGTGGGTAATCTGTCGACAACCCCGCTTCAACTTAAAAGGAGCACACCGACCAGTAGACACCAAATTTGAGAATCCTCTACTTAGGACTTCCGCACGTAATATAAAAAGGCTCAAGGATATCGGGTCACCCTAGTGCAACCCTCTTAATGATTTGAAGAAACCAACTCCTTTCCCATTGATTAAAACTGAGAACCAAACATTGTTCCAACATTTCTCAACCATATTAATCTAAGAAGTAATGAAACCAAACTGTTGCAGCACCTTCTTGAGAAATGTCCATTCAATTCTGTCATAGGCCTTCTCCATATCAAGCTTAAGAATAATGTTCCCCCCTCGAACTTTTCGCTCGATATCTCTGTAAATCTCCAGTCCCAAAGAAATATTTTCTGCGATAGATTTGCCTTTCACAAAAGCCCCTTGCTCTTGCGAGATCAATTTAGGAAGTAACAATGTGAGTCTGCTGGCCATAACCTTAGAGAAAATCTTGTAAACACAGCTACAAAGACTGATTGGCCGAAAATCTGAGAATTTTTTGGGGCAGCTTTTTTGGAATCAAGCAGATCAGAGTAGTGGAAAAATCTCTTAGAAGCATTCCTCCTTGAAAAAGGTGGGTGACTGCTTTGACAATGTCGAAGCCGATAATATCCCAGCTTCCCGCAAAGAATGCGCCTGAGATACCATCCGGGCCAGGCGCCCCGTCCTTCGGGATTGACATAACAACATCTTTGACTTCGTTCATTAAAGGGAGTTACATCAGGTGAGTGTTGTCAGCTGCTAATAGTAAGTGAGGAATGTTGTCTAGCAGATGGTCCGATTGAGCCTGATCTTCCGATAGAAACAGATTGGAGAAGTAATCCACTGTTGCTTCCTTGATAAGCGCAGGGTCAAAGGTAAACTCGCCAGATTGAAGCTGAATTTCCCCAATGACTGCCCGCCCGGATCTTTCAATGGCCTGCAGATGGAAGAAACGGGTGTTACAATCACCTTCAATCAACCAGTTATTACAGGCTTTCTGTTTCCAGTAGATTTCCTCAGCTAGTTCCATGTTTGCCAGGTGACGTCTAGCCTCGAAGATAGAGGATTGGGGGGTTTCCACCAACCCATCCTGAGCTTGTTTCTCGAGGTTAGAGAGGTTGTCTTCTGCGGTCTTGAGCTGTTGGAAAATATTGCCAAACACATTTCTATTCCAGTCCTGAAGTATGCTCTTCAGTTTCCTGATCTTCAGCATTAAGTTGATCATCGAATGATCCGATAAATCGACCGTCTAAGCGTCGTTAACTACTTGATTGTACCCTTGATGGAGCAACTACATTCGTTGGAAATGGAAAGGTCTGGCGGCTGGGAAGGTGGTTCTGGGGATTTTTAGCAACAAAGGGGAGTGATCGGAGTTAACGCGAGGCATGTGTTCCACCTGAAACAGGGGAAAATGAGAAAGCCTATTCGCATTACAGAGGACTCTATCCAGCCTGGCCCAAACCCGTGCATTGCCTGCCTGCTTGTTACACCAAGTGTAGTTGTTGCCCGAGTAGCCTGCATCTTGCAGGGGCTGCATTGTCCAAAGCCTCAGCGAACTCCATTGTACTACCGTGGTCGTGGTTTCTTCCTCCTCTTCTTTCCGAGACAGAAAGAACT
This sequence comes from Magnolia officinalis, assembly GCA_021015155.1. Lineage (NCBI taxonomy): Eukaryota > Viridiplantae > Streptophyta > Magnoliopsida > Magnoliales > Magnoliaceae > Magnolia > Magnolia officinalis. Next base: position 52,231,432 of record JAJHSJ010000018.1, read on the forward strand.
GCATTAAAATCGCTGCCAATGGCCCACGGATTCGAGATGCTGCTTGCTAAAGTGGATAAATCTATCCACAGATTTCTTCTCTGCAACTTTGAGCATTTGGTATAAACTATGGATACAAAATAATTTAAAGGGGAGTTGTTCACAGTAACAAATAAAGGTGATCATTTGAGAGGAGGAATGTAAAACTGAAACAGTGAGGAAGGAGCTATAGAAGAACTAGATTTTACCCCCAGCCTCCTCGTTGGAGATGGAGGAGTGGAAACCCAGTTTCAAGCCAACTTGGACTCTTCTTTCCTCCCCTCGCCATCGGCTCCAGAATTGCTATCCACCAAGGGTTGTGCATCCGAATCAACCTACGCACTGATCTTAAAGTTGCGGGTTGGCCACGCTTCTAGCGTTCCAGATGATGGCCTTATCTATCAGTCACAATTCCCGAGTTGAATGCCCTCCTCTTAAGCTTCCAGAGTCTTTCATTTGATTCCATTCCATCGCAATCGTCATATTTCTACTCTTTGAGATTCTGCTTCTCCCTGCTCTTTTTCGGCCCCCCATAGATGTATTCCATGATTGTGGCAAAATTCTGGTGCAAGGGGTTTTTGCTAGCGAGTGATCATCCTACCCAGAATCAGGAAGGGGATCAATCTCAGAATCGTGGTCTTCACTGTCTCCGGCAGATTGGGATAATTCGTGCTGAGGTTAAACACATTGAGTAGCCTCTCCTATAGCCTGATCACCCTGTAACCGAGGAAGGTCCACTGTCAGAACCATAGAGTGCACATCTGGTTGGGATATATGATCCTTATGTAATGCCTGGACGGAGGTGGAATTAGATTGCTGCCTTAGACTACCCTATCTGTGGGGTTTTGGCCGCTTCCATTGGCTAATGGGGGAATTTCCTACCGATCTGGATAGGAAAGGAGGGGGCCTGTTCATCATGTATTCATCCAGAATCTGTCTGCGACTATTCAGGTGATCTGAGGAAGGGTGGTGCGACCTATTTTCATTTATAATTTCTGATCTCATTTCTACAGCATCTGCAAGCCCCTGGAGTTCCTCAAAAGTCATAGGAGCGGGCACATGAGGAGTGGGAGAGATAAGCCCATTGGTAGTTAGAAGAGGACAGATGTCCATAGGGATATTTGACTGAGCCAGTATGGGATCTGTTATAGAGCTTGGAATAACATGGTTGGATGGGGTGAGCGAAAATTGGACAGAGTTTGAAGTTGGAGGTGGAAAAGGGGGGTAATGAGGAACTTGGGAGTCCGGATTGGTGTTAGGACTGATTGGGGGATGGTGGGAGTGGAGTGGTATCGTGTGGGTGGGGAGAGGTATTGAGTGGGAAGGCCGCAAGTCTTAGGGAGGGGAGTGGTGTTGGGTGGATTGCAGGTTGGCTGACAGAAGCAGCGGGGGTTGGGGGTTGAGCGATGGGTATGTGAGAGGGACGTGCAAATAACCACCAATGGGTTCAGGGAGGGAGGGGGGGTTGGAAATCTGATCACTGGTCGGTTGGGGATTGTGGGATGTAATGGTGGGGGGAACTTCCACAGGGGCATAACTACAAACAGGGGCTGGGCGAGGGGAGGTGGTAGCAGAATCGGCCCTGAATGTTGCCTCCACCCATCCTTTGGTTGAGCCAAAGCCTCTGTGATGTATCTTAGCCAAAGCCTTTCTTCCTGACATAGTGCTACAATCTTCAATGAAATCCAAGATTGGAAATGGAGTACCATTGACAAACAGAGTTTTCACAGTAGACATGTCCAAGCCAGCATGGGGCCTGATTTGAATCCTATCAAATCCTTGGAAGGTTTCATTAGTTGTCACACTGTCGATGCGTATGACCTCACCAAACGTCCTGGGAAGTCTTTGAATGGAATTTGGGTACCAAGCATGGGCCGGGATCCCCACCAAACGAATCCAGATATTGTTGGAAAGGGCAGTCACCGATGGGTTCCATACCTCAACCCTAGAGAGTTTCATTCGGTGGTGAAGATCGCAGTCCTCCAGGAAGTTCGACATCTCCTCCTTCGATTGAAACCTAATGAGGAACTTGCCAAATGATATTCTGGTAAAATCCGCCTAGGAGGCTGAGAGCTTGGAGGATCGAAAAGTGTTGAGGAGATGTAGCATAGGAATGGAAACATCTGCCGCTGTAGTAACCAAAGCAGAGGATAAGGCAGCCTGAAGCGTTGCCATTTCATTGGGGTCAGTCATCACCAAGAAACGGTCGGTTGGAGTCGGTCTACAGGGTTGATGCTGAAAAGTATCACGAGCAGGTGGCTGGGCTTGCGATTGAGGACGAGGGATTGCCATCTCAAGAAGCGTTCTTTGTTTGGAGGGGGCCAGCGTGGGTTTCATTGTCAGGATGGGATTGGGGGGCTGAGACCCTAAAACCCCTTTTCTCTGTATTTTAGCATAAGCTATGGTGACAACCGATCGTCTATTCTTCTTCCGTTGAGGCATCGTATAACATTTAGGGCATCTTGTTCGTAATGGAAGCGGACGAAGCCGAATCCCCTGGATCGATTAGAAATCCTATCCCTAGGGATAATCGCTTCCGAAATCTTCCCGTATCTCCCAAAGATCCGGTTAAGGTCTTCTGCCGTGGTGTCGAAAGTAAGATTTTCAGCGAAGATGGAGAGGTTTTTTTTTGGGGGGGGGGGGGGGGGGGGGGGGGGGGGGCGGGGCGGTACGATCTGCCAAGGTCGCTCGTTCTCTTCCATTGGTCAGAGCTACCAGTACTCGGGTGCTTCTCTGTCTATGGGTGCTGCTAGGATTTGGGAAAGCTATGTTATAGTGAACTAGCTGGATCCCAAATATGTCATGTGATGTTTTGTTTGTATAGTTTTTGTGCTGTACAGGGCAGTATGCAATAAGTGAGGCTTGTTTTCTTTTTGTAAAGGTGCTTAAAATGAATGTAATGTCATATTTGGTTTAACAAATCTGCAGGTGTATGCTCCCACCTTTCTGTAAAAAAGAATATAAAAATTTGTCAAACGTCCCTTTATTTAAATACTTAAATATAGATAGGACAATTTCTACCTGAGCTTAGTAATTAATGCTAGACATGAACTTGTACAAGACCAAAAGCCACGATCCAAAGCCATTAAGCAAGTTCGACCCTTTCTAGGCTTTGGCTACCTTCACAGCTATAGGGCTTCTCACGTAGTGCTTACCGTCTGACCATATCAGCTTCCCAAACACATAATCACCAGCAACACCACCTTCCTTGGCCAGTAGGCTAACCTTAAATGTCTTCTCTTCACCGATCTTCTCAAATTTCAAGCTCATGGGCTTGACTGATACAGAAATTCCTGGTGGTGCAAGGATCCTGGCTTTGTAGGTACTTGGGTGGCCCACATTCTTGACGGTCCTGCTTACAGTGGTGAGGCCAGAGAGATGCGGGACAGTTATTGAAGGGTAATTGAAGTTCAAGAGATTATAGGACTTCCCATTGCATGAGTAGGATTCACCGGTGAAACCCTCAAATAGAGTCATGTTGTATCCCACGGCGCATAAGAAATCTGAGTAATCCTTAACGGTTAGATCGTAGACTAAGCCAGGGTCCGCCACACGATTAGGATTCACGTGTCCTGCACCATAGCTAAAAGGGGTAGCCTTATATAAAGTAGAGTTTCTCATGGGCACCCCTATATTGTCTTTTGTTCGTGCAGTGGTTATGATCGCTGATTTGATCGCAGATGGGCTCCATTTGGGATGGACTGCCTTGAGAAGGCCGACAATGCCAGCAATATGAGGGCATGACATGGACGTTCCAGATATTGCATTGAAGAGAACTCGGCGTGGATCGGAAGGGAGATTGCTGGGCCCAGTGTATTGGGTATAAGCTGCGAGGACATCCACTCCTGGTGCAGTAATATCCGGCTATACGAAAATAAAAAATAAAAAAATAAAACATTAAAGCATGGAATGGCAAATTAACGGGTTTAAATAAATAAATAAATAACATTGTTTTTATTTTTTGGAGAGTAGGAAAAAAAAAAAAAAAGATGACAAGAAATTATGGTCGCTTTTAATTTTTCTTTATTCTGTGTGCCATTATTTTTTGAATTATTTGTAAACACTCTCCTCCATTAGGGACATTAGAGAAATCTCCACCCAATGACAAAAGTATCTTGCTTTAAGTACGTGTTTATTTCATCTGCTTGTGGGTATCAATGTAATTCCAGCCCCTCCACCTTGGCTCCCCTTCGTAAAAAAATCAATTGCCAAAAATCTCTATATTTTAATTAGTGTGATGCTTGATGGTCAGATCAGCCTGATTTTTGGGGTCTCTCATTTGAGTTAGATAACGTACACACAATACGGTAGGTCCACATGCCTATAATTAGAAATCCATAAGATAGGGGTAAAATGGTTAATTTTTCAGAGATGATGATTATAGATTGTGTAGGGAAAGTTGCAATTAATCCAAAGTGAAAGGGATGCACGTGGAATCATCAAAACCAGAGGAAATGTGTTTACAATTGTCCCATCTCTCTTCCAACTATTTAATTTGAAACATACTCCACTCTAACAGTGCATATCATCCATCATGATGGACTGATGAACTGACCACATTGAAGGTGGGGCCAACCGGATGGACATTCAACATCAACAGTGAGCTCCACATGTTGGGCAATGGACATTGAAGCTGGCCCCACATGATGGATAGCCTACATTGAGGTGGCCCCACATAATGGACGGTCCACATCAAAGGTTGGCCCTATTTTTTTTATTTTTATTTTTTTATCAAAATGAATATTTCATTGATAATGAAGATATCTTTACAGAGTGAGGGAACTCAGGCAAAAAAATAGACACTGGACTCAGATTGAACATCGTATTCACATTGGGGAAGGCCTAACAGAAGGGGAGGCCCTTCTATCGTATCAAAGGAAAAAATAAACCGAAATTGGGACTAGGAAATGCGTACCACTCCTATCCCTCGTGTCCTATCGAGGACAAGCTCCCCGCAAGAAAGATAGGGGAGATCTGAAACCGCATGGAAGTCTCTATTTTGCTGGTTGGAGCTACCCTAGCGGGCTAAACAGTCTGCTACCCTGTTGGCCTCCCGCGGGGTGTGCTAAATGGAAATGTTGCCAGCGTTTCGAATGGAGTCGAATTAATTTATCCAGTAGAACACGCTCCATGGGGGTTCACTAGCTTTGGAGAAGATGTTAACCGCAGCGAGAGAATCACTCTTCATCTCCCCTGTGGAGAACCCTTATCTATATAGATGGTGAGACCGTGGACAACAACCTTCATTTCCGCCAGAAAGCTAGAACCCTCGCAGTACCCTTTTGAGAAAGCAAACATAAAATCACCTTTGTCATCTCGACAAACGCCCCCACTGCCAGAAGAACCGGGATTACCCCTGGATGAACCATCCATGTTCAACTTCACGGCACCCATGTTGGGCTTTACCCATTTGACATAAGATATCGAGGAGGGGCAGCTGCTAGCCGGAACAAGCCCAAGGTCAGCCACTGCATCCTTGTATGCCTGATTTTTACTCGGAGGAAGGGGAAAGGTATTGGATATCTAGAAAAGCCAAGAACGAACCTGTCGAATAGAGTGGGATGGGCTAAAGCAGGCGTCATCATACCGATGCGCGTTCCTAGCAATTCAGATTTCCTAAAGGATCAGGGCCGGGGTCACCCTTTGAGTACGCCCAATGGGGAGGATTCCTTGGCCATGGCCGACCGGGAAGCTCTCCCCCCAGCTGATTGGTTGGGGAGGAAGGTTACCGAGAGATTGACGAGAAGTGACTCCAGATGGAAGAGGCGAGGTCGCCTTAGGCAAAGTGGTGATCAAGGGATTCCTCTCTATGGCAATTAGGCTTGCATCAATCACAGGAAGAGGCCATGTGGATGCCTTTTTTTCTCACATTTGAGTCGACTGGGATTGAATTGTTCAGGATTTTCCAACAGAAAAGAGCAATTTTTGGAGGAAGGTGGGAATGCCACACCCACTTGGCCCAATTACGCTCCTGGCCATGGGAGCGGATGAGCTATCACGCTGATTTGATGGAGAATTTACTGGACTTCTCTCTGGCCTAAACACCTTGATCCTCGCCTTGATTAAGTTATAAGTTTTCAAAGATCACGTGAAGGCAAACTGAGTCTGGAAGTAGGGCTGGGAGAGGGGCGTGAAGGTCGTCAGGCCCGATGAAGTCCTTGATCTTTAGTTCTTGAAGGTGAGGAGGGATGTTGTCTAGAAACCATCTTTTTAGAGGACCAAGCCCTGTCCAGTTCTCATTTCAAACATTGCTGATCCCATCTCCCAGCATCAAGCGGGAGTTGTCCTCAACGAGTTGGAGAAGCTTCCTAATTTGTTTCCACGCCTGGGAGTCAGAGTGGTGCAGAATGGAGGTGTCATGGGACTCATTGATGTTGTATTTGGAGCACATGAATCTGGCCCATAGGTTGCCCTTGTGGCCGAAGAAGATGGTCCAGGCCCTTTTTAGTCTCAAGGCCACTGAGACATCTCTTAAGGCTTTGATACGAAGACCTCCCTCCTTAGTTGGAGTAGAGATTCTTTTCCAACTAACCCAGTGGAGGTTCTTTTTACCTTCAGACTACCCCCAAAAGAAGTTAGCAAAACTGATTTCCAGGTCCTTCAGCGTTTGTTTTGGGATTTCAACTGCAACCAGAGTATGGATGGAGATACCCAAGAGGACATGTTTGATAAGGGTGATCCTGGCTGCCTAGTTGAGGAAGCTGGCCTTCCAACCTGCTATATGGGATAGGATTTTCTCCACAAGTGGCTGAAATGAGGAAGGTTGGACTCTTCCTTTGGTCAGCGGCATGCCGAGGTAGAGGAAGGAAGAGGTTGATCTTGCGATTCCAGTCATGCTTTCAATACCGTGGATCCTAGATTGTGTCATCTTCGAGGATGCCATGAAGCTACTTTTGGTGTTATTGATCTTGAGGCCTGATATATTCTTGAACTGCTGGAGGAAGGCCATCAGATTTCTGATGGAAGAATTGCTACCATTGATGAAAATTGTAGTGTTGTTCGCGAAAAGAAGGTGGGAAGTAGGCTGGCTTCCTCGGCTGGCTGGCATGTGTTGGATAAGATAAGCGAGTTAATGCCCCTGCTGAGGACATCCATGATTAGAATGAAAAGGCTGGGCGAGAGGGAGTCTCCCTGGCGGATTTGAAGAAGCCCGAGGACTCGCCATTGAAAAGCACAGAGAACCATGGGCCCGACCAACATTGCTCAGCTATAGAGATCCACGACTAGCTGAATCTAAATTTGTGGAGGACAACCGTAAGAAAGGACCAGCTCACACGGTCGTATGCTTTCTCTAGATCGATCTTGAATATTAAATTCCTTCCCCTGACTTTCTTGTCAATGTCTCGGAAGAGTTCTTGCGCCAAGGCTATGCTGCTATTGATCTTCCTTGAACAAATGCCATTTGCTCCTCTGATATGAGCTTAGGAGGGATGGAGTTTAACCTTACTACAATCACCTTGGAAAAAATCTTGTATACGCAATTGCATAGACTAATTGGACGGAAGTCAGAAAAAGACTTAAGCGTCGAACATTTTGGGATTAAGCATAAGAGAGATGCATAGAATGCTCTAGGGAACTTACCTCCCTGGAAGAGGAATTTAACTGCTCGGTGGAGGTCTGTGCCTACATTGTTCCAGCACGCTGAAAAGAATGCACCTGAGAACCCATCTGGACCGAGGGCCCTGTCTGCAGGCAATTCTGAGACAGTCAGCTTCACTTGTCAATCGACGAGAGAGCCAGGAGGAGGTCATTGTCTTCTGTGGATACCAAGGGAGGGATAATGTTGATGAAGTCTGCAATGGAGCCATGGATTCAACTGAATAGAGGGCCTTGAAGAAGTCTGCCGCAACATCTTTCATTTGGGATTGATCATTAATTTTGGTCCCATTCTGAAGGTCTATTTCCCTGATATGTGATCTTCTGATGCAGTTGGTTATGGAAGTGTGGAAGAACTTCGAATTTCCGTCTCCTTCCTTAAGCCATCTGTTTCTGGATTTTTGCTTCCAAAATATTTCTTCCAGGAATTCGAGCCAAGACAGGTTGTTTCTCTCTAATTCTAGCTTGGACAGGTTGAGGGAAGATGGGGATGCAATCGATTCCTGTTTGAACTTCTCCACCTACGTTGTGGAGTCCTTTATCTAGGAGAAAATATTTCCAAACACTTCTTTGTTCTACCTCTTCAAAGTTACTTTGGTATTTTCATCTTGTTTAGGAGGTGGATCATTGGGTTGATGAAAACATATGATTTCCAAGCGTTGTCGATCACAGCCTGGAAGCCTTCATGTTGAGTCCACATCCTTTGGAAGCGGAAATGCCGCGAGGAAGAGGGAGAGGGGTGGGGGAACGACAAGAGGAGAGGGGAGTGGTCTGAGTTGATATGGGGCAGGTGTTGCATGTTGAAGGACAAAAACTTCTGAATTCAGGCTGGGGAACATAGGGCTTGATCGAGCCTGGCCCATTTTCTGCTCAACCCTGATCGGTTGTTGCACCAGGTGAATGCATTCCCTAAAAAACCTGCATCTATGAGACTAGCTTGATTAATAGCATTTGAAAATTCCTTGGAGCTAGGGCCCGCCAGAGAGTTCCCACCTATTCTCTCAGACTGGGACGTGATAGCATTGAAGTCTCCACATATAATCAATCCATGGCCCTGAAAGAGAGTTAGCCTAATTAACTATAACACCCCATACTTTCCAGTACTCAAGTGTTACCATATAACCAAACTTATTAAAAATACAAGCCTGACCTAAGTGAACATTCATGTTCATCCTATTTTAAATCTGACCGTTGAAAACAGTCCACACCTGTGTATCAGAGATTCCATCCATTAATCTTTGATACGAACCATCCAGTAAACATATAATATTTAATAAGTATATTTATTTAATTTATTATACTTCACACAAATATAGATCAAAAAAATTATAGATATGCCTTGGTATATTACTTATCATATAGAAGTGTCTAAAATATATTATAATAAGAGTAATATATATATATATATATATATATATATATATATATATATATATATATATAATGTACGTAAAATATTATGAAAATAATATTAAATTGACTAAACATAATGAATAATAATTTTACAATATATAATTGAATTACAAATATTAATATAGTATTGAGTATTTTTATAAACATGTATACCAAAAAAATTAATTATTAGATATTTAAATAAAATTTTATATTATTTAACAATGTGATTTTAAAAGAGGTATTGTACAATTTTCAGTCCATACATAGGTGTAACATGATATATTAGAAATTATATATTAATGAATATGTGATTTATAGCATATATATAGTAGCATGTTAATACTAGAAATTATATTTATAAATATGTATAAGTTTTTAATTATATTAATTACAAGTAAATCCATATTAATATTAGTATTAGTTAATAATACATGTCGAAAGCCTTAAATGAACCCTTGAACTCTTTTAACCGTCAACGTTCAATTTTGGGAGGATCCGACCCTTAGATCGACGGGAATCCCCAAGTAGGACCCTAGTTTCATTAGTACGGCCCACCTGAGCATTGAATCTGCTATATCTTCGGTCAAGATGGCCTAGTTGATCCGTGGAACATCGTGGACGGGGTGGATCTATTGATCACCTCATCGTGGACCCCACATGCAAGCAGATGTACATGCAGGCTGGGTGCGCCCACACCACACCAGACCGGGAAACCTGGTTAAGCGGGTTGACCCGACAGTAACCGAAAGAAGAAAGAATTCTTCTTCTTCTTTTTTTTCTTCCCGCCTCCGGGCGTTTTAAACGCACGACATCCATTTGGATGCGATTAGGCCCACCATCATAGACCCCATAAAGGATCTGAACCCTTCATCATGGCCAGACGATGATTCTAACCAAACCCTAGGGATTTTTGCACGTAGCTGCATGCACGAATGGATACAAATCCAGTCGTATAGGGGCTGTGAAAAACCACATTTCCAGATAAGGAAACTGCCTCCGCTGCTGCTAGCTCAACGATCCGAGTGAGGAGAAAATCCTCTTATCTCGGACATCCATTCCAAAAAGATCTCGGCCGTTCGTTTTGCTTAGGACGTTCCTTGCAAAACCAGGGATGGTTTGGTTCCCTCCCATAGTTTTGAGAAACTGAATGGCAGTATTCAATCTGTGCCATCCGGTCCTCATCCAACGGCCTGGAGAGAGCTTAGGGCTTGATTTAAGACGAGAATATGGTGTTGCAATGGGTCTCTATCCCACGCCCATGCCGCAGCTCGTAATCAGCCATTTCCCTTCTCCATTACAACCCATCACCCAAATCTCTCCCAAGCTTCGAGAATCCTTGCCTAAAAGCTTCTTAGGGCCTATATAAACCTTCCTAAAGGGTTGGATTGGGGGAAGGAGTCGTGTTCTACAAAACTCCATTAATGGTTGTCTTCTTCTTCCCTGTTCGAGCCGCACTAGTTGCCTCAAATAGAGCAAGATCTAATCAGTTTGGATGCCTGCTGGTCATGGCCAAAAGTGAATGTGAGAGAGGGTTTGAGAGAGAGAGAGAGAGAGAGTGTGTGTGTGTGTGCATGTTTGTGTGCTTGTTGCACCGTTCTCAGCCCAACCGAGTCACGGGTGCACCCGCCCTGGTTGCTGCGGCAAGACAACCGAGTTGGGCTTGGTTAGGGTCTGCTTTAGTCCTTGCTGGGAGTTTCCAGCAGCAGGAAAAGAAGAAAAGAAAGAAAAGGAAAAGACGATACAGAGAGAGAGAGAGAGTGGCGGGGAGCTGTAGATGGGATAGGGTGTCTGTGTGTGTGTGCGTGTGCAACTCCGACTCTACCCAACTCATGGGTTGTTGTCGGGTTGACTTGCTGCCAAGGCTGTCGGGTCTGGGACTAGGTCCAAATAGGTTAGGTTAGGCATGAGCCTAGCTCGATCCAAGTCATCCCAGGGAGGATAGGGTGAAGGAAGGAACGTGATGAGAGAAGAAGATAAAAGGATCTGAGTCGACCCGAGTCGTGACTCGTCGTAGACTCGGGTTCAACTCAGGGCTGAGTTAGAGTCTGATTGAGTCTAGACATTTCTGGGTGGTTTGAGAGAGAAGAAAGAAAGAATAGAGAAGGAGGACAGAAAAGAGTGAGTGAGTGGTGGGTGGCGGCTGTGCTACACCCACTGCCGAGCCATGACCGAGTCAACTTGGTTGAGAACCAAGTTCAGAAGGGCCAAGGCAGGTTGGGACCAACTCCCGCTGAGTTTAGGTCATGCACAAGAGGCCACATCTTAAGGTGAGCCCACATTCTCTTCCATATAAAAATTATCTCGGGTATATTGTTGTTATCACAATCATTAGTAGAATTGTTAAGGTTATATTTGAATGACCGGTAGTAGATTACCTATAATAATATTAGTTGTTACATATAAAGATTATCATTATTAAATAATTGAGTTTTGTTTTGTCTACCTTAAATATTATCGTTAATGATTAGAGCATGCTATTCATTTTATTATAATAACTATTAGTGCCTTGTTAGCTAACATTAAGTATATTGCTAGTATTAACAATCGTTTTGAAACTTTTAGTAATATTGGCATTAGTCCTTATTATAACACTATTTGTAGGAATTCTATTATTATTACTAGTATTATCTAAGAGAATATTAGCTATTATGAGAATGTCGGTACATTCAAATACGAACTTATGAACCATCATTAATGTGAATATTAATTGATCGATGGTACGATAGTAATAATAATATTATTATTATTAATGATTCATAATTCAAATCCTAAGATCTAAACATTTAATTAAACTCTAGGATGAAATCTTAGACCTAGGTAATCTAAACCCTAGGTCGATACTCTTGTTCGTGTTGAGTTTGGATCTCGGTGTAGGGTCTAAAGTCGGTATATTTTATATAAATTTATGAACTATCATTATTAACATAGTAGCAGATATGAGTTATAACCTTAACATTAATAGCATTCTTGTAATTATTGAGATTTAATTTTAACTAATACACTAAGTATAATTTAAATCAAAGAATCTAAAGCCCATAGCTAAACCCTGGGGTAAAAACCCTAAATTTTACATTAAAACCCTAAGATAAATGATTCAAACCCTAAGCGATGATCTTGAACCTAGTTAGTGTGTAGCACTTGGATCTAATTGTGCAAGTTCATGAATTGTGGTAGGATACGATCTTAAGGGTGCATGCACTTTTTTTTTTTTTTTTTTAAAACAAAATGAGCTTTTCATTAATGAGATACCAAATTACATTCGGGGGACCCCAGGAGAAAAATGATCCAGGAGATGCCTATCATATGAACATGAAAGAAACAACGTTGAAAAGAAAAACAAAAAGACTGGGAAAGAAACAACTCTGACTAAAAACGACAGGGGAAAACAGAGACTTATCTGCAGGTTCTCTGAACTCGAGACCCCTCCCTGATTGAGCCGAGCCCTACCTTGTCAAGAAACAACAAACCTCTCACCCTGTCTGGCAGATTTCCTTGCTGCAAAATGACCGCACATCCTTGACACGAACTTCCCGTCCGAGCCATGTGGTCAGCGACAGTATTCCCTTCTCTATAAATATGTTGGAACATTCGCCACATCGCCTAATGTGATTAATCCTCTGGATCCAATATCTCCATTTCCCGCCCGGTTCGGTGGAGCCTGTTAGAAAATTAACGACAAGTTGCAAATCAGATTCAACGATCACTTTCCTGTAGCCTCGGCCGATGCAAAGTTTCCATACCATCAAGAATGGAACGGAGCTCCGCGCTAACATTTGCCAAAGTAAAACGCAAAATGAAAATTTGCTTTATCGTCTCTACATATGCCTCCCCCTCCCGAAAAACCTAGATTGGTAAGGGACGAGCCATCCACATTGAGCTTCACCCAACCAGGGTGTGGCTTAGTCCATCTGACCACCAAGGGCGGGTGGTTAAGACTTAGCCCTGACCTCCTAAGGCCGGCAAAGGGAGCAGCCGAAACAATCCTAACAGTTGCTCCTGCATTATCCTCATGCTGGCTAGACTACCCTGCAAATCCACTGAAAAATCCCCACCGGTGTCGCCGAAGATGGTAGTAACCCACCACTTAGCTCTAGAAATCACCGAGGCGATCGATGGCTGAGCTCCATCGAATATTGCAGCGTTCCTGCACTTCCAGATACTTCAAAGTATAATAGCCAGGGCCAACGTTTGCAGCTCTGATTTTACTGAGCCCGAAATAGAGGCAACCCACCACTGTGCCAATCTAACCTCCACTGACTCCGTTTCCAAGATGTACACGTGCAACATTCTGCCAAAATAATTCCATGCCGCCTTAGCAATGTGACTGTTGAGAAAAAGATGGGAAATCGATTCGGTAGAGTGACGCTGCGGAGAGCTACCACTACAACAGACACATTTGGATGCCAATGTAACTCCCCGTGACTGAACTGCGTCGTCCACAGCAATTGCCTTTGTCAACACCCGCCAGGACAGCAGGGAGATTCTTGAAGGGAGCTTGTCATGCCATACGCCACGGGTCCAACTTCTGAGAGGCCCCGCCAATCGACATTTATCCCATGCCGATGCGAGTGTAAATTTTCCTGACGCGGAGAAAGGCCAAAAAGGATAGTCGCTGCCATCGCTTATGCAGAAACCTTGCTGAAAAATGAAGTTAATGATCCACTGAGGCAAGAAATTGAATGTCGCCGATGGAGGGAGGAGACCATTCTTACCTAGCACTTGAGCCGTTTGAATCTGAAGAAAGGGAGCCGGAATCGGGGTTGTAGACAGAAGATGAAGAGGACCGAGTCCAGTCCAATTTTCTAACCAGAATTTGCAATTTCCTTTACCCAAATACCACTGAACATAGGCGTCCGTAGTCGGGAGGAGAGCATAGATTTTTTTTCCACAGCGGAGAAGCGAAACTCGCGGGACTGTGGTGCTCAGGTCCGCAGAGGGCTAGGTCCCTCGAGTATTTTGACGAGATAAAGGAGCACCAGATACTCCTAGTGGGCGAAAATCTGATCTCCCAGGCCATCTTCAAGTGAAAAGCAGCCATGATTTCCTTTAGTCTCCTAATGCCCAAACCACCCTCCACTCTAGGGGTCGCAATCGCCTTCCAGTTTTTCCAGTGATATTTTTGTTTGCCATCATGCCAGCCCCAGAAGAAAGCCGCAAATCGCTTCTCAAGATTTTTCAGAACAATGGATGGGATATGAGCTGCCGCTAAAGAGTGAATGGGGATACTACTCAAAACATGCCAGATCAGCACCACTCTGCCAGCCTAAGATAAGCATGTAGATTGCCAACCCCTAATTCTCCCTTCAACCTTGTCTGTAAGCTGACGGAATAAAACTGCTTTCTGTTTGCCCAAGGAGAGAGGAACACCCAAATATGGGAAATGCCCCGACGACCGAGCAATCCCAAGAGTCGCTTCAATAGCTCTCACCCTTGCTTCTCCCAGCTTCGGAGAACAAAGGACAGAACGCTTCCGAAGGTTAACTTTTTGACCTGAGGAATGTTGGTATTTCTCGAGGAACGACTTCAAAGCCCACAAAGACGCCAAACCTCCGTTTAGAAATAAAAGCGTGTCATCCACATATAGGAGGTGAGAGACTATAGGACAACTAGTCCTGAGCTTGTATGGAGTGCAGCGACCTTGGATAGTTAAATATTTCAGACCTCGGCTAAGAACTTCAGACGCAATGATGAAAAGGCTGGGCGAGAGCGGATCACCTTGTTGCAGGCCTCTCGAGGACTAGAAGAAACCTGAAACCTCCCCATTCACAAGCACCGAAAACCAAGCACTAGCCCAACAATTTTCAGCAATCGTAATCCACGAGGGGCTGAATCCGAATCTGGATAGCACGTGTTTCAAGAAATGCCAATCCACCCTGTCATATACTTTTTCCATATCCAACTTAAGCACAATATTACCTCCTCGCACCTTTCTATTTAACTCTCTGAGAAGCTCCTAGGACAAAGCTATATGGTCAGCAATAGATCGGCCTTGCACAAACGCCCCTTGTTCTTCCAAAATCAGGAGCAGGAGAAACTGGCTAAGCCTGGAGGCAATGACTTTAGAGAAAATTTTGTAGAGACTGTTACATAGACTGATTGGCCTATAGTCCGAAAATTTCTTAGGAGAGGCTACTTGAGGAATCAGGCATATGAGGGAGGCCGCGACTGCACGAGGAAGACAGCCACCACTGAAGAAGAAAGTGGCAGCCGCTAAAAGGTCTTTGCCGACGATACTTCAACAAGCAGTGAAAAAGGAAGCCGCACTTAGCGACGCTAGATGGCAATTCAAAGTATAAGGTGATGATTCTTCCCCTTGAGCTTTCCATCTTCTCATTAGCTTAAGTCATAGTTTTTATTTAAATTCATAATTGATATCTCCCTTTATAATCACATGTGTTAGCTGGTGGAAATTGAATCGCTGTATTACATGCTTTATGATTATCCTATATAATTGTTCATGCTTGTGGATTATTTGTGGATTGCTTACGAAACTTAAACTGGTACATTAGTAGAAAATTCCCACATATGAATGTACACCCATACTTGGGATGTAACTTGACTAGTTGTGATCGCAATGGACCTTCGACTTGGTGGTTATTGAGTGATGGTCTAGATGGATCATTGATGTGGGCCTACCATCTAGAGTTATTGTGCCAAATGATTTTTAAGGATGGTCTTTATCGTATAGTTTTGATATTCGCCCTATGTGGCCTATTTGGTATCGTCCTATGAGGTTTTGTTCTGGTATTTTTCCTACATGTTTTTGATGTTTTATATTGTGTAACCATGCGATGGTAAGCCCCATATACTGTAATATGATTGGTCACTAGTTGATGGGCTTCCATTAAACATCTTAAGATGGTAGTCTCATGAGCCGAGGATGATGGTATGAGACCTATACCCGAGCTGTCGGCCTACGCTGGGCCATGTACTCCCCGCAGTGACCTTTGAGCTTATCTAAATTGGTTGGTTGTAAATGAACTAATAATGACTTGGCTAATCATGCATACATGGCACGTATTGTTCCAATTGGATGATGTTTCCCAGGTTCGATGATTGCATCGGTGACGGCCCACTGTCCGAACGGATGAGCATCCTCAGGGCGATGATTGCATTCACGCATCCATGCATCTAATAAGACTGCATTTACTCTATTTTGGTTGCCTGGATGTTTTATACTATTTCTTACCTAATGCGGCGGTGTGTAATCTTGAGAATAATTCACACTGAGTTGGCCACTCATCCATCAAATATATAACCGTACAGGTAGCACGGGTGGCTTAAGTGAATTTCAGGTTCAAGTTGATGAGGAGTCGAGTGCAATTGCCAAGGTTGCATGGTTGTATTTTCCTGGAGGAGCTGCGCGATCTTGCGGCTTATATTTATGTGCTTTCTGCTATTCTTCATGTATTAAATCTTGTAAATCTTGTACTTATTAAATTCAGAGGCATTGGTTTGTATAAGTCATTATGGGCTACCTCTTGTATACTCTAAATGAAATCTGAAATTTTCCTTTTATGCTTACTTGTCCATTCTACGCTCATCTGCTTACTCTGATGAAGGATAAAAGAAAAATATTATATCTGACCATCCCTTAAGGTTAACACTCGGGTTTTTGGGAAACGAGTCGTGTACTCGGGTCCTGAAGAGTCGGGGTGTTACAGTTGGTATCAGAGCATAGTTTGGACAAACTTGGCCTTGGGAAATGATCTTATATAAGCTTTGAAATGTATCAAGTTGGAATATTTGAAACTAGAAATTTGAACTTAGGTGAACTTCTCTTAGAGTTAGAAGAATGATTGTGAATATAGAAACCAAAACTTAGGTTCCCTTAGAAGTGACCTGGATGGCAATATAAAATTCCATCTGGGCGAAGAACAATTTGAGAATGTAGAAATTCAAAACCTAGGTCTCCTTAGAAATATTGGAACAACTATTGAGGATTTCCTCTGTAGCTAGGAGGAATTGAGAACAAAGGAAATCAAAATGTTAGGCCCCCTGGACAGTTGTTTGGATAACCATGGGACTTAGAAGTGATCTTAGATTCCCTTGAAAATTTTAGGTTTAGTCATTCAAACTTAGAAATGAAAACTTTAGGTTCCCTTGAAAATTTTAAGATAGACTTTTGGACTTTAGACTCATATGAAATTCCCCTAGAATTAGGAAGGATTTGAGAACGTAGATATCCAAAACTTCATACCCCTTTGAAATCTTAGGGTGAGCTGTTTGAATTCAGGAACAAGAGCTTTGGTTCCCCTATAAATTACTAGAACATCTGTTTGAAACTTGGAAACAAAACTTAGTTCCCCATTGTAAAATATCAGGGTAGCTGTTTAAACTTGGAAACTAAACCTAAATGTTGTGGGTAGACAAATACCATTGCAACGTACAAAGGAACTTAGGCCCCTTGGACATCTATTGAATTGTTGGATAGTCGTAGGACCTAGAAATGAACTTAGGCCCCTTGGACATCTAAGATTAGTCATTTGAACTTAGAGACAAAAACTCTGGTTCCCCTATAAACAAAAGGACTGTGTTTGAAACTTAGCAATACAACCTTAGTTTCCTTGTAAACTACCAACTTAACTATGGGACTTAGGGATTAAATGTGTACCAAACACTCATTATGATGTACGTAAGACTGCATAAGGACATTCCTTATACTTGACCTCCAAATGAACAATCTCTAGAAATCTCTTAGCTAGAAATAACATTACCACGATGATCAACAGATGGAACGAACTTAAACCTTGTAGGAGTAACTTTACTCATCGTAAAGTTTAGTAGACCAAACATTGGTACTCTATGAACTTGAGGAGTCTAATTTGAAATTGATGTTGAACTCCTTAAAACGTTTCTTTAGTAAGAGACAATGAAATAAACATAGATATTATAGGAAATCCTTTACTCTCCATATCGTATATTAAATTAAACCTAAGTACTCACATAAGCTAAGAAAAATTGTTAGGAGTGTAACTTGAATTCCCTAATGCATTCCGTTAATTAGAAACAACAATTCTCAGAAATTCCAGTGCTTAGAATTAACTAGAGATAAAATTAATACAAATTTTAGGTAAGTTTTCAACCATAGGCTAAGCATGTCGAGTCTAGATTTGAAATCCTAGGTGAACTCGGCAAATTTCAAACTCAAATTTCCGTGTAGGAATTCTGGACATAAAACTTTTAAGTAGCGCTTAGCTAATCTGAGTGCGCAGCGGAAGCGTAATAGGTCACATAGATTTGTCCTTTATGAGGATATAAGATTACATGATATTTTCCCTGAGTCCAGAATAGACGGGATCACAAGTCGATGGAATCATATTTATACAAAGTGTACATGGTTTGGCTCAAGTCTTAAAGTCCTAGTGAATCTCAATGATCTCAATGCCCTGATCAAGCAAAGAATCAAGACTTACTGGGGTTACGGATTGATACAAATAAATCCTCTGTTCTGCAGACAGATGACCCATGCATCGGGCTCAAACCTACTACAACCATCTATTCATGACAGCCCGAACGCAGGAAACCAAAAAGTCGTATTGTACTTTGAATATTGGGAACTATCATTCAAGGTAAAGGCAAAGCTAGGAGATTAGTGTTCGCCACCCAAATGAACTTAAAATTTTAGTAAGTGCTATGAGAAATCCTAATGTTGACAAGCGTTAATAAGATCCCCTAGTTCTAGTTAATACTGAAATGATTTCTAAAATTTAGTAGAACCTAAACACATCAGTTGATTTGCTAGGATGGAGAGTTAAGGGTTGTGGTGGATTGTAATATAACATTGAAATTTCATAACTTAGGCATACATGAAATAGGGTACACTTTGTTACTGAATCTCGGGGACGAGATTCTTCTTTGAGGGGGTCGATTGTAACGACCTCAGTTTTGAGCGCCTAGTGACATACGATTGTACATATAGGAAAATAATGAATATTATCATCATCCCTAATCATACTAGAAGTACTGAATTTCGGTGACAAAATTCTCTTTAGGGAGGGTAGATTGTAACACCTCGTACTTTTCAGTACTCGGGTGTTCCCATATAACCAAACTTATTATAAATACAAGCCTGACCTAAGTGAACATTCACGTTCATCCTAGTTTAAATCTGACTGTTGAAAACAGTCAACACCTGTGTAGCAAAGATTCCATCCATTAATCTTCGAGACGAACCATTCAGTAATCATATAATATTTAATAAGTATATTTATTTAATTTATTATATTTTACACAAATATGGATCAGAAAAATTATAGATATGCCTTGGTATATTACTTATCATATAGAAGTGTCTGAAAATATATTATAATAAGAGTAATATATATATATATATATATATATATATATATATATATATATATATATAATATATATATATATATAATATATAATGTACGTAAAATCTATGAAAATAATATTAAATGACTAAACATAATGAATATAATTTTACAATATATAATTGAATTAAAAATATTAATATAGTATTGAGTATTTTTATAAACATGTATACCAAAAAAAAAATTAATTATTAGATATTTAAATAAATTTTATATTATTTAACAATGTGATTTTAAAAGAGGTATTGTACAATTTTCAGTCCATACATGTAATATGATATATTAAAAATTATATATTAATGAATATGTGATTTATAGCATATATATAGTAGCATGTTAATACTAGAAATTATATTTATAAATATGTATAAGTTTTTAATTATATTAAGTACAAGTAAATCCATATTAATATTAGTGTTAGTTAATAATACAAGTGGAAAGCTTAAATGAACTCTTGAACTCTTTTAACCGTCAACATTCAATTTCGGGAGGATCCGACCCTTAGATCAACGGGAATCCCCAAGTACGACCCTAGTTTCATTAGTACAGCCCACCTGAGCATTGGATCTACTATGTCTTCGGTCAAGATGGCCTAGTTGATCCATCAAACATTGTGGACGGGGTGGATCTATTGATCACCTCATCGTGGACCCCACATGCAAGCGGATGTACATGTAGGCTGGGTGCGCCCGCACCACACCAGACCGGGAAACCCGGTCAAGCGGGTTGACGCGACTGTAACCAAAAGAAGAAAGAATTCTTCTTCTTCTTTTTTTCTTTCCGCCTCCGGGCGTTTTAAACGCACGACATCCATTTGGATGCGATTAGGCCCACCATCATAGACCCCATGAAGGATCTGAACCCTTCATCATGGCCAGACGATGATTCTAACCAAAACCTAGGGATTTTTGCACGTAAATGCATGCACGAATGGACACAAATCCAGTCGCATAGGGGCTGTGAAAAACCACGTTTCCAAATAAGGGAATTGCCTCCGCTGCTGCCAGCTCAACGATCCGAGTGAGGAGAAAACCACCTTGTCCACTGCTGACCTTTCTCTCACAGAAATTGTTGGGGTACCTAATTCTTGCTTGGCATTATTGAGTTGGATATGGCTATCATCTTGTATACGGTCGGGGCTTTGATTTGAGCAATCTTGGAAGAAGGGTGATAGGTCTATATGAATTTGGCCCATGTCCGGAGAGGGGTCTTCAATTCTAGCCAACGGAATCACCCACGTAGGAGAGATCTCCCCCTGATGGTTGGGAAATGGTAGTAGGATTTCTCAGTTTTTCTCCCTCAGATTGAGAGAGCGTTCTCCTTCGACGGGGAATGGAAAGGTTGGAGGTGATTTGGTAGTGATGTTCATTGCCAGCTTTTGAATTGTTCTCGTCCTGCGAGAGGGGATGCACCTGGAATCTGATATCACTTTGGACTTGATCAGCATTCTCTATTTGATGCTGACTGAGAGTTGAGAGCGGGACATGCGCTAGATGGAGGGTAGCTGAGGGAGCTAGGTGCAGTGCTGGATGGATGGTGGCTGAGGGGAGTGGCTGAGAGACCTCTGTTGGATGGATGTTGCCTGATGGATCTTGGTGCCGAGTAGGGGAACGGGAGCTGTGGACATCCTCTGTCTGCATGGCTGGGGTGATCTGTTGCTGTAGATCAAGGTCCCTGAGGAGTTGAATATCCCTGGATGGGAAGGCAATGGCTAGGGGTTCTGCTGAAGCCGGCCTGGCAGGGATGAAAGAATCCTGAGGACTCACATCGTTCACGGATCTGTTGACTAGGTTCGCCGAGGAGTCCGTAACATATGGTCTTCAATTTTGTCGAGCAGATGGGGAATGACCTAGTTGCTCTCCCCTATTTTGGTAGAAAGTAGTAAGGACCCAATCCCTCGTGTTCTAATCCTTATCTGTCGATTGCTTAGGGGTTGGGTGGGAGTGGGAGAAGCTACGAAGCTCACCCCCAGGATCCTCGATCGCTGCAAATACTGGGTAGGCCTCCTGACCCACTTTAAGTTCAACTATTTTGAATAAATCCCTCTATGGCTTCAAGATAATCTTCACTCTTGCAAAGACCTGGAAGAGGCCATATCTTGCTGAAGAGTCTACCGGAACTACCTTTCCAAAGTGTTGTCCGATGTCAACGATTGCCGATTCGAACCAAGCATGGGCTAGGATTCCATATAATCTAATCCAAGAGCGCCGCCATGACCAATCACAGCGCCAG
Organism: Magnolia officinalis; assembly: GCA_021015155.1. Lineage (NCBI taxonomy): Eukaryota > Viridiplantae > Streptophyta > Magnoliopsida > Magnoliales > Magnoliaceae > Magnolia > Magnolia officinalis. Next base: position 52,253,013 of record JAJHSJ010000018.1, read on the forward strand.
GATGCCAGGGTGCAAACCTGTCCAGGCCCATAGCTGAGTGAAGGGCTGAGTCAGAAGAAAAATCTCTGAGTTCATCTCTAAACTTGAACCGTAGAAGAAAAGCTTGTGGGGACATCCTGATAACATCCACAGCCGATGCTACAAACCTAGAGTTCCTGAGGGCCCGGAGAAGGTGGATGATGGGAGTATTTGGTTGGTTCGTGAAACCCACTAGGGACATCTCCAAACATCGTCCCCTGTGGTGGACCGAGTCTAAGTCCGCTGTAACATAGAAGGACTCAGCGACCGATTGTTTCGGATCCAAGGGTGGGGGCCCCACACATGAAGGATGATCCACATCAAAGGTGGGCCTTAATGATGAGTGGCCTATATTCAAGGCGGGCCTTGCATGATGGATGTCCCGAGGTGGGGCCCACACCACATGATGGGTGGTGAATATTGAAGTTGGATTCCACCAGATGGACAATAACATTTATGGTGGGCCCGCACATAATGGACAACCAACATCAAAGGTGCGCCCTAAATAATTGATGGTAAGCATTAAAGGTTACCCCTAGTGATGAATGCTCTAGATTCAAGGTGGGCCCAGCATGATGGCCGACCCACATTAATTAAAGATGGTGCCATGCAATGAATGGTGTACGACATCAAAAGTTGGCCTCATATGATGATTGGTGAAAGTGAGGGGAATTGTTTTTTTTTTTTTTTTTTTTTTTTTGTCTTTTTCCATATGTGATTTTCAACTAATCGAGCCCATAGTTCTAATTCTCATTGGGAGGACTTGAAAGCAGGCCAAGTTGACCCGATTTGGTGAGATTTTGAACTGAGTATCTAAGAAACTCGACCACATTCATAGCACTTTAGCACATACCTTGAGGATCTCCGGCGTGATTCGATTAGGCCCCCGTGATGAGAATGCAGCCATAGTGGGAGCGGGCTTGGTTTGGATCCTTGTCATAGGCCGGGTGATGTAAGCTGTCGGTGATGGAGTGGATCGAATGTAGGACAATAATGCAAGAGTGCCATTCCAGGCGATATCAGTAGCTGGGAGGAGATGAGGCCATGCCAAGGCATCGGTAATGGGCACATGCATAACGATGGCACCGACACCTCCTGCCCTTTTCACTACAACGCCCTTTTTCGCACTACTGATCGATCCAACTTGACAGGCAACAATCTTTCCTGTTACCTTTTTAGGATTGAGTGAACCTGGTAGACAGAAGCTGGCATTGTGAGCTGTTGATTTGGCAGATTTAGCATCACCGGATATGATCAATGGATATGATTTGTTGGGTGGAAGGGCTGTTTGTGAGAGGCTCTGTCCCTTGATGCGCTTGTTATTACCAAGCTGGACGTATGATGGGAATTCCCTGTCCATTGTACTGGCCCCCACAGTTATGATCCAAGGGGCTACATTTTCAACCGTACCACTCTTGGGACCCGAGTTCCCAGCCGAGCAGATGACGGTGATACCTTTTATGACAGAAAAGAAGGATCCAATAGCGATGGCACTTTGAAAGTATTCATCGACGTCTGCCTCACCAGCGGAGATGGATAACACATCTACGCCATCGCTCATCGCTGCTTCAAAGCCTGCGAGGAGATCCGCAGGATAGCAGTCGTCCCAGCAGACTTTGTATGCGGCCACACGGGCATTGGGTGATCCGCCTTTTGCTGTACCGTTGCCATAACCGAGGAAATTTGCTACGGGAACGGAGCGACCACCAGCCGTTGAGAGAGTGTGGGTCCCATGGCCATCGGTGTCACGTGCGGAGAGTGTGATGTTGATTGGGCCATGTTCGGCCTCGTACCCTTCCTTAAAGTATCTGGCTCCGATCAGCTTCCTGGTGAATCCATTAGTCAGAATGATTAGATACAGTGGTTGTATCATAATTTAAGATACATCCTCGTTTGACAAACGTATCACACGTGCAGGACACAATCTCAATATCGATGGACATGACACTGTACTCGTGTGGCAACCCCAATGAGTAGATGCGCCTTATTTAAGTACCATCTGAAAATAACAGTGTGGTCCACTTTTTCCATGGATAGAATATTCTTGGTATATGACATGGTTGGGGGAAAATAATCTGAACTATACATCATGTAATTAAAATTTGAAATGATAACGTGCAGTACTCCTGCCCATTACAATTTTTAAACCTCATTCAAAGAGTAGGGTAATTTGAGGTTTTTTTTTAATGCATGGATGTAAATATTCTCTAGTAAGGGTTGATTAAGGGTTATGGGTGTTAGAGAGCTTTAGGGCTAGAATTCACTTGAGAAGGTACTGATTTCAACAGGAATTCATTTGTGGACATAAGCAGGTCTGTATTTTGTGTATGCTTATTTTCTTTATTGCTTCCATTTGTTACTTACAGTCATCTTTCCTTTATAATAGGTCCACCTACCAAAAGGTGGGACCACCTATAACCTATATCATCATTGAAAAAAAGGTCACAATTGTTGTTTATATCAGGAAAAAATTTTGGCATATTAAGGTCCGTGTAATCTACATCAAGCTACTATTGTAAATGACCGTGATTAAGCAAAGATACTCTCTTAATCAAACTAGAGTCTTATAGTGGAACACCTAAATGTAAGAGTGAAAATCTAAGATTCAGCCACCACTAACGTTTCAAAGGATTCTCTGGATTTGCTAAGAAAAATTACATACCCAAAACACCCATATGAAGAGTCCAAAAGGATTTTAAAGACTAGCGAGAGGCTTCCACTACCTCAAGAAAGTTATAAAATGAAGATCTAAAGAAGAGTTCGAGATCCAACGCCAAACAAATTTATCTATATGTCTAGTTTACCTTCATATCTATTTTAATTTTTCTAGCTTAGTTTGGTACTAGTATTAGCGCCCGCTGTAGTACGCTTATCATAGAAGTATGTTAAATATCTATAACCTTAAGTTGCTAGATCCCCATGTCCATTTGACCTCCGATTAAGTTGTTCGTACATCAACTATATTCTACTAATCATTAGCCTTGATCGCCTACTCCAATAGATGCATCAAGTATTCTTCTTCTTCTTCTTCTTCTTCTTCTTCTTCTTCTTCTTTTTCACTTTAATATTAAGAGTACATGGTACAACGATTGTAACAAGGCCAGTATATTAATAAAGATTGATGATGTTAATGTTGCGCAGCACGCCAACAACGCAGTGAGCCGAGATCTAATCTCAGGCCTCACCCACAAATGATAAACAAGAAGAAATATAAACTAGAAACAGATTAAAGCAATCCAAACACACCACAAGACAAGATATACGTGGAAAAAAACCCCAATAAGGGTAAAAAACCATGGATGTAAACTTCCACTATGAAGAACAAAGATTACAAGGTAATAAACTAACCTCTATCTTGGAAGAACATAGAAAACCCTTTGCCCATACCTTAGAATTATTTCCCCAATATTCCAATACACTTAGAAAAGCCCTAAGAACACCTATATATAATTTAGGCAACTTTCATTCCGCGTCCTTGCGAAAGGCGACACCAAAATCCGCAGTCCGCATCGGATTCGGAAACGAATTTGCGTAACTACGACCGGTCAAGCAACCCCTACGACCGATCGTGAATGGGCCACGACCGGTCAAGCACCTCGGGACTAAAAAATGATGTTCGCTGGACTTTGAATCGAACCGGTTCACGACCGGTCGAACGGGCCCCTACGACCAGTCGAGCATAGCTCACGACCGGTCGAAGATGGCCCCAGATGTGGCTCCATATCTCAACAATCTCCCACTTGGAGACACATCGCCTTAAACTTTCGTCTTCTTCATCCGGAGTGCACCACCTCCCAGTCTTCAAGCCTGAAGACCAATCAAAGCTGAACAGAGCTTCAGCTCTCGCTCGTGTGTCCGCCTTGGTCAACATATCCGCAGGATTCTCACTTGTATGAATCTTCTCCAGAGCAATCGATCCATCTTCCAGTAACGAACGTATGAAGTGATATCTAATGGCAATATGCTTGGTCCTTGAATGAAAGGCTGAATTCTTAACCAAGTGTATTGCACTCTGACTATCACTATACACCTTGCAATCTGCTTGCTTCTTACCCAACTCTTCCATGAAACCTTGCATCCATACCATCTCCTTGCACGCTTCTGTAGCCGCAACATATTCTACCTCTGTCATACTGATAGATACTATCTTCTGTAACTGAGAGACTCAACTGACTGCTGCACTACCTAGAGTAAAGAAATAACCTGTAGTGCTTCGTCTTCTGCTGTCGATGTCTCCTGCCAAGTCTGAATCCACGTAGCCTTGTAGCTTGATTTCCGATCCACCACAGTACAACCCTACATCCTTAGTACCTACCAGGTATATAAGAATCCACTTCACAGCTTCCCAATGTTCCTTCCCGAGATTGTTCATGAACCTACTAACAACTCCTACTGCTTGAGCAATGTTTGGCCTCGTGCTCACCATAGCATACATGAGACTCCCTATGGCTGGCGTGTATGGGACTTTAGCCATGTAGTCTCGTTCCTCCTGCGTCTTTGCACCTTGCTCCTTAGATAGCTTGAAGTGGTTGGCTAATGGAGTACTAACCAGCTTAGCACCTCCTATATTGAATCGATTAAGTACCTTGGCTATGTACTCTGCCTATGACAAAATCAGTTTCTTGTTTCCCTGTCACACTTTATCCTCATGCCTAGGATTTGTTTTGTAGCTCCTAAATCATTCATGGCAAATTCTCTACACAGTTGTCTTTTGAGATCTGAGATGTCCTTCATGCTTGAACCGGCCACAAGCATATCATCAACATACAGAAGGAGGATGATGTATGACATATCAAACTTCTTCAAGTAACAACAGTGGTCTACATGACATCTCCTAAAACCATTTCCCGACATGAAACTATCGAACTTCTTGTACCACTGCCTCGGGGCCTGCTTCAGGCCATATAGACTCTTCTTCAGTCTGCACACCTTGTTCTTATTACTTGGTGCCACGTATCTTGTCGGCTAATGCATATATATCTCTTCTTCAAGGTCCCCATGAAGAAAGGTTGTCTTAACATCTAACTGCTCTAAATGTAAGTCCTCTGTAGCCACTATACTCAAGACCATGCGAATCGTAGACATTTTCACCACAGGTGAAAATATTTCAGTGAAATCGATACCTGCCTTCTGTTGAAATCCTTTCACAACCAATCTAACCTTGTACCATTTCGAACCATCGTGCTCCTCCTTCAGTCTGTAAACCCACTTGTTATGAAGAGCTTTCTTACCCTTAGGTAGAATGACTAGCTCCCATGTATGATTAGACTCAAGAGAGTCCATCTCATCATCCATGGCCTGCTCCCACTTAACGCGTATATCTGACTGTAACGCCTTTTCAAAACATTCCGGTTCACCATTATCTGTCAGCAGTAGATAATGTAGGTAGGGTGAGTATCGGACCGTGGATCTCCTCTCCAGAGTAGACTTCCTCACAACCGGTGTATGTGGCTCTGCCTCATAATGCTCTAGTGCATGATCATCTTATGGCGCTGTAACACCTGTGTTCGGTAACTCTTCCAACTCTACGAATTCTTTTTCCTCGGCCTTATTTTCCTGCACACTATCCTTATACATCACTTTTTCATTGAAGACTACGTTCTTGCTTCTGATGATTTTCCTATTTTCTGCATCCCAAAACCAATAGCCAAAATTATGCTGCCCGTAGCCTATAAACGTACACCTCCTGGACTTCGCATCCAGCTTGTTTCTGTACTCTACATCAATGTGAACATATGAAGTGCAACCAAACACTTTGAGATGTGCAAGGTTCACTCTTTTCCAGTCCATGCTTTTTCTGGTAACCCACCATCCAATGGTGCTGAGGGACTTCTATTGATGAGATATGCGGCAGTATTCACAGTATCTGCCCAAAAAGTCTTGGGCAACCCTGCATATAACCTCATGCTCCTAGCGCGTTCAAGGATGGTCCTGTTAATGCGCTCAGCCACACCATTCTGTTGTGGTGTTCCTGGAATCATTTTCTGATGTTTGATTCCACTTGCTGACAATACTCCTCGAACCTCTTATCACAATATTCTCCCCCATTATCAGATCTTAGATACTTTACTGTTTTACCTATCTCGTTTTCTACCATAACTTTTCACTTCTGTGTCGGTCCCCACACATCAATGTGTACAATCTCCAACAAATGCGTCTTTGGAGCGCGTCCCGTCTTCTTGAAGCTTACCCTCTTCTACTTGTCATACACGCAGTCATCGCAAAATTCTAAGTCAATAGACTTCGGCCCTGGTAGCTTCCCTTTTGACAATAGCACTTTCATCCATTTTTCAATCATATGTCCCAGCCTTTGATGCCATAACCGCCCATTCACACCAGTTGATGCGACTGCAAGTGAACAATACGATCCTGAAGTCACGTACAAAGTACCTTCCTTTTTGCCTCAAGATATTACCAAGGCACCTTTTGTGATCTTCCAGGAGTCACTGGTGAATGTCGTCACATAACCGGTATCGACCAACTGTCTTACTGAGATTAGATTCCTTCTCAAACTTGGTACATGTCTGACATCCTTCAATTTTAAAAACGTTCCGTCTTTCTGATTGACCTGAACGTCCCCCTTTCCAACTATACTACATGGCTCATCATCACCCTGGTAGACTCTCCTAAAGTCACCTGACACATAATCACGTAGAACTTCCTTACACGAAGTGGCATGAAACGAAGCACCCGAGTCTATAATCCAAGACTCATTCCTCGCATCGAGAGACAAGATCAATGCCTCTGTGTCGCTCTTCTTAGACAGATTCACTGAATCCTTCCCGCCTTGAGAGCCTCCTTCTTGTTTCTTGAGCGCCCTGCAATCACGTTTCATGTGTCCCTTCTTGCCACAATACCAACACCCGTCTTTGTCTTTCGGTCCCTTTGACTTCTTCCTCGACTTAGAACGCCCGTGTTTATTGCCTCATTTGTTCAGCGATCTTCCTCTTTTTTCAACGTTTAGAGCATTCTCTGAGTCCTCTGAAACTCTTGATGCCTTCTTTCTAGATTCTTCAATGAGAATTAGATCGTCCGCATCATCAAATTTCAGCTTTGTCGACCCTGAAGAATTGCTCACAGCAATCACCAAACCATCCCAACTGTCTAACAGACTGGATAAGATCAATAGCTCCCTGATCTCATCCTCAAAAATGATGCCAACAGATTCCAACTGGCTCGTGACTGTATTGAACTCGTTTAGATATTCAACCACGCTCTCACCATCTGACATCTTCATGTTGAATAGTTGTTTCATAAGATGAACCTTGTTGGACGCTGAGGGCTTTTCATACATAGTGGTTAGGGCTTCCATTATTTCTTTTGTAGTTTTCACCTTGGATATATTGAAGGCGACACTCTTAGACAAAGAGAGTCGGATCGTTCCTAAAGCTTTCTTATCCAGTAAAAACAATTCATCATCTGTCATCTTTTCTTGTTTCTTCTCTTTTCCTCCTAAAGGAATATAAAGGTCCTTTTGAATCAGATAATCCTCCATCTGCATCTTCCAGAAGGCAAAGTTTCAACCATAAAACTTCTCAATTCTAGTTTTCCCTTTTTCCGTCATCGCTCTCAATAGAACTAAACCAATATCTCTGATACCAGTTGTTGCGCAGCACGCCAATAACGCAGTGAGCCGAGATCTAATCTCAGGCCTCACCCACAAACGATAAACAAGAAGAAATATAAACAGAAATAGATTAAAACAATCCAAACAAACCACAAGACAAGATATACGTGAAAAAATCCCAACAAGGGTAAAAAACCACGGATGCAAACTTCCACTATGAAGAACAAAGATTACAAGGCAATATACTAACCTCTCCCTTGGAAGAACATAGAAAACCCTTTGCCCATATCTTAGAATTATTTTTTCAATATTCCAATACACCTAGAAAAGCCCTAGGAACACCTATATATAGTTTAGGCAACTTCCCTTCCGCATCCTTGCGAAAAGCAACACCAAAATCCGTAGTCTGCATCAGATTTGGAAACGAATCTGCATAACTACGACCGGTCGAGCGACCCCTACGACCAGTCGTGAATGGGCCACGACCGGTCGAGCACCTTGGGACCAAAAAATGATGCTTGCTGGACTTTGAGTCCAACCGGTCCACAACCGGTCAAGCGGGCCCCTACGACCAGTCGAGCATAGCTCACGACCGGTCGAAGACGGCCCCAGACGTGGCTCCATATCTCAACAGTTAAGGCTAGTCTTTATCCTCTTTTTATGTGTGAATCTTCTATTACGATTGAGAAATGTGACATTAAAGTAGTGGTGGGATGACAAGTCGTTAAAACTGGTTGATTTAGTGATCGACCATATAAGGCAAAAAGAGCTCATTTGTAGAGGGTAACCTCTTCCTTTTTTCAAATCGCCTAAGTACGGTGCACACTTTTAAATCAGTTGGTGATTGAGAGGACCTTGTGATTTGTTTCAATTTCCAATTTATTCGTCTTGACGTAAAGGAACCGACCAAGTTAGCCAATAACTTTAAGTTGAGCAAACTCTGACATGCCACTCAACTACACACGTACTTTCAATCCAGACCTTTGATCGAACGAGTGAATTTGATTGATTGAAGTGAGGGCAATATCATTTTTTTTCTAGAAAGCCTCAGTTGGGTTTATCAACATTTTTAACAACGGGTATCAAGTCTTACCCAAATCTCCAAACCCCAACTGAACCCAAGCCTCTCCTCTCTTTTTTACCAAACTTGGGCCTTGTTGTGGGAAGGCCTTGGGCCTGGATCTTGTTGGTTGACATGGCCAATTAAGTGACACCTACTCTAAAGGTGCAACCAAATGCCTACTGAAAAGATAAGGCTTGGGTACAACCCTCACTTGTCCTAAGATGGACATCAACTGGGTGGTGTAGAGCAGGTCTCAAATTATTTCATGGCTAAGATGGACCAGAAAAGGCCCGATCGAAGACGACAGTGATCCAAACCGTCAGAACTTAAAACGGACGTATCTCGCAAACTGGAATAAGTTATCGAATGTACCATATATGATTTTAGGGTAGGACGAGCTAGTTTAGCCATCCAACCTAGCTACGCTGGGTTACTTATGCCGAATTTGTGAGATTCTATTAGATTGATAGTCGAATTCCCTGTTTATTTTCATTTTTACTATTTTTAGTAAGTTTTAGTTTGATTGTAACTCTTCATACATTGGGCTTTAGGAGTTGTGTCCAACACGAAAAGTTCTTAGAAAAATTAGGGAACATCATGGTTCGGCCGAATAGGACAGTTACTATTTTTAGCCGAAAATCATGCGCACTAGTAGGAATCACGACCGTCCAGAAATAGTAAGTTTACTATTTATAGTAAGTCACAATTTCTAAGAGTTTTAGTTGTAGTTTAATTCTGAAACTTTTTCAACGACTAATATCCATATTTAAAGGGTTGTAATCTCGTTTATTTGAATCATCAATCAATTTATAAATTTCTAGAAATTATTTTCTATTCTCTTCTTTTCCTGGTGGACTCGAGGTATCTCTGTGATGAGTCCAAAGAAGTTCTGTGAATTCACAATAGTTATCCATCTGAAGAAGATGGTGCTCAACCTCAGCACGTCCTCCCTTGCGTTATTGGGCCTCGGTCACCATGACGAATAGGTTTTATTCACACCGTAAATCTATTTTACCATATCGATTCAGGCCAAACCCAAAAATGAGGAAGATACAAGGATCAAGTGGACCAATCATCATTATAATGATGCCCAGATAGAAACCTTCCTAGGCCAATCGCAACATTTATTTTTGATCCAACCTGTTCATAAGGCCATGTGGGCGTGGATGAAGGTAAAACACAAGTATCAGCTTGATCCAAAACAGTACGTCCCCAAGAAATTTTCAACAGTAAAGCATTTAATCCCCACTTCGTGGGTCACTTCAGCCTCGGATCTGCCTCATTTATTTGACTTATAGCCTAAAATTATATGATAAAATGGATAAATGGTGTGGATAAAACTCATACATTATGGTGGCCGTTCAAAGTCCTAACATGTGCCAAGTTCGGGACGGGAGGGGTAATGCCCGATCCATATCCCTGGGCGGTCTTTGATTGAAAATGGAAAGCATAATGATTACGAGAGGGTGGTATTTGTCTTTGAGCTGAATGAGGGGACCATGTGTCAAATAAATATATATGTCGTCTACTTATTATTAGACTGCACATTTTTTTTACACACGCACACACACCCCACACACGCACGCTGTAGCAGAATTTCACCACCTATGGGTACTCGAACCCTTGACCCGGTGTTGAAACTCCTGAGAGTCTACCACCCGAGTAAGAGTTAGGATCCTATTAGACTGCACATTGATTTATATGTATATCATGATTAGATGAACCTATTTGGGGTGTTGGATCTTGTAAGAACGTTACTCACATCTGGCAATACTTTGACTCAATTACTTTTTCTTTTAGAAATAGTAATGTGGATGAGGGAATTTCAATGATTTTAACATGCCCAAAAGGAAAGGTTTCACACCACTTGGACTATATTATTATTTTTACAAAAAATAATGTAAGATAAAGGAATCTCAATGATTTAACATGTCTTTTTGGGAAGTGGATTGCATGTTCCCGGGCACAAAAATATTCTTGTGCCATTGTTGTCAGAAGTTGCGGGACCATAAAGATGTCTGTGACTAATCCACTCAGTCCAGTTTTTAAAGACTACAGTAAGACATGAATCTAAAACTCAAGAAGATCCAAAAGTTAGGTAGGTCATATATACAACACAAAACAATAAGGATTAAACTGTTGTATTTGATGTCTTAAATCGAGTTAGCACAGAGCATGTCGATGCAATTGATAGATTATTCGATGTCAGCTTTGATGGCATCAAACAGTGCTCAATCCCATTGAGATTTTTTGAAATTTCTTCAGTTGGTCATTGGACTACCAGGGCATCCTTTCGATGTCATTGATGGCCCTTCGACGCCATCGAAATAGGCTCGATGCAATCGGAGAAAATCAGATTTTTCAGTTTTATCTGTAGACAGTTTGGGTGCTAGTTCGATGCCATCCAAGGATAAGTTTTGATGACATCGAATGTGTTCGATGTCATCGAATTGATCAACACAGAATATGCAGAGTTATGATTTTGCAGAATTTGTTTCCGATTTCGTTTGGGATTCCTTCTTAGCTTATATATATGGATGTAAACGGGTTTGAGAGAATATTCTAAGATTCCTAAATCGTCCAAGAGTTTCAAAGGTTATAACAAGGGTGAGATTAGAGGTTGTTCGAATCGGATAAGCTCTATACTTTGTAATTTCTGCTTTCATAGTGATATTTGTTGCTTTGTGTCGTGTTTTTTTTCCGCAAGGGTTTTTCTATGTTAAAATCGTTGTGTTATTTTCGTTCTTGCTTGGTGCTATTGGATTACTCTCCTAGATTCATCTCTGTGTGCTTCTAAGGTCCTTCAACAAGTGGTATCAGAGCAAATGTTGGGGCACAGGCTTGAATCTGAAGGGAGTATCAATGGAAAATCCCAAGTATGATATTGAGAAGTACTCGAGTAAAAATAAATTTGAGTTTTTTTTTTTTTTTTAAAGAAGCATTTGTTTCATTAATCTAAATGCTGTTTATAGAAGACATACAATTTCGGGCTGGACGTCCAATACAAAAAGTTTGAGGAGGCAGCCTATCATATCGTAGATTGAATCTAAACAAATACTCATTTTGATTCTCTGACTATACCTAGGTCCACTCGGTTAAGAAGGAGTTCCCCTTTGATCATAAACGGGAGGTCCTCAAGTTGCTCGAAGTCCTTGTCCAATTGGTTTTCACTGCCCATATGTGCCAGCCCATCAACCACTCTGTTTGCTTCCCTCATTACGTGCTGAATTGAGATGGTGGCTTTCCCCTGTTTTTTCTTTTTTCTGTCCTCCTCTTCTAGTAGAAGATGTTTCATGGGCTAGGACTTGTGTTTGAAGAAATAGTCACAGCTGCTTCTAAGTAACTTTCTACTTCAATTAAATTAAATCCTTTCTCCGAGCAGAGATTCAGCCCATCCAGCATTGCTTTTACTTCAGCCTGGAAGTTCATTCTGATGCCATAACCTCTCGAGAAAGCAAATATCAATTCACTTTTATTGTTTCGGCACACTCCCCCACTTCCTGAGTGGCCCGGGTTTCCACCAGAGGACCCGTTTACATTCAATTTCACCCATCCCACCGCCGGCCTTTTCCATTTGATAATGCACAGGGGTTTGATTCTACCTTGATTTGATTGGATGCCCAAGTCTTAAAGAGCCTCGATGTTGTTGACACTTTTGCTTGGCGGGAACGGGAATGAGGAGATGATGACAGAGAACCATCTCTGAATTTTGGCTATAAACTGGTTCACTTTTAGCTGGTATTCGACAAACCGTTTCCTATTTTTAATATTCCAGAGCTCCCATAAAATTAGTTGAGGAGCTATCCCTTGGAGGATACCGATGCTTGAGTTACCATTAACCAAGCTTCACCACTAAGAGGCTCGACTTGCTGCTGATTGGCCTTCAAGGAAGGAAACTAATAGTAGGGTGGAGAATTTTCACCAAATATATGTTGCGAAAACTCCATTTGTAAATAGGTGATCCAGAGACTCCTCTTGGTGGCTATCTGCACCTTCACAGCATGTACAACATGAGGCAAGAATTGCTCCCTTTCTTTTAACGTTGATGTCTACCGGGATTGCTTTATTTAGGATTTTTCAGACGAAGACGGAGATCTTCAGTGATAATCTGTTTTGCCAAACCCACTTAGCCTAATGCCTTCTGTCTCTTACCAAGCGAACTATCTTCCATGTAGATTTAACTGAGAATTTGCCTAACTGTTCCCCTGTCCAAATGACGCGGTCCTTGTTTCTTTGGGTTCTAATTCCCTCCTCCTTTATGTGTTTTCGAATGCTTGACGGGATAATGGTGGTTAATGCAGTACTCGAAAGGAATCCATCAGTCCCAAGCACCTCATTGGTTTTCCTTTGGTGGAGGCATTGGGGCATCTGCCTTGTGAGCCAGTGTTTGAGGGGACCGAGTCATGTCCAATTGGTGGTCCAAAGGTTGTTGTTTCCTTCACCCACCAACAACCGTGAGTTAGCTTTCACCAGATTGGTCCGATTTAAGATTTCTTTCCAACACTGAGAGGCAAACACTTTGATGGGATCACCTGTAGAATGAGCTTCCACCCTGTATTCGGCTCTCATGAATGTGGCCTATAAACTATTCCTATGATTGTTGTTGGACATCCATGCCATTTTCATTCTAAAAGTTGTCATAACATCCTTGAGAGATTTAACTCCGAGACCACCTTCTTCTTTAAGAGCTATTACTTTTTCTCCCATTTAATCCAGTGCTAATTTTTCTTGCCTTCAGTCCATCCCCAGAAAAAATCTTCCATTCCTTTTTCAATTTTCTTTAAGATCCCTTTGGTAAATCTATCACTCCTAACGTGTGAATCGGGATGCTTCTTAGTACATGTTTGATGAGAATGGCTTTACCAGCTTGGTTTAAAAATCATCCTTTCCACCCTGAGATTCTGTATAGAATTTTGTCTAGCATTGGCCAAAAATGGACTTTCTTGGGTCTACCTCTTATTAGGGGGACCTCTAGATAAATTAAGGGAGCACTTCAGTGGGTGGAGCGGTAGCGGCTGTTGCGGATTCCATGTCTGCACGTATATGGCATGCTCGTCTGGGACACATGAATGAGCAGGGTATGAAGGTACTTGAGGAAGAAGGCATAACTCTGGATAATATTCACACAAGCGTGAATCCGGTGGACGTGCTCACCAAGGTTGTTCCTACGAAGAAGTTTAAGCTCTATACAACTTCTCTAGGCTTGGCGATTGCATAAAAGGAGGACAGAGTGTGCATGAGAAGCGATAATGGAGCTATGATGCAAGGCATATATAAGTAAAGAAGACAAGAAGCTATATGTTTGATGATTGAAGACATGGTGGAGATTGTTATATTTGATATCTTAAATCGAATCAGATACAGAGCCTGTTGACGCAATTGACAGAATGTTCGATGTCACCTTCGATGGCATTGAACAGTGCTTGATCCCATCGAGATTTTCTGGATTTTCTCCAGTTGGTCGCTGGACTAACAAGGCATCCTTTCGATGTCATCAATGGGGCTTCGATGCCATCAAAATAGGCTCAAAGGATAAGTTTCGATGATATCGAAGTGTGTTCAATGCCATCGAACCGATTGATGCAAAATACGCAGAGTAACGATTTTGTGAGATTTGCTTTCGATTTCGTTTGGGATTCCTTAGCTTATAAATATGGATGTAAACGGGATTGAGAAAGTATTCTAGAGTTCCTAAATCGTCTAAGGGTTTCAAAAGGTGTAGCAAGGGTGAGATTTGAGGTTGTTCGAATTGGGTAAGCTCCATACTTTGTAATTTCTGCTTTCATAGTGATATCTGTCGCTTTGTGCCATGCTTTTTTCCCACAAAGGTTTTTCCACGTTAAAATCGTTGTATTATTTTCGTTCTTACTGGGTGCTATTGGATTACTCCCCTAGATTCATCTTTGTGTGCTTACGCGTTCCCCCAACATAAATGCCAACTATTGGAAACTTTGTTAGGATTATAGTATTGCGTAAGAAATAAGAAGTGGATAAAAAGATCTTCAAAGATGTGGAGTACTTTTTGTAAGCTTACAGCCAACCGAAGTCTAATTCTACACATCAATAGGTGGTTGACAGAATGTTACGAC
>JAJHSJ010000018.1:52267849-52411599 GCA_021015155.1 Magnolia officinalis
AATTCTATAATATGAAGATGACAGAATGGTCGGATCTTAATGAACACATCGACACGTTCAATCAGATCAACACTGCTTCTTACGATGTGGCCCACTTGAGATTTCCATCTACCTCATTGTGGGCTCATGCCATAAAATGATTTAGAAAAATAAATGAACAATGTGGATGAAACACATACATCATGGTGGGCCCACATAGCACCGACCACTGGCCATTGGCTAGTGCAGAGTCCCAGATAAATATGCGTGTGGTCTACAATTGCAAGATTACACATTGATTCATATGTATGTACATAATAGAAGGTTTTTTTTTTTTTTTTTTAATGGCCAATCACCATTATTTTTTTTTTAAGGTTGAACCTTTTGGACGTCCTGAACACGTCACTCGGGGTCTTATGAGACATTGGACTCCATTACTCTATTTTTTGGAAAAAATAAAATAGATGAGGTAATTTCAATGATTTAACATGTCCAAACGGGTAGCGGACTGCAGATTGCTTGTGCCACTGTTGTGGGAAGCTATGTGGGGCCCGCAGAGATGCCCGTGACAAATTCACCTCATCCATCGGTTTTTAAATATCACAATAAGAAAAATAAGACCGTAATCTAAAAATCAGACAGATTCAAAACTCAGATGGGTTATACCATACGAAAAGGTAGGGATTGAGCGCCTACCATTGGAAACTTTGTGGGGGCCATAGATATTTTGTATCAGGATGATATTTGTGCATACTGTTTATCTGAGTGGCAATAACCCTATCTACAGTTTGGATGGCATATAAACATCATCGTCAGCTACAGGAAGGTTTCAACAGTGGATTATCCGTTCACACTCTTTCATTTGGCGTGCCTCACCTGATTCTTGGATCTGCATCGGTTTTTTTTATTCCTGAATATTGTCGTCTTAAAAACCGATGGACGGAGTGGATCTGTCAGGGGCATCTCTGTGGGCCTATAGTACGAACATGGATTGTGCGGTGAGTTCAGTAAATTCTATCGGCCCCACTGTGATGTACTGTGATGTATGTGTTTTATCCACGCGGTCCATCCGTATCTCCAGCTTATTTTGGGGCATGAAACAAAAGTGGAAGCATATCCAAAGCTCAAGTGGACCACACCACAGGAAAAGGTGAGAATGGAATGAGTACCGTTGAAAACTTCTTGGGCCCCACAGAAGTTTTGGATCAACCTGATATTTCTGTTTGCCCTTGGTACAGGTCTTTGAGACCTTATGAACAGGTTGGATGACAAATAAACATCAACATGGACCCTGAGAAGGTTTCAACGGTGGATGCCATTATGCCCATTGTTTTATGTGGTGTGGTCCACTTTAGTGTTGGATATGCTTCAATTTTCGAGTCGTGCCATCAGACGAGCTGAAAAAAAAAAAAGAAAAAAAAAAAAGAAATAAGAAAGAAGAAAAAATTAGTAGAGAGTTGCTAAGTGCTAACCGCGGGTGAAGGCTTTGGTTATTCGAGGAACTGCGCCCTAAAGCTAAAACCACCTTGATTAGGAAGATACGTGATCTAAAATTAGTACAGAGAAAATTACCTGTTACAACGAACTCCACCCTTTTTTATCACATGATCCCTTCCACCTCTTTGGAATGGGCCCAATTCCATCATCGTTGAAGCTCTCTGATTCCGGCCAAATGCCCGCACTATAAGAAATACCCTTATTAGGGACGTTTTTATCACAGGCGGCCACAACAAACGCCACCATAGATGGAAATCAGGGGCATTTTTTTTGTGGCCGCCCATGTAGGATGAAGCCACCACCGCAGATTCCAAATTAAAAATAAATAAAAAAAAACCTAAAATATATTTTACCCCCAAATCACCCGCCCGAATTCCAAATGGCGCTTCTTCTCCCGCGCGCCTCTTCTCTCCAAAAACTTTCTCCCCTCTGTCTATTCCTCGTTAGGTACACCTCTTCTCTCCAAAAGAATTTTGTTGCTGCTTATTTGGTTAATTAGCACTCCCTTTATCATCTTTGATTTGAAACTTTCCATCCCCCATCTCCAAATCTCATTATCTCTCTTATTTCTCTTCCTTTCTTCTCATTCTTAGGGTTCTTAGATCAGATCTACAGCTCTAGGGCTGGGTTTCGGGAGGAAGGAAGGAAAAGGGAAAAAAAATTAAAAATTCCTAACCCTAATCAACGGAGCAGCTGCATCCCTGTAACCTCAAATCGAAGCCACACTATCTTTATTGGTTCTCCCTCTACGCCTTCACCACTACCAACCTCGCTTGAATCATTGGCTGAAACCACAACTGCAAGATTTGGTTGCCGTGCGACAGAGGCTGACGAAAAGGAAGACCGCCACCAATGACAGCGCCTGAGCTTCCTCTAATGCCATTCTCTCTGGCAAAGAGAGTTTTTCCCAATAGCCAAGCAATCTGATGCGGTTTTCCCCTTTAGGATTCCGTATGAAGAGATATACTTTTGTCATCATGTTGGATTCCGATGACATAAGCGAATTAAGAGGCTGCTGCTTTCGGCCATGGCTGCCAACGACACTAATAGGGTTGTCTATTGTCTCAATGTTGGCTCTAGTGGGTGGTAGCACTAGCGAGATCAAGCTACCATGGTTGTAACTGATAGGTATGATGGATTTCGATAATATCTCTATGCTTGATACACAGGTCTGATGATTCTGATCACGGGATTCTGGTAATCCTTTAATCCCAATCTTAATACAGACTCTTAATGGCGATAGACATCGCTGTTGTGGCTGGATGCCGGAATCGGATGCAGAAACACACCTAATGGCCAAATCTGAGTCCAAGGTCACACAGATCCAGCCTAAGTGTTCCTGATTAGTATGATTGTCCAGACCCTAATGGGATTGAAATCCCCAATTTCTTCCAGATCTGGGGATTTGAAATTGTAACGCCTTGAAAATTGGGGGTCGAGCATAAGCTCCACTCCCGAGTTCCACGCATCACTTATGCAACATGATAATGATGATTAAATGTTGTCCGTGTTAGTGAATTAAACATGAGTGGGATTACACCAAAACAGTATATCATCCTGAGATAATTAAATTAGGCAAGCGAAGACTGTGATAGATATATAAATATATACTATTATAAGTCTCCAGAGTATGAACATGTTACCAGGTTATATATGCATGTATACTTCAAAATGAACAAAAGAATATACATGGGTGCTCCAAAAGTACAGAATAACAAGTGTAATGGTGTCTGATCAACATCCCTGTAACCCCGTCGATCAGAACATGAACTATATAGACCAGCCCGAAAACTGCATGTAGGAGAATGCCTCCTCATCGTCCTCGAAGTCAGGCTCCGCCTCAAGAGTCGCGTCGTCATCTGCAATCAAGACAGAGTCTGATTGGTATTTAAAACACTGTCCCGTAACGTGGGAGTGAGTGGTCAACTCAGTGGAACTATGCAACAAAGGTTAACATGTTATCAATTCAGTCAAGCAGTAATGATAAAGCAGTAAAATCAAACATTCATGAATACTCTTATTAATGCAAGAATGATATGAATAATGATGCATGACCTCGCCTACACTCCCTTATGCGACACCATCTTACGGTCGCGACATGCTTTCTTCCCTCTGTGCTCTTCAACCTAGGGCACATGCAGTGCGATGTTATGAGCGTGAATACCAAGTTTTTATTAGTCCTTTTCATACAGCAGGATTGAGAAACTAAGGTACCTCCCTTATATAAATTCCCAAACAATGATCCATCTAGGGCTGTCAATCCTAGTTAATCACATACGATAGGCAAGTTCAGGTCACTACCACCAACACCCTACCAACTGACAGTCAATTTTCGAAGGCTCGTCGCCAACCCGACTGGGGACCACAGCCAGGCTGTGCCGGGGTAGACTTATTTTGTACTTGAGGTCACTCCACCAGCGCCCTACCAACTGGCAATCTATTTTGGAAGGCTCGTCGCCAACCTGACTGGGGACAACAGCCAGGCTGCACTAATGGAGGCCGACAGCTAGAATACAGTGTCCCATACCACCGTATTCGGTTCACGAGTTTAGAGTTGCTCATTGGTCACTACGGGGAGGCTCGTCGCCCTAGTGTAGGCCTACAGCTCAACCAAAGTGTCCCATACCATCATGTCCGGCTCATGAGTCTTAGCGGATCGAGGTACCAAGGTTAACGGGGTTTTCACTGATGAGTTTGGTACCTTAGGTTCAAGCAGTAGCGTCCAAATATGGTGAACATACATCAGGTCAATCGGGTTACTTGACGAGCTCGACTAGAACGAGCGTACATCGAGTTGATCGACATGAAGTGCGTAAACACTCCGTGTGGCCTAACCACTACCAACAACTCTAGTACAGCTCGGGTTCGTCAAACACGTCCTACATGGCGAATGAATCTCAGTCACAAACTTAAAGCATGTTACCGATTGCCTGGACCATAGCATAACCCCATATACATTCAACCCTAACCAAAAAGCATGTGGAGTAGTTAGAACAGAAGTAACCAAGTAGTCCAATCATATTATCAAGCATGTTATAAGATGCAACATAAACAAGAATCCATACACATGCCTTTCACAAGTAAAGCGAAGAAACTAAACAACTTGTATGGAGGAAATCATACAAATCCCTAAGGTAGTTGAGAATCCTATCTCAACACCCATATACAGTACAATTCACCAAATACTTACTCATACAAACATTTTATCAAACACTTATACTACACCTATCAACTTACATGACTTATGTCAATTTTTAACATGTACTTGGACAAATCCTTCCGACAAGGAGTTGTCACATACACAATCATCATGTACTTGCATCCCATAGCCACGATAGGCACAAATCATGATTTCATATTCATTCAGTCATTTCAACAAACACTTAGACTACACCCTCCATCATACATATTATATATTAGTTATCATACATATAAGGGCAAATCCTTTCGTCAAGGTTTGTCGCCTATACGTAATCATATATCCACGACAATTAGTCATGGCGAGCACGAATGTAAATTCTATACTCATTCAGTCATTTCACAAACACTTAAGCTACACATAATAATACACAACGCATGTTGATATAACATGTATTAGGGCTAATCCTTTTGCCCAGGAGTTATTATATATACATCTAGCATACATAGACGGCAGTTAATCATGGCAAACACCCTTTCAAATTTCATACGTATACGGTACTTTCTACGAATACAAAGAATACGCTAAACGCCACATAGTTCGTATATAACTGAAATGCAAAACAGACATCGCATTTTGCATGTGAAATAGCATCCACGTCAAGAATAAATCATTAACCGACATTGAAAGCCTTGAAAACCATAACCTATACGTCTATAGTCCGCACCTTACGCCGGTAAACGCGTAAAGGAGTCATTTTAGACACTTAGTCTTTATCAACGGCGGATTGGCGACCTATAACATGAATTAGGTTAGCTATTTTATCACTTACACTATCTGAAATCCTAAAAAAATTAGGGGTTGGATTTCTTACCTAAGAACGGGATCGGAATCGCCGGAATAGCGATACAGAAAAGCTGGTTCAGTCCGTGGAGTGATGGGATTGAATCCCAGGGATGAACTCCAACTCTCTCTCTCTCTCTCTTTCTCTCTCTTTCCTCTCTTCTCTCTCCTAGGGTCCCAAATTCGTATGGGATGAGAGAGTGAGGGCTTAAGGCCCTTATATAGGCGCAGAAATGATGGAAATGGCCCCATGGCCAAGGTATACTTAGGTTATAGCCAAAATCCATCTGTTTCGGCTCAACGGAACACTTCTGGAGGCCCCTTTCTACGTGCGGTCGGACTTAAGCTTCCTGACCATGGATCTAGGTCGAGTTAAGTTTTCGGTCCGATTGGATTTACAGATCGACCGTGGCAGACCAGTTTCCGTTCAACGGTCACTGAAACTCGATTAGGGCCACAAGTACACTGCATGTATCGAAATTTCTCTTGATCTGAGGGTGTATTTGGGTCAGATTCTGACGGTCTGAATCCTTATATTCGACCCGCAAGTGACAAGTCTCAGATTACTTTTATTTCTAAAGATACCCACATTTCTCACACACTTCACTCCGGGCTCAAGCGAATAGCTTCGGAATAATATTTGGACTTGATTTTTGAGGTGGTTGTCAAGCCCAGCAAGGCGGTCCTAAGAACTTAGTCTCGTGGTCATCGGACTTTCGACGTGCTGTCCAGATCCGATACGGAGTTTCAATGTGCTCCCGAGAGCATTGGGTAATGAGATTGATTTTAGATTTTAGGGTAACATAGCATCAATGATTCTACAAGTTTTAGGTTTTGCATATCGTATTTAAAGTGGATCAAGCGGATTTCGCAGCTAATCTAATTTACACCTGGTTAAACTTGTATAATTTCTAAGGATTTGGTCCTGAGTGATTTCTGCCTGAGGTGGTACTCGGGTCTGTGTACGGATTTTTCCGGGACGTTACAATCTACCCCCCTTAAATAAAAATTTCGTCTTGAAATTGTCTAAGGGTAATAAGTAAAGGTTTTCGGGTTAGTTCTGTTGGTTTCAGGTTTATATACGTGTTAGGGTATATACAGCTACACTAGCCTAACTCATATCGGTCTACCCCCCTTAAAAGTTTCTACCTTTGAGGTTTGAAGATAAATATCTAAGTCATTATTATCGTGCTAAGTGTCTGATGTTAAAGGTTACCTAAGGGTGGTATGTTCTACCATTTATGATTGGGTTAATACGGAAAGTCAGTTGTGGCTCGAAACCCGATACGTCGATTGCCCGCCTGACCAGGGCAGACAACACATTGTATCCCTTCATAATCCTGATGGATCCTAGCCTTCTGCTCGGTCAAGCAGTGAGTCTTTTGGTAATCACCCAGGATTGAGAATTGAGTTAAGCCGTGAATGCCTCGTACGGATATGGTTATGAAATTTCGAAATCGAATCATCCTAAGTATTTAAGGAGTAGTATAATTCGCTAGGAGGTTCAAGCCTCATGTCTATAAGGTTGTCCTTTGGATCTTGTTAAACGAGAGTTCTTGTTTAACTTATGTTTAACTTGGTGGATAATAAGTTCTTTCCTGGTACTCATAGCCAAAAGACTATACTAGAAGGGTTTTTAATCTCCTAATATTATAGTTGTAGGTCACCATTTCAATCATACGGGTAGGGAGTTATGAGCAGATTTGCACTTTGGTTTCATTGAGGTAGGGAAAAGTCGAGAGTCCTAAAATATTGCAGAAGTTTGGAATGCTAGCAACATAAGGCCGTGGGAAGGGAAAGAAAAGGGACGTCTCCTCGACGCGGTATGAACCTTGAATTTACAAGGGAAATAAGAAACTTATAACCTTGCTATGGTCCGCCTCTAACATGATCTTACGGAGTATTAAACTATGAAACTCAATCCTACTCGAGGGTTCTAATTTAATTGAAAAAAAAACAAAAAATATATATATATATATATATATATATATATATATATATATATATATATCTTTACGTATAATTAAATTTAGTCACAGGATAATTCCTAGTATGATTATAAATAATTCCTAAATAGACACCACATACTAAACTTTAATATGAAAAGATATGACCAGCCTATTGGTAACTCGAAGTTGTAGAAATTTTTCGTTTCGACCTTTCTATTATTTACAACATATTTGTCCCCTCTAGTGCCATATTATTTTATAATGAGGATAGTAATCTATTCTTAGGCCTATTCTTTCATACGAATTGTTTTAATAGACCCAGTGTCTGCCAATAGGAATACAGGCGTACCTTGAATGTGAGTAGTGACCTCAAAGGTCAAAGGCGCTGCAGTTGTTGACTCAGGTGCTTCAACTGCAAGTGCATGCACACGGGCTTGTTGAGGATGGTTTGGTTGCGCTGTCATGGGTCTTTGAGGCGGCCTATTCTAAGGTACAAGTGGTCGGAAAAATGGCTACGCTGGTGATGTAGATCGTAGAGTTGGAGTCGCTATATCATGTAGTGGCCGACGGTCGATCTTCTGAGGTGGCGTGATACCGTTGTCTTTCATCTTGGTGAAACAGAAGGGGTCAGTGTGTCCGCCTTTATCGCAATATGTACACTAACGTTTCGCTCGCCTTTGCTGGGTCGACAGAGCCATGGGCCTGGGAGGCAAGTCTACATGTAGCCTCTTACCTAGGACTGGTCGGTCCTGTGATTCGGGTTGAGGCCTCGGCCCCATTGGTATACATGATTGAGAAACTCTGTCTCCATCTTGTTCGGCTCGCAAAGACGCGTTGACTAGCTCGACATAATTGGGAATGCTAGCACAACACGTCTTAGTGCGGATATCGGGCCGCGACCCATCTGAAAAGCGCCGCATTATCATCGGTTCATCAGTTAGTATCAAAGGAGCGTATCTATCTAGCTTCGTGAACCTGTTATCGTACTCTGCCACTGTCATGCCTCCCTGTCGGAGGCGAAGGAACTCTCCCTCCTTCTCATGGCGGTACATGAGGGGAAAATATTTCTCGTGAAAGTGTGTCTCAAATGCACCCCAAGTCCACACGTGTCCTGTGGGAACTGTTTGTAGGACGTTGTCCCACCATAAACTAGCTTCCTTCTCGAACATATAGGTGGCTAGCTCAACTTGTTCTACCTCAGTGCAGTGCAGCGGTTTCAACATCTTAAAGATGAGATCTATCCAGTACTCAGCCTCCTCGGGTCTGTGAGTACCCACAAAAGTGGGAGGACAGAAACGCTGAAAGCGCTCAAAAAGTCCGCTAGTATGTATGTTCCCGGCAGGGTGCGTAAGTGATGCAGGCGGAACAACACTCATCTTCTGTGCGAGGGCCCTCGCTATGGTAGCGAAAAACTGTTGTTGCTGTGCCTACTGTTGCTGCATCAACAACATCATCTGCTCCAGCCTATTAGTAGGGGGAGCCAGCTGGGGCATGGGTGGCGTCGACGTTGACGCACGGTTCTGCTCAGGAACCGATGGTGTAACAGGTGGCACCACAAGCGGTGTCATATGTGCCGACCCAGTGGTAGGGCCAGAGCCCGGCTGAGAATTCGGTATGGTAGTGTGGGTCAGGCCCAAACTAGGGTCCATCTGGCAATCACTCAGGGAAGATACCCTGTCAATCGGATCGCCAAAAGTGAGACGCGTCGCAACCCGTGTAGCCTTAGGTGGCATACCCTATATGCATCATAGGGTGCAAGCCAGGTCAGATTCAGCATACTCACAAACATTTTTACGCAGCATTCATACACAGATTAAAGCAACTTCATGCATTTCATTTACCAAAATTGTCATAATACATGAAACACAGTGTTACATGAATCATGACAGAAGATGCATGTGAGCTAATACAATCAAGACTTCAAACATTTAAAACATGCTACCAACTACTACACTACTAGGCCTATCAACATGAAAACACAAAGATTCTATCAAAGCCACAAAACAAGCCACAGGGCGACAGCATGGATAACTAGGCATCCGAGTTTGGCGATGGAGGAGGGGCACCCTTATCCTGCAAGCAGCATAGGATAGACTTCAAATTTCGAGTCACTTTCTTAAACTTGTGTTTCACGATGGTTCGAAGATCAATCATATCCCGTCGTAGGATAGCCTGACCCTCCTTAAGTCGAGCCAAACGGGCATCCCTAGCAGCCCGATCAGTGTCCTGCTCTGGTGCCATAGGAGGGGAGCTCTCCTCCATGTCCTGGACTCCTCTTCTTCCTCTCTCTCTTCATCTTCTATTTCAGCTCCACCTTCTTCCTCACTCTCTTCCTCTTCACTCTCTGTCTCATCCTCACTCTCCTCAAGTCGGGCTTGTCGTTGTCGTGGCCCGATTTCCATCAGATTGAGAGTAGTTTCATTGATGAAATGTTGCGGCACTGGGAGTTCTGCGCCAAGTCCGTAGCCGAACTCACGTGCAATCTTGCATATGAGTCGGCCGAAGGGGAGCGAATCAGTCCTTCTATTGGAGTGTGCAGTAAGAAATATCTGTCGCAACACGAACGTAGGCACGCATAACTTCTCCCCCTGCCCCACTTGATATAGGAAATATACCATCAGGTGCGTACACTCGCTGTGATTGCTCCACTTGAGGTAAACGTTAAACGTACAGATATGGTAGAGTAGGCGAAAATCACCTGTCATGTTTGACGCCAGGAGGCTATTGTTTGGCTGTCATTGAACCAGTTGACCACAAAGGAAACGCGTATGGCGATCCCTTTCACGTGAACTCTTCATATTCTTCTCGCTCTCGTGGACTTGGCCAAGCGGTATTCCCATGAGTTGAGCTATTAGGCCAGCGTCAATTGTGGCCTCCCGACCTCTTCTCGCGGGAATCTTAAACTGCAAGGGCTCCAGCATAGGCTCTTGAATATGGGCATAGAATGCTCGACAATGCCCACATTTGCACGATATTTTTTCTTAAACACAGGGCCCCAACCGGCCTCACCCAGGCGCTCCAATAACAGATACTTCTCAAAGAACCTCTCATCCACGTGTGCTTCAAAAAGTACCCTACGGCTCGCATATCTTCAATGGGACAAATCCGCTAGTAGAGCTCTTGGGAGAGGAGCCTGGGGATCGAGGTCCCGCTTAGTCCGTATCTCACGTTCAATGCCAGTGCTTGTGGTGACGCCTTTCTTTTTTCTTGAACGAGTAGGGCGACTAGGCTCGGCTTCATCCACGGCACCCTTTCCCTTTTCCATGAGAGAGAGAGGTGGAAATCGAAAATACGACCATAATAAGCTCGAATAGAGCTATAGAAAAGTGAAGAAAATGGAGGAAAGGATTGGGGTCTTTGGTCTCCACAGATTTGAGCCTCCAAAGGGTGTGTTAAGGCTCAAATGACAGGGGTTAAAGAAGGAAAATGAAGAGATGGGATGGGTTAGTGGGTTTACACAAATTTGAGACTCAAATGGGGGGTTTAAGAACTCAAATGAGAGAGAATGGAGAGGGTAGGCAGCAATGGAGAAGGGTTTACAGTAGGGTAGTGGAGAGGGTGCACGAAAATTGAAAAGAGAACTCTTGGTGGGGTAATTTGAGTGAGGGATATGGGATTTTTGAAGAAAAGGAAAGCTTGGAGGGGTAGTTGGTGAAGGAGGGGTGACCTAGGAGAGGTTTAAAACGAAAAACACAACATCAGTGGGCCACACAATCCCAAAATCGCATCGGCCGGAGCCGGCCTGCCCGGCCAGGCCCGTTAGGTGGCGAAGCCCTCGCCGGTCTCTGGACCTTCTGGCGAGGGCTCGCCCTTTGGGTGAGGTCCTCCCCCCTGGTCCAAAAACGTGCAAAGCCCACCTTAGGTCCCCCTGAACTTGTTCGGTTTGGCCCCCGACTCCAATTCGAGTCGTTTCGGGTCTTTTCGGGTATGTTTCTGATGTATAGCTGCACATGGAGATTTTTGAAGGCTGAGATGGGGTCAACCATGGTCTAAACCCATCGCTTGACGGCCTAAGGGTGATCCGGGATCGTCTCATGCAATCACGGAGGTGTACGGACTCGATCTCGGTGATCCATTTCGGTGAACTTCGCCAATTGGCGAAACTAGGAAAACCTAAGCTTGTTTCTAAATTTTCCTCGCACTCACCTATGTCAAAAAGCGTCAGCGTACGTCGTGTGACCATAACCCAGGTCCGGTTTAATCCAAATCATGCTCTGATACCATCTTGTAACGCCCTGAAAATCGGGGGTTGAGCATAAGCTCCACTCCCGAGTTCCAACGCATCACTTATGCAACATAGATAATGATGATTAAATGTTGTCCGTGTTAGTGCATTAAACATGAGTGAGATTACACCAAAACAGCATATAATACTCCAGAGATGATTAAATTAGGCAAACGGAAGACTGTGATAGATATATAAAATATATAAACTATTATAAGTCTCCAAAGTATGAACATGTTACCAGGTTATATATACATGTATACTCCAAAAATGAATAAAATGAATATACATGGGTGCTCCAAAAGTACAGAATAACAAGTGTAATGGCGTCTGATCAACATCCCTGTAACCCCGTCGATCAGAACATGGACTACATAGACCCGCCTGAAAACTGCATGTAGGAGAATGCCTCCTCGTTGTCCTCGAAGTCAGGCTCCGCCTCAGGAGTCGCGTCGTCATCTGCAATCAAGACAGAGTCTGGTTGGTGTTTAAAACACTGTCCTGTAACGTGGGAGTGAGTGATCAACTCAGTAAAACTATACAGCAAAGGTTAACATGTTATCAATTCAGTCAAGCAGTAATGATAAAGAAGTAAAATCAAACATCTCTGAATACTCTTATTAATGTAAGAATGATACGAATAATGATGCATGCCCTCGCCTACACTCCCTCGTGCGACACCATCTTACGGTCACGGCATGCTTTCTTCCCTCTGTGCTCTTCAACCCGGGGCACATGCAGTGCGATGTTATGAGCGTCATTACTAAGTTTTTATTAGTCTTTTTCATACAGCAGGGTTGGGAAACTAAGGTACCTCTCTTATATTAATTCCCAAACAATGATCCATCTAGGGTCGTCAGTCTTAGTTAATCACATACGATAGGCAAGTTCAGGTCACTACCACCAACACCCTACCAACTGACAGTCTATTTTCGAAGGCTCTTCGCCAACCCGACTGGGGACCACAGTCACGTTATGCCGAGGTAGGCTTATTTTGTACTCTACGTCACTCCACCAACGCCCTACCAACTGGCAGTCTATTTTTGAAGGCTCGTCGACAACCCGACTAGGGACCACAACCACGTTGCACCAATGGAGGCCGACCGCTCGAATACAGTGTCCTATACCACCGTATTCGGCTCACGTGTTTTGGGTTGCTCACTGGAAACTGCGGGGAGGCTCGTCGTCCCAACGTAGGTCGACAGCTCGACCATGGTGTCCCATACCACCATGTCCAGCTCATGAGTCTTAGCGGATCGAGGTACCAAGGTTAACGGGGTTTTCACTAGTGAGTTTGGTACCCTAGGTTCAAGCAGTAGCGTCCAAACATGGTGAAAATACATCGGGTCAATCGGGTTACTTGACGAGCTCGACTAGCACAAGCGCACATCGAATTGATCGACATGAAGTGCGTAAATACTCCGTGTGTCCTAACCACTGCCGACAACTCTAATACGGATCGGGTTCGTCAAACACGTCCTACGTGGCGAATGAATCTCAGCCACGAACTCAAAGCCTGTTATCGATTGCCTAGACCATAGCATAGCCCCATACACATTCAACCTTAACTAAAAAGCATGTGGAGTAGTCAGAACAGAAATAACCAAGTAGTCCAATCATATTATCAACCATGCTATAAGATGCAACATAAACAAGAATCCATACACATGCGTTTCACAAGTAAAGCGAAGAAACTAAACAACTTGTATGGAGGAAATCATACACATCCCTAAGGTAGTTGAGAATCCTATCTCAACACCCATATACAGTACAATTCGCTAAATACTTACTCATACAAACATTTTATCAAACGCTTATACTACACCTATCAACCTACATGACTTATGTCGATTTTTAACATGTACTTGGACAAATCCTTCCGACAAGGAGTTGTCACATACACAATCATCATGTACTTGCATCCCATAGCCACGGTAGGTACAAATCATGATTTCATATTCATTCAGTCATTTCAACAAACACTTAGACTACACCCTCTATCAAACATATTATATATTAGTTATCATACATATAAGGGTCCTTTCATCAAAGGGTTGTTGCCTATACGACAATCATATATCCACGACAATTAGTCATGGTGAGCACGAATGCAAATTCTATACTCATTCAGTCATTTTCACAAACACTTAAGCTACACATAATAACATACACAACATATGTTGATATAACATGTATTAGGGCTAATCCTTTCGCCCAGGAGTTATTATACATACATCTAGCATGCATAGACGACAGTTAATCATGGCAAACACCCTTTCAAATTTCATATGTATACGGTACTTTCTACAAATACAAAGAATAAGCTAAACGCCACATAGTTCGTATATAACTGAAACGTAAAACAGACATCGCATTTTGTATGTGAAATAGCATCCAAGTCAAGAATAAATCATTAACCGATATTGAAAGCCTTGAAAATCATAAACTATACGTCTATAGTCTGCACCTTACGCCGGTAAACGCGTAAAGGAGTCATTTTAGAGACTTAGTCTTTGTCAACGGCGGATTGGCGACCTATAGCATGAATTAGGTTAGCTATTTTATCACTTACACTATCTGAAACCCTAAAACAGATTAGGGGTTGGATTTCTTACCTAAGAACGGGATCGAAATTGCTAAAATATCGATACAGAAAAGCTGGTTCAGTGCATGGAGTGATGGGATTGAATGCCAGCGATGAACTCCAACTCTCTCTCTCTCTTTCTCTCTCTTTCCTCTCTTCTCTCTCCTAAGGCTTCCCAAATTCGTATAGGATGAGAGAGTGAGGGCTTAAGGCCCTTATATAAGCCCAAAACTGATGGAAATAGCCCCAGGGCCAAGGTATACTTAGGTTATAGCCAAAACTCATCTGTTTCGGCTCAACGGAGCACTTCTGGAGGCCTCCTTTCTACGTGTGGTTAGACTTAAGCTTCCTGACCATGGATTTAGGTCGAGTTAAGTTTTTAGTCCGATCAGATTTACAGATCGACCGCGGCGGACCAGTTTTCGTTCAACGGTCACCGAAACTCGATCAGGGCCACATGTATACTGCCATGTATGAGAAATTTCTCCTGATCTGAGGGTGTATTTGGGTCAGATTCTGACGGTCTGAATCCTTATATTCGGCCTGTAAGCGACAAGTCTCAGATTACTTTTATTTCTAAAGATACCCACATTTCTCACACACTTCACTCCGGGCTCAAGCGAATAGCTTCGGAATACTATCTGGACTTGATTTCTGAGGTGGTTGTCAAGCCCAGCAAAGCGGTCCTAAGCGCTTAGTCTCATAGTCATCGGACTTTCGACGTGCGGTACAGATCCGATAGGGAGTTTCGATGTGCTCCCGAGAGCAACTGGGTAATAAGATTGATTTTAGATTTTAGGATAACTTAACGTTAATGATTCTACAAGTTTTGGGTCTTGCAGATCGTATTTAAAGTGGATCAAGCGAATTTCGCAGCTAATCTAGTTTAACACCTGGTTAAACTTGTCTAATTTCTAAAGGATTTGGTCCTGAGTGATTTCTGCCTGAGTTGGCACTCGGGTCTGTGTACGAATTTTTCCGGGACGTTACAGAAATCCCTAATGGGCGACTTGGAATTTGGTTTTTGGGATCCAAAATTCTCCAATCGTAACTGGATTTGGGATTCCAATCCGAAATCCCTAATAGTCAATTTTTGGGGATGGAAATCCCTAATGGCTGATATGGGAATCGCAATCCCTAATCTGTTATTCTGAATTTGGGATTAAAATCCCTAATTGATTTTGATTTGGGAATTAAAGATTCCTAATCACTTATTCGGGAATCCGAATATCCCTGATTGATTTGAGATTCAAAATCCTAATGACCTGATTGGAGATTCGAAATTACAATTACTGGATTTGAGACTTTATACCTGATGCATAGTGGCTTTGATACCAACTGTAAGATCTGAATGTGGAATAGCTGTAAGACCCTGCTGTGCATTGGATATGGAGATCAAGAATATTGAATACATGGCGTACCTAATTGAGACCGTGATGGGGCAGAAACTTCTGTCGGTGGTGTTGGATCAGGGACCCAACCTTGTTTTATAATACTGAGGGCAGAGGAGTTTGAAACCCATCAAAACTCTTCTCCCTATGGCTCCACATGAATTCGACAATCCTAGTTCCTCTAGAATACTGTGTATATCACGGTTGTAGCACTCCACTCCTTACAAGAATTTCTGAATGTATCACAACATAGTGGGGCCCACTGGTATGCCCGATCACATTATCCAACCCTTAAGACAATCCAAACCGTTGATCAATAAGGCCCACCTTATAGAATTCTTACAGCATTGAGATTAAGAGAGAAAATAGCCTAAATTAGAGTTTTTTTATTAAAAAAAAAAATCAGATCTACAGCTACAAATTGAGTAGGCCCGGTAATCTACGGACATGGTCATCAACGGTGAAGAGAATAGAAGAAATTCGAGAAGGCACTTGAAGGTACTCTCTCTTTCTCTCTATTTTTTCTCTTTTGATGGCCAAAAATTGGGCAGCATCCATGGCAGCGGTAGGCATGTCCGCCGCTGTCCATGGCCCCCTACATGTTTGAAGAAGTGCTTCAACCGCGATTGGTAAACAAATAGGCCCTCACACCTAAAGCAAATATGCTGACTAGACCTGGGGCACCCTCCTTCGATTAACTATTTCAAGAATGAGACTTGCATGGTGCACCCCACATGACGAACAACCCCGATCTTGCACATGTCCTGCAATCTTGGTCTCTTCTACTGGATTAACGATTGGACAGAACATTGGAATCACTTTTTTTCCATCTCTTCTAACCCTATTGGTGATTTTTTAAATATTTTTATATTTTATTTATTTATTTTTACCAAAAATTTCACCACAGGATTTTTCATTGAAAACAAGATCAAGCCACATACATCGATCCCTAGTGGGGGTGGCTAACCGTGCATGTACTGACAGTTAGTGTGTACTAACAAGCTAACAAAAAAAAAGCCACATACACCGATCAAACCCTAACCAACACAAAACTAAAACAAAAGGCCCTAAAATCCCTAAAAATGCATTTACACTGAACCCCCAGTGTAAATCTCCCTTCAAGCGCGCTCTCCTCTGATACGGCGAGCCAGCTGGATATCCTTGGGCATGATCGTGACGCGCTTCGCGTGGATCGCGCAGAGATTGGTGTCCTCAAAGTGACCTACCAGATACGCCTCAGAAGCTTCCTGCAGTGCTGCAACTACGGAGCTCTGGAATCGGAGGTCCGTCTTGAAATCCTACGCAATCTCCCTGACCAGACGCTGGAATGGAAGTTTTCGGATAAGAAGCTCTGTGCTTTTTTGGTATTTTCGGATTTCTCGCAGTGCCACTGTTTCAGGCCGGAATTGGTGGGGTTTCTTTACACCGCCGGTCGCCGGTGCTGATTTCCGGGCGGCTTTTGTCGCCAGCTGCTTCCTTGGGGCCTTGCCGCCGGTGGATTTTCTCACCGTCTGCTTTGTGCGGGCCATTATAGAGAGAGTGTGTGTGAAAGTGAGAGTTTTCGGGTTTTGCAAAAAGGAGGCAAATACGATTTTGATGGGATCCTCTATTGGTGATTGAACAGAACATCTGAATCACTTTTATTTGATTGCACAATGCTTCTCCCTTCCTATCTGATTATACAACAAACATCATTATGCATGGAGGATTGAGATCCCTGATGAGATCGGCAACTGCGTCTTGTTGAAATCTCTGTAATTAATCTCTCCCATTTACTTGCATTCTGAAGTTATGGGACTGAGAATGTAATGGAGGATTTAACTGAAATCTGTGTTGGTTTGTTTTTTTGTAGGGATTTATCCGATAACTTGCTATATGGAGATATTTCGTTCTCGACATCTAGGCTCAAACAGCTTGAGGAATTGTTAGTATCATGTCTGCTTTTGTTTGGTAGATTGGTCATTTACACGAATCTTGCTTGGCCCTTTGTAAGGGATAGATTGGTCATTTATGGTGATGTTATTATGCAGGACATTGAAGAACAATCAGTTAACAGGGCCTATCCCTTCAACCCTTTCACAGATATCAAATCTCAAAACTCTGTAAGGTTGCTGTCACTTATATTTGAGGTGCTTGTTCTATTTTGTGGTTTATGCTTTCTAATATCTACTTGAAAACATTGAATTGTTTTTTTTTTTCTTCCTTCTCATTTTGGTTTTCTCAGTTACACGTTTGCATTGGGGGTTTGTCTGATAGAACATACCTAAACTACAATTGTTTGTTTCCAATGGTGTGGATTTGTGTGTACAAAGTGATTTTAATGGGTCCCTTGTTATTTAAATTTTTTTTAGGGATCTTGCTCAAAATCAGCTCACTGGTGACATTCCGAGGCTGATTTACTGGAATGAAATATTGTAGTATCTGTGAGTACTTCCTGCACTCTGTGTACTCCATGTAAATCACAATTTATAAGTCTATCTCAAATTAGTTCTAGTTCATCTAGTAATTTGGTATGTTTTGGAGTCGCCCATTATTGTGACCACACTATGGGTTGTGTTATGTAATGTGATGGCCACTTTGATTCTTGTTGTGTAAGATGGACATTAGATAAACAATAGTTGTTAGCCAAAATCAGGCTATTGTTTCCTCAATAATTGCTTCCATGTTATGTAATTGCATCCATTGCATACACTAGATGTTTTGTTTCTTCATTTAGTGGCATTATGTCATCCAATGTAACACTATTCCAATGAAAAACAACCGTTATTTTGTGCGCGTGATGTTTTCTGTTTTCTCAATTTACCCATTTTTTTGCTTTCACATGGCCTTTACCGTTATGCAACTGTAACACCAGTCAGCTTTTCTGTGGTCACAATTCCATTTTCTAAACCTTGATATGTTAATTTTTTTTCCCTGCGAAATGATGAATGATGTTGTTTTCTGTAGTGGGTTGCGGGGGAATTTGCTGACGGGAACCTTGTCTCCTGATATGTGCCAATTGACTGGCCTATGGTACTTGTAAGTGGATACTAATGGAACCTGCATCAATGGTTGTCTGGGAATTTATATTTGAGATTTTGTTCATACCTTTGTTTGAACCATCTCTACCCTTGTCTGGGAACTTAAGCTTAGGTTATTCTCATTTTCTCTAAAGGATCGGGCCAAAGCATGCCATCACTACATGGCAAGCCTTAAGTAGAGAGTTTTTGAAAACATTCTTTCCTAAGCACAAAATAAATGCACTAAACAGGAAATCATGTCATTCTCCCAAAAGGGGAATGAACTATTGTTTCAAGCTTGGGAGCGCTTCAAAGACCTTACTTGTCTACATCATGGTTATGAACCATAGCACGTAATTGATGCGTTCCGAAAGGGGCTCACCATGGATACCCGTCAGTTCATAGAGATGATGCGTGGTGGAACATATCTTGACAAGGATCATAATGAGGCTTGGGATTTTTTAGATATGCTAGTAGAGAATACGTAGACATGGGATGTCTCTGCTAAACCAGACCAAACTAGACCCATTCCTAGAGAGAAAGCGGGGATGTATGTCCTAAGAGAGGAAGACGACCTTAATGCAAAATTCGCTACATTGGCTAGAAAGGTCGAAGCCTTAGAAATTAGGAAGGTTGATATGGTTAAAGTAAACACTTCCTTAGGTAATTTTTGTAGCATTTGTGGTGGTACAGACCATGACACAAAGGATTGTCTAATAATCTCAGTTGTACAAAATATCACGCATGAACATAATCGAGCAAATGCTATAAATAACTACCAAAGGTTAGTTATGTAACCAATGGAAAACACGCATAATCCATATTGGCGTAACCATCCTAATCTTAGTTGGAGGAATGGATCACAAATTATGCACCAATTGCACCTCAAATGCCTCTACAAAACAACTTCTTTAAGGCACATAACAATGCACAATATGTACCCCCGCCAAAGCGATCATCTGTGGAGGGTGCATTGACCGCATTCATGAACTCTCAAGCTCAAATGAATCAGTCTCTAATCCAATCAAATCAGGAATTAAAAACGGTCATGGCTAGGATTGAGACTCAGCTAAATGCTAGGGAAAAAGGAACGTTTCCTTCTCAACCTGTGTCAAACCCTACAAACACACATTTCATTGGAGACTCAAATCCAAGTGAGCTACATCATGAACAAGTTAAGGCCATCATTACCTTGAGAAGTGGAAAAGAGGTCGATAATAAGATGATGCAACCAATAGAAATACCGGAGGATGAGCCACCGTCTCAAGAGAATGATGAACCGGCTATAGTTCAAAAGCCGCAATAACAAAAGGATAAAGAGACTAAGTCATATGAACCTCCAGTTCATTTCCCATATAGAGTTCGGAATCCAACTATCCCCATGAAATATCAAGAGGTGTTGGATATGTTCCAAAAGGTTATTGTCAATATTCTTCTTCTTGATGCCATTAAACAAATTCCATCATATGTTAATTATCTCAAGGACTTGTGCACTGTAAAGAGGAAATTAAATGCACACAAAAAGGCCTTCCTTACTGAGAAAGTGAACACTATCATTCAACAAAGGGTCGTACCCAAATATAAAGACCCGGGAAGTTCCACTATTCCTTGTATTATCGAGAAATTTCAAATTGAGCATGCTTTGCTAGATTTGGGTGCAAGTGTCAATTTAGTACCTTATTCAGTTTATAAACAAATGGGTTACACTCCAACTTACTGACCGCTCCATTAAGGTACTAGGGAAAATTTAAAGGACGTGCTAGTTCAAGTGGAGAAATTCTACTTCCCTGTGGATTTTATTGATTTGGACACTGAACCATATGTAAACGCTAGCGCTCAAGTTCCCATCATTTTAGGCCGCCCATTCCTAACAACTTCAAATGCAATTATAAATTGTAGGAATGGAATGATGAACTTGACTTTTGGTAACATGACTCTAGAGCTAAATATTTTCAATCTATGTAAGCAGCCCATTGATAATAATGAAATCCATGAGTTGAATTTCATGGACTGCTTGATAGAAGAAGAGGAATTGGAACCTAGTTTGACTAAGGAATTGATTCAAGTCTTTGGGGACTTGAAAATTTCTGATTTAGAAAAAGTGTTTGCTGAAATTGGTGATGATAATGAGAGCACTACCACCCAGGACATTGGTATATACCAATGGAGACTGCGCACTCAAATCCTATCGATCGAGGACTCGCGACCTCTACCATCACCAACCAATGTTTCAAAGCTTGATTTAAAACTACTACCAAATGAGCTTAAGCATGTATACTTAGGTGAAAATAAAACTTATCCTGTGATAATCTCTTCATTTTTAGATAATGATCAAGAGATTAAATTGTTGAATGTTTTAAGGGACCACAAAGGAGCCTTGGGCTTGACCATTTTTGACATCAAGGGTATAAACCCTTCCATATGCACCCACCGGATCGAACTCGATGAGGACGTCAAACCAAGTAGACAACCTTAAAGGCATCTCAATCCAAACATAATGGAAGTTGTAAAAAATGAGGTGATCAAATTATTGGATGTGAGAATCATCTACCCAATATTCGATAGTTTTGGGTGAGTCCAACGCAAGTAGTCCCAAAGAAATCTTGAATGACTATTGTGCAAAATTCTAATAATGAACTCATACCAACACGTGTCACCACTGGTTGACGTGTTTGTATTGACTATAGAAAATTGAACCAGGTCACAAAAAAAAACCATTTCCCTCTACCATTCATTGACCAAGTTTTAGAGAGGGTAGTAGGTCACTCATTCTATAGTTTTCTTGATGGATATTCTAGATATAACCAGATAGAGATAGTCCTGGAAGACCAAGAGAAAATCACGTTCACTTGTCCATTTGACACGTTTGCTTTCAAACGGATGTCATTTGAATTGTGTAATGCTCCAACAACTTTTCAATGGTGTATGTTAAGTATTTTTTCAAATATGGTTGGAAAGTATCTTAAGGTTTTCATGAACGACTTCTCTGTATTTGGGAGTAGTTTTGAGAAATGCCTCAACAATTTATCTCTTGACTTATCTAAGTGTGAAGAGAAGCACCTTGTCTTAAATTGGAAGAAATGTCATTTCATGATTCAAAAATGAATTGTTTTGGGCCATGTTATCTCCAAAAATGGAATCGAGGTATATCGCTCAAAACTTGACATTATTGCTAATCTACCTATCCCCCGAACTGTTAGAGATATTAGATCACTTGTAGGGCATGCTGGTTTTTATAGAAGATCCATCAAGGACTTTATTGCCATTACTAGGCCCTTGACTAATCTTCTTCAAAAGGATGTCACATTTAAGTAGATAGATAAGTGTGCAAGTGCTTTTAATAAAATTAAATCATCCCTTATCACTGCACTTATCATGCGTTCACTAGATTGGACAATTCCTTTTGAACTAACGTGCGATGCAAGTCATTATGCCATAGGGGCTGTTTTGGGCCAAAGGAAAGATAAACGGCCCTATGTTATTCACTATGCGAGTAGAACTCTAAACTCGGTCCAAGTGAACTACTCAACAACTGAAAAAGAGTTACTTGCAATAGTTTTTGCTTTGGATAAGTTTAAGTCCTACTTGTTGGGATCCAAAGAGGTCATTTTCATTGACCACTCAACTTTGAAATATTTGTTTTCTAAGAAGGATGTAAAGCCGAGACTTTTGAGATGGATCCTTCTACTCCAAGAATTTGACTTAGAGATAAAAGATAAGAAAGGGATAGAAAATGTAGTAGCCGATCACCTTTCTAGATTGGTGTTAGATGATTCCATTGATGAGATGTATATCTAGGATACTTTCCCTGATGAACAATTATTTGCGATCTCCAAATTGCTTTGGTATGCAGATATAGTGAACTATCTTGTAATGAAAAAAATGTCATATCATTAAAAGTCATAAGATAGGAAGCGTTTTGAAACCGAGGTTAGGAACTTCTTCTAGGATGACCCGTATTTATATAAATATGGGACTGACAGATTTTAGACGTTGTGTCCTAAAGAAATAAGTTCAGAGTGTTATTTCTTTTTTCCACATAGAAGCATGTGGTGGCCATTTTTCTGCTAAGAAAATCACTACAAAAATCCTATAGTGTAGTTTGTACTGGCCCACCATGTTTAAAGAAACCTATGCTTTCTGTGTTGCTTGTGATAGATGTCAAAGAAGAGTGTACTGGTGCAACATGATGCCTTTATCTCCAATTTTACCATTGGAGATATTTGATTGTTGGGGTATTGATTTTATGGGCCCATTTCCATCTTTTTTTGGATTTATTTATATATTAGTTGGTGTGAACTATGTTTCAAAGTGGATTGAGGCAATTCTAAGTAGGACCAATGATAACAAAGTGGTCATACGATTCCTTAAGGTAAATATTTTTTCTAGATTTGGAACTCCAAAGGCCATCGTCAGTGATGGCGTGTCTCACTTTTACAATAGGACATTTGAGGCTTTTATGAAGAAATATGACATCAAGTATAAAGTGAGCACCATATACCACTTACAAATGAGTGGGCAAGCTGAGATTTCTAATCGGAAAATCAAACAGATTTTAGAGAAAACTATAAGGCCCGATAGGAAGGATTGATCCTTCAGACTATCCGACGCTTTATGGGCTTATAGGATGGCTTATAAGACCTCGATTGGAATGTCTCCATACATATTAGTGTACGGGAAGGCTTACCACTTGCCTATGGAATTGGAACATAGAGCCTACTAGGTAATAAAGAAATTAAACTTTGATATGAACCAAGCAAGTGGACAAAGGAAATTAGAGTTGAATGAATTAAAGGAGCTGATGAGAGACTCCTATGAAGATTCTAAAATCTACAAAGAGAGGACCAAAGCTTTTCATGACAAAAACATCCTGAGGAAGAATTTTGAACCTCAGCAAAAGGTCCTATTGTACAATTCCCGTCTCCAATTCTTTCCAAGAAAGTTAAGATTAAGATAGACAGGCCCCTTCATTGTGAAGAATGTTTATAATCATGGGGCTTTTGAAATTGAGAATCCACATAATGGCAATGTGTACAAGGTTAATGGTCAGAGATTGAAGTCTTATGTTGAAAACTTTCATTTGGGAGAGGAGCCCTTTCCTCTTCATGAGCCGGAATATTCAGATTGATGCTCCTAATCTGACGGAGCATTTATGTAGGATTTGTATCATATTCAATTTTTTTTAGTGTCACATAGCAGATAAGTTCTTCATGGTAGGTACTATCCACCCTTTCTTTTATTTTTATTGTTCTCTGCATTACATTTTCATTACATTGGGGACAATGTAGATTTTATAGGTTGGGGGTGTGGATAGTCATCCATGTGAGTTTATTTTATTTTATTTTATTTTATTTTATTTTATTTTTAAGGTTTTAGTTTATTTTTTTGGTTTATGGAAAAAAATTTCAACATTTTCAAAATAATATTTTTTATATACAAGAATGTGAACATGATATTATGCGACTTCCAAAGGCAAAGTTGATACTTAGTCTAGGTCAATAGTAATCAGAGTTCTGATAGCTGAAAATTATAGACTTGAGTTCAATTATCTAATCACTAGTTTAAAGTGAGTTGTAATTTGATGTACTGAATTCACAATACACCCTAGCTAGCTTTTTATTTTATTTTATTTTAAATAAGATGGGCTCTCACCACCAATTTTATTAGAAGAAAGAGATCAGATGTACAGCCCTTCGGGCTGGCTCCAACAAAAAGGAAAGGAGCTAGGCCTATCATATACCTCACCTAACAGACTGACTCACCCACACAAACATAAATAGCAGGGCCTAGGGACAGCCAGGCTAAAAATGGACCCAATAACCACCGAAAGAAAAACAAAGGGGATGGCTCACGCTGACAACAGGTTCTTAAGTAACCCAGACCCACTTTATCAAGTTCCAAAAGACCCCTGACCTTTCTCGGCAAGTCCGACCGAGAGTGATAGAATGAATTACCGCAACCTTCGCTTGCCATCCTTGCCAGCGCGTCTGCCACAGAGTTACCCTCATGGAAGATATGCCTGAAACAAAGGTTGAGGGATCGGCGGAAGAGATGGATGGCTCCCAACCTGTACTAGATGTTCTAGGGCAATGGACGAAGGGGTCCGCTGCCGCTTCCACCACCACCGTCGAGTCGGATTCAACAACTATGCTAGAAAGACCCAATTTGTTGCAGAGAGTGATGCCATAAAGCATAGCCTGACCCTAGATAACTAAGTGATGAATATGATATGTGAACTAGAATAACAAATTTTGATTCAAACAAGGTTGAATGAACTAGTACCATTGATATATGCTTAAAAGAGAGAATATTAAAGGAAAAAAAGTGATGGAAAAAGAAAATTTTATTATAGAGCATGAATGCAATGACCATATCAATCGTGTCAGTAATCCGGAGTAAGGATACATAAGTATCCATTACTGTTATCATTACAAGTATGATACCTTATGTTATGAAGTAAACTGGTGGGAATCTTCATCTAAGGGTGGTCTATAATAATGAGGATATGATGATAAAAGAAGAAATGTCAATGGCCTGGCTAATGGTTTGGCCAAGGAGGGTTGTAGGACCCAAACATGTTGTTTTTACCCGTCCTTTTGGGATCTTCTCGAGGAGGTTAGGGGTAGGGTGGCTTTAGATACATCTGGCATCGGTGCCATTAGGAGGGGAGTCCATGTATAGTTGATTATGATAGGTTGCCCATCATCATTTTTTGAGATTCTTGGGCAACCTGAAGTACATCCTTGTAATCAGCCTTATCAATTAAAATGCTTGATTGAAAAAAAAAAATGTCATGAAGGAAATGAGATAACTAGAGATTTCACATTCATGGGATGATTAAAAGGAGTTAAGATAGGGAACCATGCATATTTCTCAAAGTTAAACTAATGTCATGGAGCACCTAAGTATATTGGATCATAACTATTCTAAATTTTGATTAGGTCTCTGAACTCAAGGATACAATGGATTAAGAAATTGAGATCCTAACTAACTTTAGACTTAGGGTAAGTATTGTTTTATTTTGGAATTCATATGATAAATAGAGGCATAATTGTATAAATTTCTGAGTGTTGAACTATTTTTCATGTTTTCAATGTTTGTGGGGTAACATTTCTAGAAACCCTCACGAGACTATAACTCGTCCAGTAAGAGAAACCTAGGAGTTTAAAGGCTTGTTGCATATACTAAATGCAATCGAGATTACCTGCGAAAGTGGTGTAGTTAGAATTTTTTTCATTTTAATTTTGTTTCTAAAATTAATTTTTATTCTTATTTTTATTTTTCTTCACTTATTTTACTCGGAACTAGCAAAATGCTAGTTGGGGGGTGTGTTGAGACTCAAA
The DNA here is from genome assembly GCA_021015155.1 of Magnolia officinalis. Taxonomy (NCBI): domain Eukaryota; kingdom Viridiplantae; phylum Streptophyta; class Magnoliopsida; order Magnoliales; family Magnoliaceae; genus Magnolia; species Magnolia officinalis. The sequence continues at coordinate 52,293,799 of JAJHSJ010000018.1, forward strand.
TATTGCATAATTTTTTCCATTTATATCCTTGGTTTTATGAACATGAATCAGCTTAATGTTCTATTTCACTCATGTATGTTTTGCAAGGTGAATTTATGAGCTTGGATTGAAAAAGTGTGCTAAAAGCATGAATTTGATGCTCAAGAATCACCAAGGCAAAGGATGGATCGTAGAAGACCAAGAATGAAAAATTCACATGCCAAAGATCCAAGAAAACCAAGTGAGGAATGAAAAGAATCAAAGATTTGAAGTGAAGAGTCCTGAAATTGTCCTGAAAAAGTGTATTCTAAAACTCTGAAGTCTATTTTGAAAAACTACGCAGCGTAAAATATATTTTAAACAAGCTGTGTAGGCAGAAGTCTATTTTAAAAAAACTGCGTAAATTTGAGGCGGTTTCTAAAGTTTTCCAACTTTGTATGAAAATTGAAATTCCTCACTTATAAATAGGGCTTCCCATGGCATTCCTAAGCATCATTCAAGGCATCCCAAAGCAAGATTTAGGGTTTTTAAAGAGTTTTTAATTTTATTAAAGTTTTATAAGTTATTTTTTTATTTTAGATATTTTCTATTTGCATTTATTTATTTCTTGTTGCTTTTTATTTCTGCAATTTAATTATGTTTTCCTAAATTCCCTCTAGCCCAAGGTAGAAGGGAAGCACATGAGTTTAATAATTCTTTAAGTTATGATGATTAATTATTTTAATAATGAGAAGAATGGTGTATGCATGTTTCTATTGTTTAGGTTTAGTTTTTTTATCCTAATGTGAGATCCATATGTTTCCATCATATGAGATCCACATTGATGGATAGGCTTACCCTAGATCATTTAGATTTTTTTTATATAGGAGAGGTTCTCAACCTGTTATATTTCTTTAATTTTCATTATCTCATTAATATTGAATTCTTAATATCATTGGTGCTTGAGAATATATATCAATGGTGCAAATCCATGATTTTCTAATCTTTTATATCATTTATTAAAATATTTAAACTGTTTTATTTTTCTATTAGGCTTACCATAGTGCTCAAATCCTAGTTGTGTTATCAAAGTCATTATGATTTTGGAACATTAACCTATGTGTGGAACTTTGAAGCTTGGGTGTTATTTTAATTCAGTTGAATTACATCCATTCAAAACTCCTAAAATCAAATCATCAGTTTAGTTTTTTTTATATTATTATTGTGTTTGTTTTGCATTTGATTTTCTCCTCATCGCAATTTATCTCCCTGTGGAATCAACCCTGTATTCACGGGATATTACTTACGAATCTCTGCACTTAGAGGCAAGCAATCAACACTGCTATGCTAATCCCCGGATATGACAACAACCACCATTAGTTCAATCTTTCTTGGATTGGATGATTTCCCATGAGGGTAATACCAAAAATTGCACTGAAGTGGTGCCAAACCTTTTCAGCCATGCTACTCCTAACAAACAAGTGGTTCACTGATTCCATGGCTAGCCACTCATCCAATTCATCCCCACAGCAAGCGCACTTTGACGAAAGGTGGACCCCTATAACCTGGACTCTATTGTCCACCAGGATGGCCCCCCGTATCAACCTTCAAAAGAAGTTAGAGATCTTGGGCAGCATCTTAGAGTGTCGCACCCATTTTGCTCATCCCCTGCGCTATCCTCCTCTGCAAATCTCCTAGGCCGATTTCACCGTGAACATACCAGAATGTTTAAGTGGCCATATGCATGAGTCCTTATCTTTCGATGTACAGAAGCCTCCTTGGAAGATGTGCTCCAACACTTCCTGGGAGAGGTTAGCAGGAATCGATGATGGGGGAAAGGGGTCCTCTAGGCCAAGAAAGTCCCGCACTTTCAGCGACTGCAGCACCTACCTGAAATGTTCCATGCACTCCATCTCACACTGTTTATATATCTAGATATCATCAAAATATACTACCATAAACCATCTAATGAACGACTTCAATACTTGATTCATCAGACATCTAAAAGTGCTTGGCACCTTCTAACATATTAAGCATGTTGTCCAACCACAGTATCGAGAACTAGTATTTGATAGTAATCTTGTTGGTTGCTCGACTATTGACACACATGCACCATCTTCCATTTTTTTCGGCATTAATAAAGCTGGTACCCTTACAGATCAATTCTTCCACCTACCCCTAATGTATCTCATACTTTTTTAGAATCATCCGATAGTGAGGGTGGTTGGGCAAGCCAACCCTAGGAATGAGGTCTATATGATATTGGATGTCCCGAATGGAGGGCAATCCATCAGGTAACTCTTTGGGCCAAATTTCTTTGAATTCGTTTAACAATGGCCTTAAACTTGGAGGAATGTTTAAGGGCTCCAATTTCTCGCCCTTACACCTCATATGTTTCCTTGAATTCATTCACAAAATCTCTAATGGTCATGAGGAGCTCCCCTCCACTTTAGAAGCTTTGTGGTGGTTCTCTGGTGTCATAGGGGAAAGGATCGTCTTGTGACCATATTTAAGAAAGACGTGGACATTGTCTCGTCCTCAATGGGTCATATCACTGTCTAATTGTCATGGTCAATAGAGCAACATATGGCATGCTTTCATATCAACCACGTCACATTGTACTTAATCTTTATAATTCTTACCAATTGAAAATAGGACATTGCATTATTCTATTTCCTTTGTCTCATTTACCTTTTTTATCCAGCCAAACGAGTAAAGGAAATGAAGCTTTATCATAGGTAGTTGTAACTTATCCGCCATCACCTTTGAGTCGATGTTCTCGCTACCACTGTTTACTACCAACACTCGAATCGGCCACAACAGGCAGGGATCAAAAGATACTACATTTTACTAGAAAGGTTACCAACCTCAACGAACCTCAAGAACACAATACAACAACCCTACAAACTGTTAAAACAAGCTACAACATGATGCAATGAAGAGAGTGTAACAAAGAAGAAGAAGGTCATCGTCTTCCTCAAGTAGTCAAAACCTTGAATACATAAGGTAGTTCTTGAATCGAAAAGAAATAATAAGAAAGAAAATTTTAATATTCTATTGCATAATGATCTAGACTGCTAAACGTCAGCGTGAATGCGAAACAAAAGAACTAACTTGGCATGTTTGTTGGCTTGGAGATGGTCACACATAAAATTGGAATAATATCAAGCATGATCATATAAAGGGAAAAGGAAAGGGTAAACAACGTAGCGATTATGTGATAATGATTTTCCAAGATTTTCAAGAACATTATTGAGACATAAATCTTTATGAATTTTATTGGATCCTGTTTGGAAAGCAAGTATAACTCTCATCGCCGAGGGAAGCTAACGTGGTGGCGGATGGGCTAGGCAGGCTGGGTAGTGAGACCCAAGCATAGATGATTTTCAAATCGAGGGATTCCCTTCCCCTTGCCATCAGGAGTAATATAGTCCTGGATAGAGTAGTTTTGGGTTATCTAAGAGAGGTCCATCCCTCTTAGGTGTTGCCCTTCTTTTTTTTTTCGTTTTCCCTCAGAATAAGCGGGCCTTCTCCTTTTTGTTGTCGGCCTGGCTCGAATTAGTGTTAGAGCTGTACAGCCTTGGGCCTTTTCGTAATGGAATTCAAGCTCTCTTTTGCCAAAAAAAAAAAAAAATTTAAAATAAAATTAAAAAAATTAAAAAAAAAAAAAAAAAAAAAAGAAAAGAAGAGAGTATAACTCTCATCAAGCTTTCATAATGTTCACTTTGTTTATGTGAGGGTTGTTTTTTGAAACTGAATATTTGCGGTGTTCGTGTAAGGGTTGTTTTTTTAAACTGAATATTTACTTTGCTATTTATACATGGCGAAACCTCCCAACTCATCTATTTTATTTTCCCACCATCCAAAGAAGCACATTAAGGAAATTCATACTTATACATAGATAGGATAATATCTGCCTTAGCTTAATAATTCAAGCTAGACATGAACTTGTACAATCACAAAAACCACAATCCAAAGCCATTAAGAAAATCCAACCCCTTTTCAGACTTTTGCTGTCTTCACAACTATAGGACTCCTCACGTAGTGCATACCATCAGACCATATCAGCTTCCCAAATACATATTCACTAGCCACACCACCTTCCTTGGCCTGTAGACTCACCTTGAATGTTTTCTCTTCACCAATCTTCTCAAATTTCAAGCTCATGGGGTCGATGGCAACAGAAATTCCTGATGGTGCATCGATGTGGGCTGTATACGTGCTTGGTTGGCCCACATTCTTTACCGTTCGGCTCACGGTGGTGACGCCAGCAAGATTGGGAATGGTTATAGAAGGATAATTGAAGTTTAAGAGATTTAGGGAATTGCGACTACATGAGTATGGTTGTTGGGTAAAATTTGCAAACTGGGTCTGGTTGTATCCGATGGCACATAAGAAATTCAAGTAGTCCTCGGTGGTTAGGTCATACACTAAACCAGGGTCCACGGCATGGTTTGGATCCACATGTCCTGCACCGTAGCTGAAAGGGTTGGTCCTTGATAAAGAAGAGTTGCTTAGGGGCCCTCCTGTGTTGTCTTCTGTTTGTGCAGTGGTCATGATGGCTGATCTGATCGCTGATGGGCTCCATTCCGGGTGGACCGTCTTGAGAAGGCCGGCAATGCCAGCAATATGAGGACAAGACATGGACGTCCCAGATATTATGTTGAAGAGAACTCGACGTGGATCGGAAGGGAGATTGCTAGGTCCGGTGAACTGGGTGTAGGCTGCAAGGACATTGACTCCTGGTGCGGTAATATCCGGCTATAGAAATTAAAACCAAAAAAAAAAAAAAAAAAAAAAAAAATTTAGTGAATGAGAATTTAACCATTTACACGGATAAAAAAAAACACCCATTGGATTTTTTCATTAGATAAAAATGACAAGAAATTATGGTCCATTTCAAATTTTCTCTCTTTTGGGTGTGATTGGCTTTTTGGATAATTGTAAACACTCTCCAGTTGCTGAAATTTAAAAACACCCTCCTCCACTGTTAGGGAATGAAAAGGGAAAAAAAAGGAAAATTAAATAAATAAAGAAAAGGAAAAAAGAGAAGAAAAAACCTTACCTACGTGTTGGAACGACAATCACGTATGAATGGAAAGCGTGGTGCGCCACACCACACCGACATCATAGTGTTTTGATGTCACGAAGTTCTGTGGGCCCATCATGATGTAAGTGTTATATCCACACTGCCAATCCATTTTGTGAGATCATTTTAGGGCATGGGCTCAAAAAATGAGGCAGATTAGAAGTTCAAGTGGACCACACCAAAGAAAGCAGTGGGATGACCGCCACAGTTGAAACCCTCTTAAGGACCACTGATGTTTATTTGCCATCCAACTTGTTCGTAAGATAACACATACCTGGATGAAGAGGAAATACAAATATCATCGTGATCCGAAACTTCTACTGCCCTCAATACCCGTTGCTTTTTGTGTAGTCCCCTTGAGGTTTGGATCTGTATCCTTTATCCTTTATTTTTTTTTTTTTTTTTTTTTTTTTTTTTTTTTTTTTTTTTGTCTTATGTCCAACAATAATCTCCTAAAATAAATGGTGTAGATATAAAACATACTTCACGGTGTAGCTTACAAAACTTGATGACGTCAGCACGCCACCATAGTCAAGGTCACTCCAGCCAATCCGCTTTCATAAATATCGGTGGTTGGATCAGCCTGATTTGTGGGGCCTCTCGTTCTCTTGAATTGATTCTAGTCGTTTTAAAATATATGTATTGATTCTACTGCTTTTAAATTTTCATTATTAATTTAAAAAAAATATATCATCATTTGTATATAATATTGAATTTAGTCAAAGTAAGAGTCGTCCGAGTCTTCTAGTTGACTTGACTCAACTAGACAACAAGTCCAGTTGAGTTTAGGGTTTTTGATATATGGACAGGTCTAGCCTACTCAAAAATATTGATTTTGCGTGGAATATCATTGCCTGATGTGAATCTAAGGTGTCACTAGGGGTGCACACGTAACCGGTGGAACCGGTAAACCAGACTGGAACTGACCTGACTGCATGGTTTGGTCCGGTTTTGAAGCGCATAGTTCTGGTTCGAAAATCAAAGAACTTGTTAGCTTTGGTTCTCGGTTTAGGGTTATGAGCCGAACCTGACCGTAAATTAGACCATAGAACCAAACCTTGGACCTGAACCTTGAATCATACACCTCAGCCAATAAAAATTTAAATTCTAATTATTATTATTTTTAAATATAGTAAGGAAAAAAAAAAAACTATAATCTTTCTTTATTCTCTCCTTCTTTGGTGGCCTCTGTATCTCTCAAGAACCATGCAATTGAACTGGATTATAAAAATAAAAGCAAACGACATTCATAGCATTTTAGCACTCACCTTGAGAATCTCTGGTGTGATCGAATTGGGCCCCTGTGATGAGAATGCAGCCATGGTAGGCGCAGGCTTAGTTCCGAGCTCTGTGGTTGGCCGCGTAATGTAAGCCGTTGGCAATGCAGTGGATCGATTGTAGGACAAAATGGCAGCTTGGCTGTCCCCAGCGATATCTGTGGCTGGGAGGAAGTGAGTGTGGGCCTGTACTTCGGTACTAGGCCCATTCATGATTATCACCCCCACACCACCCGCCCGTTTGACTTCATCGCCCTTTTCTACACTAGTGATTAATCCAGCGGTGCAGGCAACGATCTTTCCTGTTACCTTCTGAGGATCAAGGGACTCTGGTCGGCAGAAAAAGGCATTAAAGAACGTTGAATTGGAGGATACAGCATCAGTGGATATGACCAATGGATACGATTTGTCGGCAGGAAGGGCTGTTGTCGAGAGGCTCTGTCCCTTGATGCGGTTGTTATTGCCGAGCTGAACGTATGATGGGAATTCCCTGTCCATTGTGCTGGCCCCTACAGTCATGATCCAAGGGGCCACATTCTCAACTGTTCCATTACGTGGGCCCGAGTTCCCGGCCGAGCAGACGACGAGGATACCGTTCATGACAGCATGGAACGATCCTATCTTAATACCACTTCTAAGGTAATCACGTGGTGGCCCACCAAGGGAGACGGATAAGACGTTGACGCCATCGTGGATAGCGACATCAAAGGCTGCGATGATGTCCGCGTCAGAGCAGCTGGGCCAGCAGACTTTGTATGCGGCCACACGGGCACTGGGTGATCCGCCTTTCGCTGTGCCGTTGCCATAACCGAAGATGTTTGCTCCAGGGACGAAGCGACCGCCAGCCGTTGAGAGGGTGTGGGTCCCATGGCCATCGGTGTCACGTGCCGTTGAGAGTGTGGCGTTGATTGGGCCATGTCGGGCCTCATAGCCTTTCTTAAAGTATCTCGCTCCTATCAGTTCCTGGTGAATTCATCCGTTACAGCGATCAGATATTGTCCGTTTCATTACTAAAGATGCATCTTCTTTTTCGAAATCGGATTGCGTACCTGAGTAAACTCTGTCGGGCCCACCGTAAATCCATGTGGTTTATCCACGCCGTCCATCCATTTTTACAGATCATTTTAGGGATTGAGTCTAAAATTGAAGCATATCCAAAGCTCAAGTAGACCATACCACAAGAAACAGTGGAAATATTGATTTCCACGGTTGAAACCTTTCGAACACCCCAGTGATGTGTTTAAAAGATCACACAGACTTAGATGAAAAGAAAACACAAACATCAGCTTCATCTAAAACTTCTGTGGCCTCCAATAACTTTTCAACGGTAGACGTTCAATTAACACTGTTTCCGGTGGTGTGGTGGACTTGTTGGATATCCTTCCATTATTTATTTATTTTTTTGAAAAATAATGGATGAGGGCGTCTGAATCACTTCACGCATCTAAGAGCGTCTGCGATACTCTAGAAAAAGGTAGAAAGTTTATTTGGTAAAACCAAAGTCCCTGGAAACTCTCAAGGTAAAATGGGGAGTCCACGGCAAATATATAGAAGTAAAAGAAAGCAAGTAGATGAGAGAAAATTACCTATTACAGCGAACTCCACCCTCACTATCACATGATCCCTTCCACCTCGCTGGAATGGGCCCCATTCCATCGTCATTGAAGCTCTCTGATTCCGGCCAAACGCCAGTATCAAGATTCCCAATAATGATATCCTCACCAAACCTTGCCTTCCGCCACAATGATCCTTCAGGAATCTCACCGTTCATCTCCAGTTCCAGGAACTCCCACGACCGAGTCGTGTGTAGCTCCACCATCTCGTTCAAGAAAATTGATACAACGTCCGGATGCTTTGATATCTCATTGGCTTCGTCCACTTCTAAGTTCGCAGCAAAACCATTCACATGGTTCGTGTAGGAGTAGAAGATGGCATTTTTTGCCTTCTCTTTGCTCCCGACGAATGATTCCAAGAACTCATGGTGGGAGTTCGTGACACGTTCGTAGTCGATGGAAGAAGGTTGGAAGCCATGAGAATGGGCTCCTAGATACACCACATAAGATTTCTTCTTGCTAGCAAATGTGGGTCTTTGGAAGAAAGAAGAAACAAATATCAGAAGAAGGAAAAGGAGCTTTGTAGCTACCATGGCCTCTTCTTCTTCTTCTTCTTCTTTTGTTTTTCTCTCTCACTCACCTCAATGAGCCTTCTTATAATGGCTCCATGTGGCATAACCGTACATCAATCAATATCGTCCAAAATGGTGGGCTAGCTCCATTGTGAATGGAGCATGGGTGCCGAGGGAACGGATTGGCTACTCCCCCTGCCACCAGCCCCGTGGCTGGTGGTCGGTGCTCTGTGGGCCCCACCATGATGTATATACTTCATCCATTTTGACAGATCATTTTAGGGTTTGATCCAAAAAATGATAGGAATAAAATTCTCAGGTGAACACACCACAGGAAAACAATAGTGATTGGATATCCACCGTTAAAATTCTCCTAAGGCCCACTGTACTGTTTATTTGGCATCCAATCTTTTGATTAGGTCATACAGACGCAGATGAATGGTAAAAAACAAATATCAGCTTGGTCCAAAACTATTATAGCCCCCAAAAATTTTTTTAATGGTAAATGTTCATTCAACACTGTTTCCTGTAATGTGGTCCACTTGAGAATGGGATATACCTCAGCTTTGGTCTAAAATCATAAAATGATATATAAAAATAGATGGACGGAGTGGATGAAACACATACATAATGGTGAGGCCCACGGAGCACCGACCACCAGCCGTAGCCAATCCGTTTCCGGGTGCCGAAAGGCGACGCTGATCAGATTTATAGTTAATGAGTGCGATTAGATGTTTAAGATTGTACAATCAGTGTGTTTTCCGACAGTACCCCTGCCCCGGTGGACCCTACATTTTGGGCGGCAGGAATATGCATGTATGGCGTCCATGTGCTGGGTAGACGAGTCATCACCACTTGAAATAATATGGTTGTGAGCTGACAAAGGGGACGACTTGTTGAGGTCGATCACAGTCTTCCTTGTTCCATAATTAAAAGACTGTAGTATTGACCACAGAATAAAATAAGAAGTTTCTAAGAAAGTTTATTGATGTAATCAATGAAGAAAAATGAGTTTAACCTTTTTTAAATAATTCTAAACAATCTTAAAATCATAATTAAAAGACTCCTAATCAAATTAGGAAACAAATTCTAAAAAACGCATAAAATCCTGCGCCCGTCAACCTGTCATTGACCAGTCAAATTGATCGGTTGAAATAGCCCAAAAACATCTAGAGAATAAAATTGAAAACTCCGAGGATTTTGACCTGTTGACCCATCCAAATGGATTTCGACCGGTGAATCAGATCTGTCGACCTATTGAAATATAAAGAAAACATCAAGTGAAAGTTCTAATAATTATTTTGGTAATTCCGGTGCAATTTCAACCTGTCGACCCAATTGGTCGACCAGTTGAATTAGCCTGACTATTTTCATTTTTTTTTTTTCAAAAAAAGTATATCTTCGTTCACCTCAAAAAACCTTTACAACTGGGAACTCCTTTACTTAAAACAGGAGACCCAACCTGAAATCAGTCCAAATTTTACAGAAAAAAGAAAAACCCATTGGTGCTCACACCATTTTGATCGCACCCAAACCCACTTTATCTGGGAAAATGTTATCTAGATCGAACCTGACGAGGAAGGTCTGAAAGATTCTCAAAAGAAGCATGAGACTGAGAAGCACTACCTAAACGAGCCAAAAAATCCGCCGGCAAGTTCCCGTCCAAAGGGACGTGCACCACATTAATTGTACCCCTCCGCGTCAAGTGACTAATTCTAAACAGTCATGCCTTCCATTTCCAACCTGGCTGCGCCAGCCCATTAATCAGGTTCACTACCAACCGCGAATCAGACTTCATAATGATACGATCGAAGCCCTTCTGAAGACCGCTATGAAGGCCATCATGCACCGCTCTCAGCTCGACAACTGTGTTAGTCTCATAACCACAACCATCTGAAAAAGCAAAAATAAAATCACCCATCTCCCCTCTACATATTCCACCTCCACCGGAACTCCCGGGATTCCCCCTGGCAGAACCATCAACGTTAATTTTGACCTATCCAGGCTTTGGCCTTTTCCACCTTACCACCTCTGGTCTGCCACCGTGTCTGACAATTGACGGGGAGAAATTTTGAGGCCACCGCGACCCTGGCGCATCTCCACCGTTATGAGTAACGTGTAGCAAGGTAGCCCGCCATCTGATTTTAGCAACCACTCTATCAGAGGATACCGATCGACCCTCAAAAACTGCAGCATTGCTAGCTTTCCACATTTCCTAGATAATTAAGCAAGGGAGCAGCATGAACTTTACCGATCGTCGATGCATGACATTAACAGCTGCCCACCATTGACAAAACCTTGCTTCTATCGAAATTGCTGGCATGACGTTGATACCAAACCAACTGCCTATGGCCAGCCAAACAGTCTGCTCCAACTTGCTATTTATGAAGAGGTGAAGCAGTGATTCAGTGTCAAAGGAATGGTTGTCGCAGCAAATACACTTCGATGCAAGCTGAACTCCCTCAGATTGCACTGCACTGTCCACCAGAACTGCTTTTTGGATCACCTTCCAGATGAGGAGAGAGCTTTTGGGGGGAAGTTTCGTATGTCATAACCATCTAAACCGGCTTCGACTCGGATTTGACACTCGAATTTTGGGGGGAATTAGCCTGACAGTTGTCGATCTTTCTTGGCATCTTTTCTTTGATCCATCATCGCCATGAATAAATCAGCGACTCGTTCTACATTAGTCTCCTCTACTTCAAAAGAACTCGTCCTCGAGTTATTCATCAAATTCAATACATGATACTCATACAGATCCACCATGTTGAACGTGTGTGAAACCTCCATATTTTTAGAAAAAATTAACAACATAAGAATTGTCATTGATCTTACAGAGGATAAGTACCGGTTCAATCTTCTTATTCTTTAGCTTACTGTACGTCCTGCTTGGAAACCTTTCCTTAGGTAGATGAACCATCACATGATCACCGATATTGAAAACCTTCATACGTTGATGTGTGTTACCTCGTTCTTTTTACTTACCGTTGGATGCCTTCAACTAGACCTGAACATCAGCGTGTACACTTATAATACGGTCCTCCATGTGTTCTACAGCAATGCTGACATTTGGTAGTTTGGGCAATAGAACCAAATTAAATGTATGTTTAGACACATGTCCGTACACAACTTCAAACGAGAACTTACCGATGGAATGATACAACATATTATTGAACGCAAATTCCGCCTCAACCAAGGCCAAATCCATTATTTGGGCTTGTCATCCGAAATGCATAGTATAAGGTTTCCAAGTGTAGGATTTACTATCTCAGTTTTTCCATCAGTTTACAGATAATATATGCATCGATGAACTGTAGCTTAGAGTCAAATTGTCACCGCAAAGTCTTCTAAAAGCGACCAAGGAACTTAGTGTCATGAATTGGGGTGATGGATTTTGGGATTCCATATACCTGAACAATCTCTCAGAAATACAGATTTACAACATGCATAGTGTCAAGAGTCTTCTTGCATGGTATTTAATGAGCTATTTTAGAGAATTTATTGACCATGACGAACACCGAGTCTCACGCTAGGTTGTGGGAGACATAGCACAAAGTCCATAGAAAAATTCTCCCAAAGGTTGTCGGAGACAGGTAGTGGAGTATATAATTAAGCCAATGTTCTGCGATCGTCCCTTGGATGCCTGACACGTGTGACACTACTACACTACTTCCTACATCTCGTTTTAGTTGTGGCTAATAATATATTTCCTCTAGGAGAGCTATTGTCTTGTCTTGTCTTTGATGATCGTCGATGCCAACTCAATATAGCTACTGGATGATACAGTCTCGCAACGAACTTCGTGGAATATACAACTGATTTCATTTGAAAAGAAACATATCCTAAATATGGAGGTCCTTGGGCTGACCTTCATTGCATTTAATCCACACATCATTGAAGTTGTCATCATAAGCATATAGGTCTTTGAGGCATTTAAACCCGAGAACCTCATTACTCATGGTAATTAGCTAGGTTACGCGTCTGCTAAATGCATCAGCTACCTTGTTCTGTTTTCCGAACTTGTGCTTTCCTACAAGAATGAAATCCACTTAGCATGCACAAGATTCAAGTTAGCTTGGCTATTTATAAAATTGAGAGTTGGTGGTCTGTGTAAAGAATGAGCTCCCTCTTAATCAACTAATGTCACAGATGTCACAATGCTTGGACCACTGCATATAATTTGAGCTCATACATTGACCACTTTTTATGGGCATCACTGAGCTTCTCAATGTAGAAGGCTGCCGTGCTCCCTTCTTACGACAAAACTTCCCTAATTTCGACATAGGAAGCATTGCATTCGACCTCAAACAGTTTAACGAAGCTGGGGAGTACAATAACCAGGGTCATGGATAATTCATGTTTGATTTCAGCAAAGCTTCTGTCAGCTTCGTTAGTCCACTGAAATGATTCCGTCTTTATACACTCCGCAATCCGAGCGACAATGGTGTTGAAAATTTTCATGAACCAACGATATAACTTCACTAAACTGTGAAAACTTTATAATTCATGGATATTTTTCAGAGCCAGCTATTCTCTGATGGCCCTCACCTTACCATCATCGACCTAAATATTCATGGACATCACGACAAAGCCCAAAAACAACAGACTATCGATCAAAAATCTGCATTTTTTCATATTGAGATACAACTTTTTCTTCGTGAGCACTTGAAGGACCTATTTGAGGTGCTCCGTATGGTTTGCTTCATTCTAGCTATATGTAAGGATGTCATCAAAGTAGACAACCATGAATTGCCCAATGAATGATTTTAGGACATGGTTTATCAACCTTATGAATGTACTGGGTATGTTCGAAAGACCGAAGGATATAACCAACTATTCATACAATCCCTCATTGGTCTTAAAAGTTGTCTTCCACTTATCACTCGGCCACATTCAGACCTAATGGTAGTTGCTGCTTAAATCTAACTTAAAAAATTATTTTACAACCTCAAGCATGTCCAACATATCATCTAGCCGCGATATGAGAAATTTGTACTTTATAGTAATATTATTGATCGCCCAGCTGTTGATACACATGTGTTAACTCTTATCCTTCTTAGGATTTAATAGGGTTGGAACGGTGCATAGACTCATGATTTCGTAAACTAGACCATTATGGATCAATTCCTCTACTTGTCCTTGTAGATTCTCACATTCTTTCGGGCTCATCCAATAATGAGGGCGATTAGGCAAACTAGCCCCTAAGAGAAAGTCAATGTAGTGTTGAATATCCTACATAGGGAGTAACTTATCGGGAAGATCATTAGGCCAAATTATCTTAATTTCTAGTAGCAATGATTTTAGTTTCTAAGGGATGGAGGTTGGCTCTACTTCTTTTCCCTTTACAATCAATGAATAGACTTGACCCGTTGCTTTGGATTCCTTCATAAACTCCCACATGGCTAGGAGAGAACGCCTCACTACTTTAGAAGCTTCGAGTTGTTCCTCCGATCTCATAGGGGCTAGTATAGTTTTTTGACTATCCTCGACGAAAATATAAACGTTACCCCATTCTCTATGAGTGGGGTCATGATCTGATTGCCATAGTCGACTAAGTAGAATGTAATAATTTCAACAACATTGCATATGACTTGGTCGTTATGATGCTTTGGAACAAGTCCGCGTAATCCATTATATTGTAATGTTCATGAGGGCCAATTCACATTTCATGTGCAACCTTGCATGTGTAATATTTGCATTATCTTGACTAATGATCAGATTGTTATGACTGTCAGACTAGTGTAATTGCATGGTATCCCATGAAATTAATCAACCATAGATCTAATGGATCAATTGGTGGGATTTTCTAAGTGTATCAATTCAGCTAGGAGCACTGCAACTAACCGTGCTCCCGTGTGCTGGAGCACGTATCTCAGATGGAAACGTGAGTCACATTGTTAGTCACCAGCGAGACATTCTATATTAAAAGGGTCAGTCTTATCTGTTTAGCTTTGGGACCATGGGCAATTCAAGTTGGGGCCACAATGCCTGCCATGTCTTCAATATATATAACTCATCGTGGGGTCCACAAGTTGGGTCGGATAGACTCTGCATTAAAGTATCTGTAAATGCCGTCAATGTATGGAAATCTGATTTCGTACTGAGTTAATCAGTACACTCTCATCGTACTGACTAAGCTTAGTTGGGCATATTGTAAATGTACGTGGTTTATCTGCGCCGTTCATCCGTTTTTCCATATCATATTAGGGGTTGAGCCCAAAATTGAAGTATATAAAAAGCTCAAGCAGATCACACCACAGGAAAAACTAGGAATAATGATTTTCACTGTTGAAACCTTTCTAGGGCCCACACTGATGTTTATTTGTCATCCAACCTGTTCATAAAATCACAAAGACATGGATTGATCCAAAACTTCTGTAGCCACCTAAGAAATTTTCAATGGTAGACATTCAATTCACACTATTTCCTTTGGTGTAGTCCACTTGAGACTAGGATATGCTTAATTTTTGGGCTCAAGACCTAAAATTACCTGTTGAAATGGATGGAAGGAGTGGATAAAATACATAAATCATGCTGGACCCCACAAAGTTTACTTAGTACGCTTAGCCTACTAAGTACGTAATCCTCTTCCTTCGTATGACCGTAGGAACTAGAGCTAGACAGGGAACCACTTGACGCGCCAGACTCGATTAGTTTAAAGCCGACTTGACCCAAATTGAATGGGTGAGTCGATCCGAACTGAGTAGGCTTCGCCTATTTCAAACTTAAATCGAGTCGAGTTCGAGTTACCCAATAATTTGACCCGACTCGACCCGAAACTCGATCCAATCATACTCGACTCGATCTAAAACTGTCTTGACTCGGATTCGTGTATATATATAATAAAAAATTCTAATTTTAAGTACCTGTAACATATACCCTGCATCCGACCCTGACTCGATCCCAAACACACACTCTCTCTATCCCTCATCCTCCTCTTTCAAGCTCGAAAACCACCCAACACCATCACTACTCTCTCTCTCTCTCTCTCTCTCTCTCTCTCTCTCTCTCTCTCTCTCTCTCTCTCTCTCTCTCTCGCTCTCTCCCCCAAACCGACAACCACCCACCACCACCTTCCTCCTCTCTTTCTCTCCTCTCCATTCACTCCCTCCATCATCTCTTCATTTGAATCGGTGCCAACTCGAACTGACTCGGTACTTTTGATTGAGTTGGACTCAATCCGGATTAGTCCAGGCCAGACTTGGACTCGGACTTTGATCGGTTTAGGCATGCTGGACTCGATACCAAGTTGAGTCGAGTTCAACTTAGGCCTATTTCAAAATTGAATCGAGTCAAGTCAACCCAAACTTGGTCCAACTCGAGCCTATGCCCAGCTCTAGTATGAACGTTAATCACTTTTTTTTTTTTTCACACGCGTAGGCACCTAGTGGGATTTCACCACTTATGGGTGCTCGAACCCTTGACCTGGTGATGAGAATGTTGTGAAGTGGTCCACCGGGTTAAGAGTAAGGACCCATGTTGGCGGATGTGACAATGTCCTTTGCCTATCTGAGATCCGGACCATGTATCAGGTGGGCCTCAAAGTGAACATGCCAAATACCGAAATCCAGGTTGTTCCACTCAACAGGTAGACCACATGTAGACAGCGGGTATTGGCCCTAGGTGATTTCTTTTCTAGCCGTCCGTTTTCTTCCTAAATAATGGCCTGATTTATGGTTCACACCTATGCACTCAAAACGGTATGTTGTACGCCTATAACTCAAATGGAATGGCCTGATTTATGTCTTTTGAAACACGATTATTGAGCATGCAATAGCTTCATTCGTGTGGGCACAAAGAAGATGGACGGCTCCAATCATCCGACTCTCTGCATGTATATACAGGAGGGACATGGATGTGATCTCAGTGACAATATAGGAAAAATGAACTCGTTTAAGACTGTTCAATCAGTGTGATTACAGGCGATGCTCCACGAAAGATGGGCCCCACAATTTCGAACCCTACAAATTATATGCATGCATGAGTACGGTGGATGAGCTACCACGATTTAAAAATTGGTTGTGAAGTGTCTATCACCAGAGTCTTACACCAATGGTTGGAAGTTGGAAAATGATAGAGGCCCCACTTTTTGCCGGTGGATCTGGCGAGCATTTAATTGTCCACCTGTCCACAAAATATAATTTATGGCTATTTTACGTGTACCATAGCCTACCAGAAGATATTGATCCGATGCTTGCGGAACGCCTGGGGAATAAAATCGTTTAACATGTGCCAACATGACACATAGGTAGAGGTAGAGGTAGAGGTATACACGAGTTGAACCAAGTCAAGCTTCGCACAACTTGACTCGACTCGGCTACTTGCTGCCCCAGCTTGAACTCAGCTTGGCTCAGTCCTCAAGCTTGACTGATAGCTTGGCTCTGTTCGGTCAGTAGCTCGGGCTAGTTCGAGCCAGGATCGAGCCAAGTTCGCATTTTCACGAACACATAAGCTGCACCTTCAAAATCTCACTGCATGTAAAACACAAGCGCGCAGTGGCTTTACAGGTATTTTATCAAACACCTTATAAGGAACATAAAAATCAAGAAAAAAAAAAAAAAAGGCATTTGTTTCATATACTTACCTTGCTTGTCACCAGCCACATTTCGTTGAGTCATTTCTTTTTTTTTCTTTTTTTCTTTTTTTTTTTCTTTCTTTTTTTTTTTTTTTGACTTTTTTTTTTTTTTTTGTTTTTTTTTTTTTTTTTCATTCAACACAGAAAAACGTATGATTTGTACAACTCTTCGGGCATGGCCCGAAACAAAAAAACCACCAGGCCACACCTATCATGTAAAGAAAGGACAACAACCCAACAGCCCCACCTGCTCTGGACTAAACGAAAAAATTCCACCCCCCCACACAGGAGAAAATTACGCAGCACTTGAACCACAGCCAAAATAACCCCAACCCCCTACCCCCCCAGAAAAAAAAAAACCAGCTGAAACTAGGAGGGGGGAAAAACGGATAGAGCCAAGACCAACTCTATCCAGAAAAAGGAGGCCACACACCTGAATAGGGAGATCCCTTGCATCTTCAAACACCCTGCTAACCTGATTCCGACTACCCTCCCGCGCCAAGCCATCGGCTGGACCATTCCCTTCTCTGGGGATCGAAGCAAAAACTATGGATCCACTATCCACCAGTCTTTTAATTCTTGTAATCCACGGACGCCACTGCCAAGGAACTTGCGACATGGAGGAGATGAGATTGACCGCCACTTTTGAATCTGATTCTACAACAATATTTCTCAGACATCGCTCCAAGCAATTGACAAGACCATCATAAATTGCTCGAATCTCCGCCCTATTATTTGTACCCACCCCGTAGCCTGCCGTGAAGGCAAATAGCAACTTTCCATCCTCATTTCTACAAACACCCCCACCCCCAGACCGACCGGGATTCCCACACGCCGATCCATCAACATTCAATTTAACCCACCCAGCGGCGGGTCTATACCATTTTATGACTTGAGAAGCACATGAGAGGCGAGGGAAAAGAAGATTAACTGAGCTGGCTCCATAGAACCTTTGATTAAAATCAACATTACCATCAAGCACAAGAGACGCCCACCACCTGATACGGGAGATTGCGGCTGACTCCTTCATAGGAAAGTCATTGAATCTAGCACCATTTCTACTTGACCATATCTCCCACAAAATCAAAATCGGCATGACACGCCTAACCAAAGTAGATGCAGCCCCAGGCGCCGCAGCTCCTTTCCATTAACGAAGCATGCCCTCAACTTCGGTGTGAGAATAGAACATAATACCGCATTGAATCGAAAAATAGCGCCAAATGGTACAAGCTTGCTGGCCACGTAAGAAAAGATGAGGGATGGTCTCCTCCTGTGGGGTAGGAGAGGGGCCAAAATTGCAGCATGAACATTTGGAAGCAAGGTGAACACCTTTGTTTTGAACCCGAGTGTCCACAGGGAGAGCGTCCTGAAGAATTCGCCAAGCGAGCAACGACATCTTTGGGGGGATTTTAGGGTGCCAAATCCAATCGAACCACCAACGACCTTGCCCCGGTTCCCTACCCAGAAGGAAAGCTGATTTCGAAGAGAACTTGCCTGATGCTTCGAGGGGCCAGAAGCAGGAGGGGGGGTCTGCAGAAGTTGCAAAACCTGAGCTGAAAATAAAATTTAAGAGATCATCTGACAAGAGAAGGTTTACAGAAGAGGGAGGGAAAGGCCCAAACACTTGGTGAGCAACAACAATATCAAAGTAACCGAGTCACCGAACTAGTCCGATCCAAGTTCAATTTGAGTTGGGTTCGATTTGAGTCGAGTCGAGCTCGGGCAAGCTCGAACTCAGTTTGAAAATTTTCCGAGCTCAAAAAATCAGCTCGACTCAGCTCAAACTCAGTTTGGAACCGAGACGAATCGAGCTTTTTCGAGTCGAGCCGAGCCGAGCGAGTTAACCGAGCTAACTTCGCTCATGTACAGCCCTAAACGTAGGTGCAATATTAAATCCATCCATCATGTTGGTCTAACTTAGCACATGTTTTCCAAAAAAAGAAAATCGGTTATAATCGGCATATGGGCCCCGATATTAGAAACCGGTGGAGGGATAAGAAAACTTCGGTCGAAGTTTTTCAGTGCCGTACATTTGTTCTGCAAAACCTGACCAGTTGATCAACCGGATCCTTGGGCTAGAGCCTCGAATAGTGGTGCACTCTGATGGATGGATTGAATCTTGGACCAATCTTGCCATGCTGGCACGTGTGTAGGGTGTACATGAGCTTTATAGGAACCCATGTGGACTTAGCAGAGGCTTATTTCTTTTTTCTTTTTTAAAGCAAAAATTGCTTTATTATATATATATATATATATATATATATAAAGGTATTTACAGACAACATCCGGTTGGTGCCACAAAAAGATCGGCCATCTCATCTTTTATATATTAAAGACTCCACCTACCAAAAACCAAGGCCAAACTACCCTAGGTAAGCAAAGCACAAAAAAAAAAAAAGGGATACAAGCTTTGCAGGGAAGGCAACTCAAGAGAAAAATCAGGGCAATCCCTTTCTCATTGATCCCATGATCTAAGGTGATAAGGCCTTTCACGTGCCTAGGGATTTCTGTGGTCATGAGATAAGTCTTGTCGGGCCATCCTTCACTTCCCCTCTTTGCTAGTGCGTCTGCTACCGTGTTGCCTTCCCACATGATGCGGGAGATTCTAACATGCGTAGACCTCTAAAAAGATTAAATAATTCCAAGCTGATACCATACGTTCCAGGGCGTCAAAGCTTGGGGATTAGACATCGCCTCCACCACCACGTGGGAATCAGTTTCCACATTGATGCTAGTCAACCCCAAACTGTCACAGATCTTTATACCATCCACCATGGCCTGAGTTTCAGCCGAATTATTGGAAACACGCCCATAGGCATTGTAGAACGCAAAAACCATTTGCCCCCTGTGGTCTCTACAAATTCTCCCTCCTCCCTCTTCTATTGGGTTCCCTCTCGCGGACCATCAACATTCAACTTGAGCCAACCTCGGAGAGGTTGGATCCATTTAATAATGCAAATCCTTCCATCATACATGTCCTTTGTATCATCTAGACCCAGGGACTGAGGAGACAGCTAATTCAGCATCATATGCTTATTAGTAGAGCAGGCTTGGACGAATCTTGTTGGGATGTTCCGTCCATAGTTGCATTGAGAGGACTAGTAGGATAGGGGACTCCAGTGCCTGTCCCCTCATGTAAGAGCTAAATCGAATATTGTTTTTCCGGCATCAGGAAAAATTCCTTTTGGGAGGTATCTGACTGGAAACGGGTTGTATCTATAGACCAAGAAGGCTGAGGTAGAGGCCCTGTGCTTCCCAATTAGGTTGTTGATGTCTACATGCTCTAACTCCAGTTCCCATAAGATGCTGTCATCCTCCCCACAACAATCACACTTAGAAGCTATTTAGATTCCTACTTTTTGAACATCAGTATCGACTAAAATGGCCTTCAGCATTACTTCCCACGTTAGATTGCTATCTTTGGTGGGGTATAAATCTGTTCCAGATCCATCTTGTCCATCAAAGTTTCTAATTCCTTTAACGAATTAAGTAACTTCCAAGTAGAGAGAATAGAGAACTTCCCGTTAGAGGTTGCAATATAGGAAAGCCTTGTCAATATCTTAAATCTGTCTGTAATAGGGTCAGTCAATGTCATCGATAGACCACTCGATCCCATTGAGCAGTTGTCAATGCCATTGATAACCCACTCGATCCTATTGAGAAAATCCAAAAAAATCCTAGTTGATTGCTAGAAAGTTTTGGAGATGTTACTCGATGGCATCAAAGGTCGTTTCAATGTCATCGACAGGTCTTTAATGGTTGTCGATGTCATCGAAGGTCCCATCAAAGGTGCACGCAGAACTACGAAAGTATACGATTTGTTTCCTATTTTGGTTGTGGTAGTATATATATTGAGTGTGATCGGGATTAAGGAGAAGTTAGGGTTTTCGAAGATGTTCTTATGGGTTTAAGAGCATAGCTAGGGATTTCAAGGAGGTTTTTGGGTTGTTCGGATCGATATGTCCATCCATCCCTTGTAATATCGATTTCATAGTTGATTGCTTATTGATTTGTGCCCTGTTTTTATCTCGTGAGGGTTTTTCCATGTAGAACTTATGTGTTCTCTATGTAGTTTGCTTGCATTTGATTTTCTCTTGTTAGATTGAATTTGGGTTTGCTTTCGTGCAACACCTAACAAGTGGTATTAGAGATAACGTTAGGGTTTCGAATTCTAATCTAAAACATGTCGATGAAAGGATCTAACGTGAAGTATGAAATGAAGAATTTCACTAGTAGAAATAATTTTAAACTATGGAAGGTGAAGATGAGATGTCGTTTAGTTCAACAAGGATTGTAATATGCTCTCATTTGTAAGACGAAGCGTACTGCATTTATGACTGAGGAAGAATATGATGAACTTAATGAGAAGGCTACAACCTCAATCCAATTGTATCCAGCGGACAATGTTCTTTACAATGTCCTGGATCAAAAGACCGTCACAACGGTATGGACAAAACTTGATAATTTATACATAAAGAAATTCATGGGTAATTGACAGTATCTTAAGAAATAATTCTACAATCATAAGATGGCATAGGGATCTGATATCAGCGAACACATGAGCACTTTCAGTAAATTTCTCTATAAACTGACAAATGCGGAGGTTAAGATCGGAGATGAAGATCAAGCCGTAATTCTACTGAATTTGCTTCCATCATCTTATGAGAATCTTGTATACACTCTGATCCATGGTAGGGATACCATCGATATTGAAACTATTATCTCAGCCCTTCATAAAAAGCAGTTGAGAAAGAAATACAGTGGGGCGGGTACCTTTACAAATGCATTGATTGCTAGGGGAAGGAATTCTAAATAGGAGAAAAGAAAATCTTGATATAGATCCAAATTGGAAGGGAATGGCAAAATGAAGTGTTAAAATTGTGAAATGATATGGCACATGAAGAAATGTCGAAATCCTAAGGTATGGAAGGGAAAAAAGTATGATGATGTGATGATGGATGCTAATATAACACAATCTAGTGAGGAGTTGGATGATGGTGATGTCTTAACCGCATATAAATTTGGTTACCTAAGTAACAATTGAATTTTGGATTTAGGAGCCTCATACTACATAACTTCTCACAGAGATTGGTTCACTAGTTACAACAAAAACGATGGTGGTTAATTTTTTACGGGCAATGTCATTGCATGTAAGATGGTTGGTATCGGTTCGGTGAACATCAAGATGTTTGATGGGGTGGAGCCTAAACTGATAGATGTGAGACACGTTCCTATCTTCATGAAGAATCTTATCTCTCTTAGGGCACTAGAAGCACTTGTGTTCAAGCTTATTGGTTCTGATTGGGTCCTTAAAGTTTCTAAAGGGACTCTCGTAGTGATGAAAGTGCAGAGGAAGAAATCTTTACAAGTTCGATCGGGAATACTGTATCGGGTGGAGCTGCAACGTCTATAGTGGAGTCCACATTAGCACGTTTATGCCATGCTCATTTAGGCGGCATGAGCAAACGTACTATAATAGTAATTTTTTTTTATCATAACTTGATTCTTATTTTTAAAAGCGTTAATTTTTATATATGTGAACATTGTATATATGATAAACAATCTCAACTAACTTTTAAACTGGAAAGCATGTATGTAAAGGAGTGCTTGAGTGTATGCATTTAGATGTATGAGGTCCATTGCCCGTTGCTTTCGCTGGAGGGTCATCATTTTTTATTTCATTCATAGATGACTACTTCAGGAAGGTGTGGATTTATTTATTAAAAAATAAATTGTCACATTCAAGGTGTACTTGAAGGAAATTATTGAGAAGCAGACATGGAAGAAACTGAAGGTTCTAAGGACAGACAATGGAGATGAATTTACTTCAAAGAAATTTAATCAGTTTCATAAAGACGATGAGATTATAAGGTATAATACAGCGAGGCAGACACCTAAACAGAATAGTGTAACAAAACGTATGAATCAAAATCTCTTGGAGAGAATCCGAAGCATGTTGAGTAATGCTAGATTGGGCAAGGACTATGGACTAACGTCATGAATACGACCTATTATCTGGTGAATAGTGTAAACATTGGAGGATTTCCTTGGAGGATGGGAGATCGACTCGTTTTTCCATGGGTTGGCTCTTTAGAGGGCTTTCGTTTGGGGGTAGGAGAGTGTTATATTTGATGAGAGTTACCACTAATCAATTATTTCGATCCGATAGTAAGTTAGACCGTATAGAAATGCTTAGGTGTAACGCCCCATCCAAAAAGGGAACAATGTCCTGAGGCGCACGCGCGAACCGACGCAGGATCGGATAATTTAGTTGCATGTGTGGGCCTGCTATGGACTAATTAATGTCAAGCTTAACCACTAATGAGATCAAATCAAGTCGTGCTCGGGCCGTAAAGCTAGGTAGCCCCTTTATATTCGACGACTGTCCGTACGAGCCGTGTTTCGTCCTACGAAGATCCAAAAATCCCGAAACTTTGTCAGACCTTTGGGCTCGCTGGGCTCGTGGTCCCACGCGGACGCCAGGCCTGGCAAATACCCAGAAACTGTCAAGCAGCGCTGCCCTGCTGGCACTTGTAAGCCGCAAGTCGCCTAGCCTAAAGAAATATAATTTTGAAATTTGCCCTTATAACCCCGCTGCTAGAGTATGCAAATCTGGGCGTTCCAGCAGTCGGATCTCTTCTAAATTCACATCGAAGGTTGGAAATAAGTCCAGACCTGCACCTATAAAATCTAGCCATTGATCGTAGAACGGTGACCGTTGATCTCAAATCGAGCCGTTACGTTAAAACCCTGTTCACTCCCCAAGTATAGGGTTGTGATGTAGTAATAAACTCGGTAAGACCGAGGTCGAATCCACAGGGACTGAAACCTGTACGTAATCTGAAATTAAGTAGAACTAGAACTAGACTAAGATGTAATCTAAATCAAACGAATATGAGAGAATAATTGTGAATAGATTAATTAAAAACTAATAAAAATAAAGGTGAGAACTAGGGTGCCAAGGATCCACTTGTAACAATTGGGAAGTTACCTTGTATTGATTCAAGGACACAACTGGAATCAGAGTCCTATCCTATCCAGTTGGTAAGAAGAGATTTGTCAGACCTCTGAATGTCTCATGGATCTAATCATCTACAGATATGATTGGTGTAGATTTGAAAGTGATCCCGTCACCTAACCATGCCCAGGAGACTATGGCAAACAACAGCAATTTACCAAACCAACAGTCAATCACAAGAGAATTGTTAAAGTTAGGAAGGGTTCATCACCCAACCATGCCCAGGAGACAATGGTGAACAATAGGGCCTCCTAAGTTCACAATCTCATAATGAAAAGGACATACTCAAAGCTATTGCAGATCTACTGTAATTTGAGTCACAATAAACCATTAAAAACTAAAAGTATTCCTTAATAATCACGAATCCATAAGCATTTAATAATCATGAATCAAAGCAAAACTATCATCCTAATCACGTTACAAGCTTCACCTCTTAGCCCTAGCTAAGAGGTTTAGCCCAACATGATTGGACTAATACTCAAAAGAAAAGAAAAACAAAACAAAAGGAAAACCAACTCTTTTGTGCACGTTCTAGCAGTCCACACCGAGCTCCAAGCCAAGCTCCCCCAGATCCTCCTTTTCACTTCCTTTTATAAGCCAAAGGAAAAAGTGGTAGGGAAGTCCGTTCCCTGTTGCCTCTTCCACAAAGGAAACAAGTGCGTAATCTGTTCGCACTCCCCGTTTAACTGGCCTATGCTGATCTGACGGTGGGGCCCCGAATTGAGTTTTTCTGCGAAATCCAATCCGTTCATTGGAATGCCCGTGAAATTTCAGTAAAAACGGACTGTTTTTGGACCAGAATTGGTGTGTCCCGCCCATCTTTTCTGTGTCGACGTCAGTCCTTTATCTGGACGAAGAGAAACCGATCTCCACTGATTTCTGCGATTCAGCCACCTATGATTTGATGAGGGGGACCGTAGGTTCATGATGAACAGCCCAGATCTGGATTTTGAAGTGCAGTGTTGGCCCACTAGCTTCGTCCGCAAGTTCTGTTGCGAACAGAGCCTTCCGTCCTTCTGCTGTGATGGTCGGTGGGCCATTGGCTAATGTCAAGTGAAAAATCTACTCCGTCTATTGGCTTCAGGACGAAAAACCGTCCAGGAAGGGTGAGACTGAGTTGATTTCAGTGTGGCCCACAAGATATTTCTCGCTGCCGTCCATTCTTCGTTCAATCAGCTGAAACCCGATCTCTATTGTCTTCTACAATTCAGTCAGCTAGGTCTTGCTTATATGGACCTTGTCAGACTGATGGACGGTTTGGATCGGCTTTTTGAATGAGAGGTGGGCCCCACTGCATGAATCAACGGCCGTGCGTAGGAGACGCTGTTGCGTCTTCTTGAGTTTTGAAATTTCATCGGTCAGCACAACGCTGACCGACTTGGTGGTTTCGGTGGGCGGCGGCCATGCATGTGTTGTGCACACGCACTAGCTAAGGTGGGTCCCACCTTGATGTATATGAAGAATCCTCTCCGCTCATTCCTTTCTTCATGTAAATTAAGTGGTTGAGACCAAAATTGAAGAATATCCATATGTCCGGTGGGCCCCAAGTCTCTATTTTATGGGCTGATCTATCCGTTAACCCACTTATGTAGGGATCCAAGAGCTAAAATTTGACGTGTACGGTTCATTTGTGGTCCTCAGGCAATGTATGAAATTCGGAGCCGATCAGATGGTGGAAACCCTGTAATCTTGCATTCTGGTTGACTTTCAGGCCACTTAAGCTTCAATTTCTCGATTTTCTCAGATCTCGGCCGTGTAAAATCATCAATCTCAATCCCTAGGAGTCCGTCCCTTGCCTTGGTGAATCTTTGAGTGCTAAAACCCTGCTTTTAATACTCATTTTCAATTCAAGCTCGTAAATACACCCTGTATCACAAATACGATAAAACGGGCCATTAAACAGTAACATACTCATAAATTCAGGTAATAATTGGGGTCTGATATGCAATATTTGACCCTCAACAAACCCCGCCTCCGTTTGCGATCAAACTTCGCTCAACCCTTCATCGGGCCATGGGGCATCTATCCCACGTGTCTGATGGGCCTGGGGTCGATTAGAGCAACTCTAATAACCTGAAATGGGCCCCATATGGTTATTAGGGAATTTTCTTAAACCTAAGGGTCAAATGAAATAAATATGGACATAGAAAAGTCCAGCCTCCTCTCTCAAAAACCCATTTCTCAGCTCTGTGTGTGTGTGTGTGTGTGTGTGTGAGAGAGAGAGAGAGAGAGAGAGAGAGAGAGAGAGAGAGAGAGAGAGAGAGAGAAATAGGGCCATTGTGGTGTGCATGTGAGCTTGGTGCTTGGATTTTGAAGATCCCGGCATCCTCACCTCTCCTCTATCGACGAACTCCATTGTTCTCCGCTATTGGAAGAAGAAATTCCAACCCATCTAAGGTAATTTAGGATTTCTCACTCTATTTTCTTGGTTTCTACAACATGCATGAAATTCTTGTCCATCCACTGCAATGCTGGGCCCCAACACCTTAAGCTTGCGGACCTGGCGTCGCTAGGATCTTCTCAGCAACCTTCGGTTAAGTTTTGGTGAGGACCATTACCTTTAGGTGGCCGGTTATCGTGCCAGTATAGGTTTAACAAACATGCTTAGTGTATGTTGGTGCATGTGGCTGAATTTTCCTTTTTAAGCATAACTAAGGTGACAAATGAGAGATTTCTGAAATTCATGGGAAAGGACTTGACCCCAAACCCTTAATTAAACTAAATTGCTGATGTGCATGCTTTGTTGGTTTCAAATTTTTGGATTTCCCTAATTTGCTGATGATTAATTGTGTTTCTTTTAGTTCGGTCTTAACTATGCCCAACAAGCTAACATGTATTGCTGAAAATGGTTGTTAAATGATTGAATGAATGAATCCCTAAACTTGTAGTTGAGCATGCTTTGTTGTGGACATGTAATGATGAAGAAGTGCCAAATTGGTCGATTCACTTGTCTGGATTGTAGTGTATGATTGAACTGTAAAATGAATGATTACCTGTGGGGAATTTATTCTAGGTGCTTTGCTACATGAGTATCCATATAATTATATGAGCCGAAACTTGTTGTGTAGAACCTGTAAATGAAATAGAACTTGTGTATGGAGCTGCCCATGCATTGATTTTGCTAAAACTATATCCGCCTGATGTGAAACGTATGTATGGATGTCGTGATTAGTGCGTATAATGCATAATTTCCCTATGAATTGGCCGATTACCTGGAATTATCTGGACGGTCCGTTTTAGACCTATCCCTAAGTGAATCTGGCCCGAATAGTTGAACTGTAGGTTGTAAGCCGTAGTTGGATTACGCGAGACTACGTTCTCAGGCCGATTAGCTATGGTTCTGCCCGTCGGGGCACATTAACTAATAGCCGACCATCCTTGTACATTAAACATGTTTGATCACGCCTATATGAACCCAAAGTACCTTAAGGCCATTGTGCCCATTGTTAATTATGGTTTACGGCCCACAAAGTCTCATGAGCCGGGGATGGTGGTATGGAACACTATGCCCGTGCTGTCGGTCTATGCTGGGATGACGAGCCTCCCCGTACTATCCAATGAGCCTTAGACTCGTGAGCCGGAACGGTGGTATGAGACACTATACCCGTGTTGTCGGCCTGTGTTGGGGTGATGACCTCCCTACAGTGACCGCGAGTAGGACCTTTAAGTCTTAACCTGTTTCGTTTATGTTTATATTACTTTTTGGGATTGACGACCCCAAGATAGGGCTAAGGGTCGCGAGAGCCACATGGCCAAGGCCCTTGAGCTGCCTGATCGGGTGAGGGCAATAACTCCACTAAGAGTATTCCGGTTTCCCTAACCCGCTGGATGAATGAACTTAACTAGTCAACCAGGCTAATATACTTCACGACATTTCATTATATTTGTGGTGATTATGCAGTTGAGATCGCTTTTAAGGGAGTGTTATTTTATTGTGAACATCAGATGTCGTCGCTTGAGGGAGTGTTGGTTTTTGGCAAGGAGCATGCATCATATCATAATCATATATTTGCATTAATAACAGTGTTTTGGAATTTACGTTGTTTGTTGTTCATTAAATGTATCATATGCATGATAATTTGATGTCCATTGCTAATGGTACTACTGAGTTAATCACTCACTCCCACTCTGGGATGGTGTTCTAAAATACCAAATAGAACCCAATATAGATGTAGGTACCCTAGAGCAGCACACACTGGTTGATGTCGGTGCCGACGACGACGAGGAGTGAGCGTACTACCAGGAGTTTGGCTGAGCATATTAGCAAGATGGATGTCGGCAGGACTGAGCTAGAGCCTAGGTCATTTTGGGGATTGATGAGTGTTGAGAGTAAAACTATGGATAACTGTTACACTGATTTTATAAGTCAACGTGGTGAATACGAACCTTCTATGGTACTCTGTTGGTTAGTGACATTTGAATTCTAAACTATCTGATTAGAAATTGAATATGCTTAGATTAATTCATCATTGCTTACTAATATCGGATTAACTATATGCATTTGTGACTTATTATTGCACATGTGGCATTCGAAAATTCAGGAGTCGAGTAGTTACTCGGTCATTGAATTTCGGGGTGCTTGGTATCAGAGCATGATTTAGATTAAACTGGGCCTAGGGTAATAGGTTCAATGCGATGCACTCTGACTTAGGGGGAGTGACTAAATTTAAAGATAGTACTATGGTCCCAAAACTTTGTTTAATTAGCGAGTCGACCCCTGTAGCCTAGCTTAGGAAAATAAGTAGGACCACTTAAGTTATATGAAGTGATCTAAGTCACTTTTAACTATAGATTAGATGTTCTAAGCTGACCAAGGTTAAACAATATGAGTCTTAGTTGCTCTAGTAGCACAGGGGACTTCTATAGTCCAGTCTGTGGATTTAACGATCCGATGCTGGATCAGCTTGATCCCAGCTAAGACGAATCAAGGAAGTGTCTATATCAAATCTAAACCACCTGGGCCAGTGTACTCAACCTACAAACTCCCCATTTAGACAAAAAACAGGCCGTGGACTGCAATACATGCACCATACTCAACATAGAGATGAAATGGATACATTTAGGGGGACCCAACGGGTCCCGCGGAGAGAAAACACAAACCCCCGGTGAAGCCGGGCCTAGCCGTCCGAGAGAATCCAAGAAGAAGATGAGTGTCAGTGCGAGTTCGAGCACCGAGCGAAGGTCGAAGCGAGACCTTGATTCCCTAGTCCCTTTAGCGAGGTCTCTACCGGCGAGCATTGAGCTCGGTAAGTTTCATCAACGCAAGGTCATTTTTGAATCTCATGTGGATGAGAAGCTATTTGGAGAATTTTTAGTGATTGACCACCTTCTGGCGAGTGGTTGGGGTCCTATGTTTGAAGGGAACTCTCATGCTAGTGGGGGATTTGTGCAAACCTTTTACGCACACATGAAAGTGTAACATCCCGGATTTTTGCCAACCTGAAATTAGACGTCCTTAGGCGATGGGTAAATCCTAACACAGGTTTAACTTCCCAAACGCTCAATTAAAGCCTCAAATCCCTTTTTAAACCATTTTCTTCACAAATCCCACCCTTCACTACCTTGTGCTTTCAATTTTTCAAAGAACTTTCGCCCTAGACACTAACTTAAACTAGCTAAGTGGTAAAACTTGGATCACTTTATATACAAACCACAAAGGCCTAAGTACCATCTCAACCAGAAAACAATTAGGATTAAATCCTTTAGAAATTTAACAAAGTTAACTAAGTGCAAAACTCGATTAACCATGAAATCTGTTGGGATCGCTTTAAATACGATCTGCAAGACCCAGAACTTGCAAAATCAGTGACTCTAGGTTACCCTAAAGTTTAGAACCAAACTCATTTCCCAGCTGCTCTCGGGAATGAAATGAAACTTCGTATTAGGTCTAGATCGCACATCGGAAGTCCGATTAACACGAAGTTAAGGAACTAGGACCGCCTCACTGGGCTTGACAATCATCTCAAAAATCAGGTCCAGCCGATGTCCCACGACCATTCGTTTGGATCCGGAGCGAGGGAGTATGAAAAACACTATTCCCATTCCAAAATAAATATTTGGAATAGTGATCTGGCACCATTCGCTTGCGCATCAGTATTAAGCAACCAGACCGTCAGAATCAGACTAAATTACACCCTCGGATTAAGAAAAATTTCAGGAACATTTACATGTGCTTGGAATTTCGGATCGTGGCCCACTGACCGTTGAAATGAAAGTGGTCCGCCACGTGCGATCTGGGAATCCGATCGAGTCGAAAACGTAATCCCTCATAGATCCATGTGTGGTGAGCTTAAGTCTGACGTTTGGCTCAAGGAGGGCCACCAGAACCTCTCTTTTGAGCTGGAAAAGTGACGAAATACCTATATTAGCAGTAACCCTTGAACAGGAGTCTATTTCGGTGAGTTTTGAGACTATATAAGGACCTTAAACCCTCTCTCATGGCAGCCATACGAATTTGGGTTTTGAGAGAGGGAAAAGAGAGGGGAAGTGAGGGAGAAGTGGGAGAATCTCCCTGCCGTCGTTCCCTGCCACCACACGGGCTGCACCATCCCTTTCTTGACGCTTTTCCGGCGTTTCCCGCATCGTTTCTAGGTAAGAAACCCTAACCCTAATCTGTTTTGGGATTTAGACTGTTGTAGGTTGTGAAATAGCTAACCTATTTCGTTCTCTAGGTTGCCAAACTGCCGAATACGGAAGCTTAGCAAACCTATCGATTCCGTTGCGATTCTACGACAAAAGGTGCGGACTTTAGGTGTATAGGTTAGGGTTTTCAACGCTTTCAATGTCAGATAATGATAGATTCATGATCTGCATGCAATTGCACATGTACAAAGTGCTTTCCGTTTCCTGTTTCGATTAACGTTGTAGAATATGGAATTTCACATACTCTAGGTATACGTAGAAATACCATATACGTATTTTTTTTGGAGAAATGTTTGACATGTTTATTTAATGTATGATTATACTATATATGGATAAAATACTAGTTTGGCGAAAGGAATCGCCGTAATACATGTTCACTTGTAAATGCTACGTATGTTGAAATTGTGTATTCTAGAAATACCGTATATGTGTAAGTTTTGGAAATGTAATTGTCATGATTAATTGTTGTATGATTATGGTATACATGGATAAAATACTCGTTTGGCTAAAGGATAACCCTAATACATGTTTTACTAACATACACCATGTATGTTGTAATAGTGTATTCTAAGTGTTTGTGGAAATGGCTGAATGAGTATAGAATTCTCATTCGTGCTCGCCATGACTAATTGTCATGGATTCATGATTGATGTATTGGCGATACCCCTTAGACGAAAGGATTTGCCCTAAGTCACGCCATGGCCAATATACACTATATATGCTAAAATGTGTGGCCCAAGTGTTTGTGGAAATGACTGAATGAATAAGGAACTTGGATTCCTGCTTGCCATGACTATCCGTCGTGGGTGTACGCGTGTTATGATTGGGGCAACTCCCTAGTGAAAGGATTTGGCCTAATGCCTATGTGATCGACATATGTCGTGTATGTTGATGTATGTTTGTTTAAGCGTTTCTTGAAATGTCTGAATGAGTAGTAGTTAGCAAATTGTAAAGTATAAGGGTGTTGAGATATGATTTTCAACCTCTTTTAACTATGTGTATGATCTCCTTTGATAGTTGTGTGATTAGGAATTGAACATGTACAAACTCATGCTTGTGTTGTGATTCATAACATGCTCAACTGCTTTATGATTTTAACTATGTAATGCATATGTTTAAATTTATATTTACGTTGTATGATCCGTCATGAGTGATGGGGGAGCGGAGCAACGAGTGCGTGCAACAGCCCTGGCAGCCCTAAACGGATAATACGAGACCTTGACTGTATGAGTTGAATCTTGATCCATTACTGCTTTATCTATCTGCAATTGATTGTGTTTGGGGCTATGATTATGGCCCAGGCAATCGGTAACGGGATTGAACTCGTGGCTGAGATTCATTTGCCACGTGGGATGTGTTCGACGAACTCGAGTCGTGCGTTGCCTGTCGGCAGTGGCTAGGCCACACGAGTTGTTTATGCACTTCATGTCGTGCAGCTCAACGGGCGATCGTGCTAGTCGAGCTCGTCAAGTAACCCGATCTGCCTTATGCATGTTCACCCTGTTTGGACGCTACTGCTTGAACCTAGGGTACCAAACTTACCAGTGAAACCCCCTTTTAACCATGGTACCTCGATCCGCTAAGACGCATGAGCCGGGCATGGTGGTATGGGACACCGTGGTCGAGCTGTCGGCCTACGCTGGGGCCATGTGCCTCCCCGTAGTGACCATTGCACAACCAACTCGTGAGCCGAATATGGTGGTATGGGACACTGTATTCGAGCTGTCGATACTTATGGCGAGAGCCGAGTACGGTGAGACCTGTGCTCGTGCTGACGGGCGACGAGTCCTCCGTAGTATCTTCGAGTATACTCCAAGGGTCTGTGATTGGCGACGAGTCTTTCAGAGCAACTAGAGTATGAGTGGAGCCGAGTACGGTGAGACCTGTACTCGAGCTGACGGCTAGTGATTGAGCCGAGTACGGTGAGACCTGTACTCGAGCTGACGGTCAGCAATTGACCCGCATACGGTGAGATCTATATCCGTGCTGACGGGTGACGAGCCCTTTGTGATGCCTTCGCTAAGCCTCTCAAACCATAATGTCGTATGAGATTAACTAGGATTGACGACCCTAGAATGGATCATGTTTGGGAATGATACAAGGGAGGTACCTTAGTTTCCCAATACTGCTGGTTGAAATGGACTAATAATAACTTGGTAATCATGAGCATCATCGCACCGCATGTGCTTTGTAGATGTGGCGCACTGAGGGAGTTAAGCATTCGCGAACGTAAAATGATGTCGCTTGAGGGTGGTTTGGCAAGGGCATACAGCATCATGTCATTTCATTATTGCATTTAATAAGAGTAGTTAGAATTGTTTGATTTGTACTGCTTTATCATTACTGCTTGATTGAATTGATAACATGTTAACCTATGCTTTACTGTTCCACTGAGTTGATCACTCACTCCCACGTTACGGGACGGTGTTGTACACACCAACTAGATTTGTTGAGTTTCAGGTGATGGCGATGCTTGTGAAGCAGAGCCGGACTACTTCTATGATGATAGGAGGAATTCTCCTATCTGTATCTCTCTGGCAGGTCAATGAAGACCTGATATTGTATTGACGGGGCTATGGTACAGGGGATAGGAGGCATTACACTTCCTCACATTTGGTACATTTTAGAACTGCACTTGTATTTATTTAACCTGGTAATGTTATCACACTCTGGAGACTCATCATAGGTTATATATTTTATCTATCTATCACAGTCTTCCGCTTGCAAATTTAACTGTCTCTGGAGTATGATATGCTGTTTTGGCTTAATCTCACTCATGTTCAATGCACGAGTACAGTCAACATTCAAACATCATTCATTTTGTTGCATAAGTGATGTTCTGGAACTCGGGAGTTGAGTTTATGCTCGACCCCCGATTTTCAGGGCGTTACAGAAAGACCTAACCCTTGAACCTCTCCAGTTTATCATCCCCTTGGGCAGACAGGAAGCCAGGGTTGATGTAGATGTTATTGCCCGCGTCATGGGAGTGGAGAGCGACATTGTTCATGCCAGTGAGCCAATCTCACTGAGAGGCAGGAGAGAGATCGCCGCACGCGTTTCCTATGCGGCCAACCCACTGAATGGAGGCGAGAGAACAGCCTCAAAATGACCCACATGACCCCTGATTATCGCTTACTCTACCACATATGTACGTATAATGTGTATCCCAAGTTGAGCAATCGCACGGAGTGCACTAGATTCATGGTGGACTTCCTGTATTGAGTAGGACAAGGACATAAGGCGTGCCTGCCCACTCTTGTCTTAACCTAGATCGTGAAGGTGGCGCAATTTATTCGGGAGGATCAGTCCCTCCCATTTGGCTGACTGATTCACAAAATTGTCCGTAATTTTGGGTTCAAACTACACATGGATGATCTCACCCCTATCCGCTCCATAAACGAAAACACCCTCAATAACATGAAGTTGAGCCCCAAGCAGCGTATGGCCCAACTGGAGGAGCTGGGGGATGAAATAGAGGAAGAGACTGAAGAGGAAAGTGAGGATGAAGAACAAGAAGAGGAAGTGGTAGCCCAGGACCCCAACTGGGAACCTCCTGCCACCCGTAGCGAGTGGGAAACACTAGCCAATGTGGTGGAGAACCAGGAGTATTTGAAGAAGAAATTCAAGAAGATGTCTCACACTCTGAAGGCTCTCTTATGCTGCATGCAGGATAAGGGAGCACCTCCACTTTTGCCAGAGTCAGAGGATTAGGAGTGTAGTATGTGTTTGTTTTCTCTTTTTGTACTAGCCTTGGATGGGCTTAGTTTGGTTGTTTGGGTTGTGAATGTTGGAGTTTTTCTTTCTGTTGGATTAGTAATCATGCATCCTATGTCATTGTACATGTAATGTCGTATCATATGTAACAGTGACAAATTTTGTTTAATGAAATGCATGAAATTACTTTTATTAAGTGATGTGTGGAATCTTTGGTGAATTGATGATGTATGTATGATATCACTCTAACATTGTAACTATCATGCCCTAAGTCTGTGGATGTTATTATCTAAATATTAAAACGTTGGCTTTCAAGACGATGAGGCCATAAGGTGACAGCCGTCTTGTCCACCTAGCCTTGGGAGGGAGGGACGACAGTGAACGGATCGACCCAAATGAACCGTCTTCTAGTCAAGGCGAAGCCAGTCAAGTGGATATGGATAGTCAAATGCCGACCCAACTCCCTGAGGCACCTCAAATTCATGGCGAGACCTCTACTCACCAGATTGCCCCAGTTGGGGCCATTATGGAATAGATGTTGCATGTGATGCGACAACAACAACAGTCGTTGCATACTTTGGTGGGAGCAATGGCTCATCACATGAATGCACCGTCGTCATGTCAAGTTGGAACGTCAGCCATTCCGTACAACCTCTTCGAACACTTTCAGAGGTTAAGATCGCCTACCTTTGCTGGTACTCACAAACCCGAGGATGCCGAGAGTTGGTTAAACCGGGTTACGAAAGCGATCCGGCCTCTTCACTGCTCGAAAGTCGAGCAGGTGGAGTTGATATCCTACCTGTTCGAGAAGGAAGTTAACGTTTGGTGGGACAGTGTGTTGAGAACGGTCCCTGAAAATTTTGTGTGGACATGGGAGGACTTTGAGACACGGTTCTTCCAGAAATACTTCCTGCAAACCTACTGTACAGAAAAGGAGAATGAATTCTTGCGCCTTCAGCAGGGAGGTATGACAGTGGCTAAATATGAAAACCAGTTCACCGAATTATCTCGTTATGCTTCGAGGATTGTGGCAGACGAAGAGACGTGTATGAGGCGCTTTGCTGAGGGATTGAGAGCCTGGATTCGCACGAAAATGTGCTGTGCGAAGATTCGGACTTATGTAGAACTAGTGGAGATGTCCCTACGGTCTGAGCAGGATGGCGAAAGGGTTTCTCGGGAATGTATACAAGCCGAGTCCAGAGGAAGAGCTAGAGGACAATCCTCGTCCTCATCAGGAAGAAGAGTGCCACCTAATCCGCCTCCATGGCACATGCCTCTACCACCCGCGTACGTTCATCCTAACCAAGTATGTGGGTACTGTCGAAAGGTGGGCCACTCAGAGGCCTACTGTTTTTCAAGAATGAGAGATCACGGGTATGTACCCCCTCAGCGAGTGAGTCGTCCACTGCAGCTAGCATCACCTTCACCTCCTCAACGGTCGCAGGCCCGTCTCAGCAACCACATAGGCAACAACCTCTCATATTAGGCCACTGTCTCAACCCACATATTAGCCCAGCCGACCTCAGCAAGCATGATTTCACGCCTTGAAAGCAAAGGGCTTTGATGCAGCCACAACTACTCTTACAACATTTGGGGTCAGGGCCCATGTTTAAGGTACTTCTGTATTCCTCCTTGTGGACACTAGGGCCACAACTTCACTTATATCATCCACAACTGTCAAGAGTCTAGGACTACCAACTACTCCCATGTCGAGGGTAAGAATTATGTGGCAGCCGGAACATTCACCGAAGTTACATCCATCTGCCGAGGTTGTCCTGTGGACTTTGGGACATAATTTTGGGGATGAATTGGCTCTCCGCAATGAGAGCCGAAATCGATTGCGCGCGAGGACCAAACGGTGACCATATATGAAGATGGTAGCTCTCCCTTCACGTTCATAGTATAGGTTAGCTACCCACAACGAGTCCTCTGTTATGCTTCGCTAGAAGAAGGTAGCGAAGATATTTCGTTAACTTACACCCCCATAGTAAGCGACTTCGTTGATGTATTCAAGAACATTCTGGGACTTCCTCCCCGGCGGGAGATCGACTTCACCATTAATTTGGTGTCGGACACTACGCCCATTTCTCTCCCAACTTATCAAATGCCTTCGTACAAAATAGAGGAGCTCCGACTTCAAATCGATGGATTGTTGGAAGCGAGTTTTATCCGACCCAGTGTGTCTTCATGGGGAGCCCCAGTTGTGTTCGTGAGAAAGAAAGATGGCTCCCTACGTTTGTGTATTGACTACTGAAGGTTGAATCAGGTCACCATAAAGAATAAATACCCCTTGCCTCGAATTGATGATTTGTTCGACCAATTGAGAGGTGTCAATACTTCTCAAAGATCGACCTACAATTCGGATACCATCAACTGTGGATTAGACCTAAAGATGTGCCAAAGACGGTGTTCAGAACCAGCTTTGGGAACTATGAGTACTTGGTTATACCTTTTGGACTCACAAATGCGCCAGCTGTGTTCATGGACTTAATGAATAGAGTCTTCAGGTCATTCCTGTATCAGTTTGTCATTATATTTATAAATGACATTCTAATTTATTCTAAGAGTCGCAAGGAACATGAAGAACATCTGCGAGCAGTCCTAAAAATGCTCAAACGAAACAAGTTGTACACTCAATTTCGAAAATGTGACTTCTGGAAAGAAGAAGTGAAATTTTTAGGCCACGTGGTATCTAAAGAGGGCATCTCTGTGGATTTGGTCAAAGTAGCGGCAATACAGGACTGGAAGTGGTCGAGCTCAGCTACGGAAGTTAGAAGCTTCTTGGGATTGGCAGGATACTACTACCGATTCATCAAAGATTTTTTAAAGATCACCCGACCGTTATCCCAGCTTACCTAAAAGGACCTCAAGTTTGCTTGGAATGAAAAGGCGGAAGCGGCCTTCAAGGAGTTGAAAGAAATGTTAACTTCATCCCCAGTTCTCATTTTGCCTAAACAAGGGGTTAAGTACACCATTTTTACCGATGCATCTCGCGTGGGTCTAGGTTGCGTCCTTATGCAGAAGGACAGAATTATTGCTTATGCTTCTTGGCATTTGAGGAAACATGAAGAAAATTACCCCACTCATGACCTCGAACTAGCCGCGGTCATATTTGCCCTAAAGATATGGAGACACTATTTGTATGGGGAAGAATTTGAACTCTTTTGTGACTACAAGAGCCTCAAGTACATCTTCACCTAGAGAGATTTAAATATGAGGCAACGACGATGGATGGAGACCTTAAAAGACTTCAAATTTGAGGTTTCTTACCATCTTGGTAAAGTCAATTAGTGGCAGATGCCTTTAGTCGAAAGAAGACTATCGAATTTACGACTCCACTAATGGTAGAAGAGTGGAATATGATAAAGTTTGTACGAGATTTCAAGCTGAAACTAAGAATAGAAGAACCATATGAAGTCATTGCACATGTTCACGCCTAACCTATGATCGACAGTCAGATCATTGAAGCCCAAAGGGGCGATGAATTGCTATTGAAAATGAGAGAACTTGCGGCCGTTCGAAGCGATTCTGAATAGAGAATTGGCACTAATGGAGGATTACAATTTCAAGGCCGTCTCTGTGTCCTAGATCATCCTAAGCTAAAGGAAACACTGCTAGCTGAGGCCCATAACTACAAGCTAGCCATGCATCCTTGAAGCACTAAGATGTATCAGGACCTCAATCGCAACTAATGGTGGGACAACATGAAGAGAGAGATAGCTGGCCTTGTATCTCGGTGCCTTACATGTCAACAAGTCAAGGCCTAACATTGTCGACCGTCAGGTCTCCTACAGCCCATGCCACTTGCTGAATGGAAATGGGACTACATTTCTATGGATTTCCTTTCGAGTTTGTCCAAAATGAAGAAAGGGCATGATTCAATTTGGGTGATTGTGGTCTGGTTGACTAAATCGGCTCGCTTCCTCCCTATTCGAACTTCTTACTATGCGGACGACTTAGCCAGATTATATATCAAAGAGATAGAATTCGACTTCATGGTGTTCCTTTGAAAATTGTGTCAGACTGAGACACACGGTTCACTTCAATGCTTTGGACCCGAATACAAGACGTCATGGGAGTCAAGTTGAAGTTCAGCACCGCTTTCCACCCTCAGACAGATGGACAGACAGAACGAGTGAATCGAATAATAGAAGATATGTTGAGAGCATGTACATTGGATTTCTCGGACAGTTGAGATGAGTGCCTCCCTTATGCCGAGTTTGCCTACAACAACAGTTTCCAAGCTAGCATCGGCATGGTACCCTACGAAGCCTTATATGGGCGCCTGTGCTGAGCTTCACAATGCTGGGTCGAAGTCGGCGAGAAAAGTTTGTTGGGACCTGAAATAGTACATGCGACTACTGAAAGGATTGAAATTATTAGACGACGATTATTGACAGCCCAGAGTAGGCAGAAAAGTTATGCGGATACAAGGTGAAGACATTTGAAATTCGAAGCAGGAGACCTGTATTTCTGAAGATCTCACCAATGAAGGGAGTTTCACGTTTTGGTAAGAAGGGAAAACTTTTTTTTTTTTAAGTGGAAACCTCACGTTTTGGTAAGAAGGGGAAACTTACCTCCTAATATATCAGCCCTTTTTTCAGATCTTGGATTGGATAGGACCGGTTGCATATCGCCTGGCTTTGCCTACTCCCCTCGCTGGCGTGCATAATGTATTTCACGTCTCCATGCTCAAGAAGTACGTTCCAAATCCTTCACATATTATTCAATGGGAACACGTAGAACTCAGAGACAATTCCACATATGTCCTTAAGCCCACCAGAATTTTGGATAAGAAGGAGCAACTTTTGTGAAACAAGGTGATTCCGCTGGTGAAGGTATTATGGACGCACCACGAAGAACAGGAAGCTACTTAGGAAACAGAAGCCAAAGTTCGCAAACACTACCCTAACCTTCCTAAACAATAAGAGCAGGTACAAATTTTGAGGATGAATTTTCTTTTTGTAAGGGGGTAGATTGTAACATCCTGTCCAAAAAGGGAACGGTGTCTTGAGGCGCACACACAAATCAACGCAAGATCGGATAATTCAGTAGCACGTGTGGGCTTGCTATGGACTAATTAATGTCAAGCTTAACCACTAATGAGATCAAATCAAGTCATGCTCGGGCCAAGCACAGGCCGTAGAGCCAAGTAGCCCCTTTATATTCGGCGATTGTTCGTACGGGCCGTGTTTCGCCCGAGGAAGATTCAAAAATCCTGAAACTTTGTCAGACCTTTGGGCTCCCTAGGCTCGTGGTCCCACGCGGACGCTAGGCCTCAGAAATACCCAAAGACCGTCAACTAGCACTGCCTTGCTGGCACTTGCAAGCCACAAGTCGCCTAACCTAAAGAAATATAATTATGAAATTTGCCCTTATAACCCCACTGTGGAGTATGCAAATCCAGGCGTTCCAGCCGTCGGATATCTTCTAAATTCACACCGAAGTTTGGAAATACGTCCAGACCCGCACTTATAAAATCTAGCCATTGATCGTAAAACGGTAACCGTTGATCACAAATCAGGCTGTTACGGCAAAGCCCCGCGTCCGTTTGGGATCAAACTTCGACCCACCCTAATCGGGCCATGGGGCATCTATCCCACGTGTCTGATGGGCCAGGGGTCCATCAGAGCAGCTCTAATAACCTGAAATGGGCCTCATATGGATATTTGAGAATTTTCTTAAACCTGAGGGTCAAATAAAATAAATCTGGACATATAAAAGTCCAGGCTCCTCTCTCAAAACCCCATTTCTCAGCAGGGAGAGAGAGAGAGAGAGAGAGAGAGAGAGAGAGAGAGAGAGAGAGAGAAGGCCATTGTAGTGTGCATGTGAGCTTGGTGCTTCGATTTTGAAGATCCCAGTATCTTCACCTCTCCTCTACCAGCAAACTTCATTGTTCTCCGCCGTTGGAAGAAGAAATTCCAACACATTAAGGTAATTTAGGATTTCTCACAATCTCCCTGATTTTTACAACATGAATATAATTCTTGTTCATCCAGTACAATGCAGGGCCCCGACACCTCGAGCTTGCGGACCTGGCGTCGCTAGGATCTTCTCAACAACCTCCGATTAAGTTTAGGTGAGGACCATTACCTTTTGGTGGCCGGTTATTGCGCCTAGTATAGGTTTAACGAACATGCTTGGTGTATGTTGGTGCATGTAGCTGGATTTTCCTTTTTAGGCATAACTAAGGTGACAAATGAGAGATTTCTGAAATTCATGGGAAAGAACTTGACCCCAAACCCTTAAATAAACTAAATTTCTTATGTGCATGCTTTGTTAGTTTTAAATTTGTGGATTTCCCTAATTTGCTGATGATTAATTGTGTTTCTTTTAATTCGGTCCTGATTATGCCCAACATGCTAACATGTATTGCTGAAAATGGTTGTTAAATGTTTGATTTCATGAATCCCTAAACTTATAGTTTAACATGCTTTGTTGCGGACATGTAATGATGAAGAAGTGCTAAATTGGTCGATTCACTTGTCTGGATTGTAGTGTATGAGTAAACCGTAAAATGCATGATTACCTGTGTGAAATTTATTCTAGGTGCTTTGCTACATGACTATCCATATAACTATATGAGCCAGAACATGTTGTGTAGAACCTGTAAATGAAATAGAACTTGTGTATGGAGCTGCCCATGTATTGATTTTGCTAAAACTATATCTGCCTGATGTGAAACGTATGTATGGATGTCGTGATTAGTGTGTATAATGCATAATTCCCCTATGGATTGGCCGATTACCTGAAATTATCTAGGCAGTCCTTGTTGGACCTGTCCCTAAGTGAATCTACCCCAAATAGTTGAACTCTAGGTTGTTGGCCATAGTTGGACTACGCGAGACTACGTTCTCAGGCTGATTAGATATGCTTCAGCCCTTTGGGGCATATTGACTAATAGTCGACCATCCTTGTACATTAACCTTGTTTGATGATACCTGTACGAACCCGAAGAACCCTAAGACCGTTGCGTCCATTGTTAGCTATGGTTTACGGCCCACAAAGTCTCATGAGCCGAAGATGGTGGTATGGGACACTATGCCCGTGCTGTCGACCTACGCTGGGGTGACGACCCTCCCCGTAGTGTTCATTGATTGCTTGGACTCGTGAGTCAGGAACGGTGGTATGAGACACTGTACCCATGCTGTCAGCCTGTGTTAGGGTTACGACCTCCCTACAGTGACTGCGAGTAGGACATTTAAGTCCCAACCTATTTCGTCTATGTTTATCTTACTTTTCGGGATTGATGACCCCAAGATAAGGCTAAGGGTCGTGAGAGCTACATGGCCACAGCCTTTGAGTCGCGCAATCAGGTGAGGGTAATAACTCTACTAAGGGTATTCTGGTTTTCCCAACCTGCTTGATGAATGAACTTAACTAATCAACTAGGCTAACATACTTCACGACATTACATTATATTTGTGGTGATTA
Source organism: Magnolia officinalis (assembly GCA_021015155.1). Taxonomy (NCBI): domain Eukaryota; kingdom Viridiplantae; phylum Streptophyta; class Magnoliopsida; order Magnoliales; family Magnoliaceae; genus Magnolia; species Magnolia officinalis. The sequence goes on from JAJHSJ010000018.1 coordinate 52,335,631, forward strand.
TGCAGTCGAGGTCACTTTTGAGGGAGGTTGTTTCGTTGCGAACGTCATATGTCGTCGCTTGAGGGAGTGCTAGTTTTTGGCTAGGAGCATGCATCATATCATAATTATGCATTTGCATTAATAACAGTGTTCAAGAATCTATATTATTTTTTGTTCATTAAATGTGTCATATGCATGATAATTCGATGCCTATTGCTAATGGTACCACTGAATTGATCACTCACTCCCGCTTTGGGACGGTGTTCTAAAACACCAACCAGAATCTAATATAGATGCAGGTACCCTAGAGCAGCACGCATTAGACAATGTCGGTGCCGACGACGACGAGGAGCGAGCGTACTACCAGGAGTTTGGCGGAGCATATTAACAAGATGGATGTCGGCAAGACTGGGCCAGATCCCAAGTCGTTTTGGGGATTGATGAGTGTCAATAGTAAAATTATGGATAACTGTTAAACTGATTTTATTAAGTCAAAGTGGTGAAAAAGAACCTTCTATAGTACTCTGTTGGTTAGTGGCATTTGAATTCTAAACTATCTGTGCTTAAATTAATTCATCATTGCTTGCTAATACCGGATTAACTATATGCATTTGTGACTCATTATTACACATGTGACACTCGGGAATTCGAGAACCGAGTAGCTACTCGGTCCTTGAATTTCGGGGCGCTACATTAGATTGAGAATCTGAATATCATTAATCCTAAGATGACTCTTGAATTTGCATTCTATAAATTATAGATATGGGACTGCAGTTACAAAGAGGGAAGGTGTAGGCACCCATTTTACCTATATAGATATACGGTCTTTACTTCACAAGATCTGACTAATTTCTTAGGAATAAGATTAGTTCTCGCGTGTAGAATATATAATGTAATGTAATGTAATGACAGTGATGATTGATTGATCCAAATTTCTGATGGGCAAGATCAGACTATATATCAGCAAGTTTTAGAGCATATGTTTGAAATGACTAATTGCTGAATGGAGAAATCGTCAATAAAGGAAATAAGGCATTATGAACCTCCCAAGGACTAACTGGAGCCTTCCAAGTATCAGAATAAATTACATTTAAAACATCCTTAATTTTACAGTGGATGAGGGAAAATGAGCTCTAATGAGCTTTTTAAATATGCAATCTTTACAAAAATCTAAATTAATAGACTTTTAACCGGGAAGTAAAATTTGATCAAGAAATACCTTTAGTCCTTACTTGCTTATCTGACTCAACCACTTGTGTCAGATTATAACAGAGTCTGTCATGACATTAGCAACAATAACATTGCCAACCACAGTATCTCTCATCAAATAATATAAACATTTTATTATGTAACAGCCCAAAATTTCATGGCCAGATTTTATACTCGTGTCTGAGAAAACTGGGTGTTAATAATGTATAAACATGGATGCTTTTGAAAATCGCACCTTAAATTTTATTTTATTTTTCTATTTGGATCACATCTAAATGCATTTATGAAGGTAACATTCATAAGAATAAGATCAACTGTATTGATTATATTTCATTAGAGTAAAAGAATAATCAAATGCCTTCTCATTAGAAGCTTATTACATTTATCAAGTTTGCAGCGGAAGTATAAAGCTAGATAAATAAACTATCTTCATATTCTTTTGGTACGGTCTTCTATAGGGAGATGGTCCTCTAAGTCTTCAAATCTGTAGGTCACCTACATAATCTGTACGGTTGGGAGAGGGTCAATGCCGCACTCATAGTGATGGTTATCCTTTAAGATTAACAGTAATTCAAGCGATTCACAAAACAATAAAGAGATTCTAATGTGTCAAGTACTCCACACTACGAGAGGTATCAATGCACAAGCAATATATATGAGATGCATGCCTAGAAAAGCATATGCGGTGGTTATAGTTATCTGACTCGCCTCGCATCCCATACTACGAAGATTCACCGGCATGTCCCATGTTTAATATGGTTTTACGCGATTGTCCTAAGACAATGAATATGCCCCCAGAGATTGGAGCGACTATTTGTGACAACCAACCCCTCCATAAAAAAAAAATTGATGTATTGCGTATACAGAACGACTCACGTATACATCAACCAGGGCACCATCAACCCGAGCAACATGGAATTACGTGTCGCCCCATGGCCGCTACCGAAAACGCATTATGTCCACAATATTTAATTGATCACTAGAGGGATTCCAACATAGTACTTGCACCAAGAGAGAATTCTTCAATCTATGGAATGTTAAGAATATCAAGACATCTGCCAAGCCCTTAAGATAAAAGAAGCAAGTGACAATAACCAGCTCGAATAAGAGGTGAGTGACGAAGGCCAACTCGAATATGAAGAGAGTGGTTAAGGCCAACTCAGTAAATAGAAGAGCGTTGACGGCCGATTCTTTGAGGAAGGTGGCAATGGCCAATTTCATAATTATAAGAGTGACAACTATCAATTCTTGGATACGGAGAGTGGCAGAGCCAAATCAACATGGTAAGGCAAGAGCAAGGCTTGTATCCATAGCCTCCCATGAATCCAGGAAAGCCTCTTACAATGGATATCATGTAAAAACTTCAAAAGGGCTAATAATTGATTATAACAATTTAAAATGAAAACAGAGGGAAAATATTAAAAATCTGAGGACATATAAAAAGGAACGTAAAAGAAAAGATAAAATGCATTAACCCAATTAAGACAAAAGATACATAAAGGGTGGGATAAAATAACACGAAGGCATAAACAGGCAGGATAAATATATCAACTTAAATTAACGTAAGCTTAAAGGATAAAACCCTCACCTTAAAAGTCGAATTGTCCTCATCTGAGGCTAGGTGTGCAAAGGAGATAAGGGTGAACTCTTTTTTTTCTTTTTGTGCAGGATTTGGTGTTGCCTTCAATACTAGGGCCGAATTGCGGGCTATTCATGATGGCCTGTCCTTTTGTCTCCGACAAGGGATGACGAACATCTAGGTTGAATCTGACTCCCAGATGGTGATAAATTTCTTGACGGATTCTTCCCAACCGGGTTGGAGGTGGAAATATTGGATCACAAGAATTCGAAACCTTTCTACGTTAGGCCAGATTCAATTCACTCATGTGTGCAGAGAAGGCAATGGACCAGCGGACGATATGGCTAATTTGGGTAGTATCAAGCAATTTTCGTCTCTTTTTCCCTCCCTAGCTGACCTCCCACAGGAGATTAGGGGTCTCCTGTTCCTCGATAGAGCGGGGCTGGGATCCATCCGGAAACGTGGCTTCAGGTAGTATTTTTTGAGTTTTTTTTTTTTTTTTTCTATTTTCTTTGGGGTGTTTCTAGATTCAGGTTGGGTGCCATCAGGAGGATGGGTCTTGTTTTTTCCTTTATGATAGGTGGCCCTGAGCCTTGTTTTTATTTAGGCTCTTGGGGTCTCCCGAATTATCTGTATCTGGTTGTAATTTTGTGAATGAAATGAACAAAGCTCCCATTTTTTTTGTTTTTTTTTTTAAAAAAAAAAGAAAAAAAAAAAAAAAAAAAGAAGAGGCTAGGTGTTCTTGCATACTCTTTCACATTCAATCTTATCCTATATCATAAAATCTACAAGGCTTACAAGGTTAGGATTAAATCTAGGGTTATGTTTATGGCCTAGATATAGGGCTTAACTAATTCTTATTTTAGAAAAACTTGAATAAAGACATTAGATATTACACACTTTACCTGAACCTAGCCCTGACTCAGTCCTAGGACTTGGTGAGTTTACTCATCGCACCATCTCTCTCTCTCTCTCTCTCTCTCTCTCTCTCTCTCTCTCTCTCTCTTCTTCTCTCTCCCTTCTTTCTTTCTTTCCTTTCTCTTTCTCTTTTCTTTTCTTTCTTTCTTTCTCTTTCTTTCTTTCCTCTTCTTTCTTTCTTTTTCTTTCCTTTTTTTTCTTTCTTTCTTTCTTTCTTTCCTTCTCTTTTTCTCCCTTCCTTACTACCAACGACCCCTTATACGATCAGTCTCTCTCTTTTTACGGACGAACAACAACTAACATCTCTCTCTCTCTCTCGCTCTCTCTCTCTCTCTCTCTCTCTCGTTTCTCTCTCTTTCTTCTTCACTATGCTCCTTCAACGGTGGGATAAGAGAGATTTTATAGGAGTGGAGGTTCTTAAAACCTCCGTGCGTAACCTTTACGCAAGACGTGCTGGGTTATAAATTACGCAGCCCGGTTTCTGCGTAAAGGAGTCAGCAACGACTTGTGTCAAGAAAGGAGGACTGGCTGGCGGTCTCCGCATAAGGAGACTTTCTAGATGACTCCTTGGGTTTGCTCGGTTTTGAGCGACTAACCAAGTGGACGGTTCGGATCTCGTGATCGGTTGTTCGTGGTGGCCGACAACTACTCGCAGTCGAACGCTACTAGTAAGTTAACGGGGCTTTTTGTGACTACCGTTGCAGGCACGTGTATGCATGGGTGCACGAGATCGGATAGGTTTTGGTCGAACCCACCACCTAAACACGATGGACGGTTTGGATCATTTGAACAATCAAGGTAGTGCGCCACGACGTCGTCACAGCGGACGTGCGTTCGAAGAATGAAATCCGTTGGAAATTTCATCGGGAGATGGTCGCACGTGGGAGTTTGAATGGTGTGTTTGGACGCCTAGGGTTCGGTTGATTTCTCCCTCCAGATGTAATAGACGGTTCGAATCATCCACACAGATGATAATGGTGGCCCACATCTATGATGATCTAAGGGCTAAAATTTATGTGTATGGTTAATTTATACTGATTAAGCTTGATATAAGGTTTTACATGAACCAAATCATGGAAACCTTGTGATTTATACTTTGGGGCCTAGGTTAATGACATTTTCGTAATTATTGTTAATCTGAGAGCTTTGCAAAATCTAATTGTTCTACTGGTTGTAGGCATGTTTTAAAGTAATTCTTATAAAAGAACTTACATCTAAATCATTATAGATAAAGAGTTATTCACTTATTTAGCCAAAGGAAAGTACATATATCGAATCACATGATCAGTGGTCCGAAGACTTGGTTTATAGATGGGGATCATTCTTAATGGTCAAATGGTGTCATAGGCTAGGTGTGTAAGGTCATGACCATTAATTCGGTATCATACACGTGTACATTTTACGTTAAATTCTTGGTAACGCTCGAGGACTTTCGATGCTCGAGTATCGAAAAGTTCGGGGCATTACATATTAACTCTCTTCTAACCATCACCTTCGTCCCATTTACAATTTAGTCAACTCTTTTCACTAAAAGAATTGTAGCCATCTTCATCAAACTTTTCTAATAATAAAAGACTCTTTCGCAGGTTCGATATGTCTCACGCACTAGAAATTGTATGTATGATACCATCAAACACAGTAATTTTGACAGGTCCAATCCCTATAATTTTGCACGTATTTTCATTACCCATGTAAACTATGCCGTCATTATATGATCAATATGTATAAAAATAATATTTGTGTGGAGTCATATGAAACAAAGTGCCTGAATCTAAGACTCATTTATGGCTCAAATTCTCTCGTGGAATCTTTTTTTTTTAAAAAAAAATTATATAAAATTTTTTTTTTGAAAGATTTGATTCATTCATAGAGGCAAATTTACAAGATGGACATTCAGGCTCCCTCATAGGCAAAAAGGCGACAGGGGAACCTATCGAGTGCTCAAAACACTAACGCCCACAAGCGGCCTGACTTGGACTAATGCCCATAACCTCTCGTGGAATCATTATAAGCAACACTTCTCTGTCCTCTGATGAATTATCTTTTCTCAACTAGATTTCCTTAGGAATCCTTTGAATTTGATGCTTGATCATGTGAATTAGGTTTGTAATTTTTCTGATTACTTTCTTGAGTTTACAATTTTTTACCAAGTGACCATTCTTTTCATAATTCCAACACTTGTTTTATGCCATTTTTACTTGAATCTCGTCTAATCTCTTCCATTAGTAGCCTTCTTAATAGATCTTCCTCTAATTATCATAGTATCACCTGTAAATTTTCTATTCATTTTTTGTGAGACTTTTCAGTAAGCAATGTGACACGGCTCTCCATAGTAAGATCTAGACCATTGTTGAGATTGATAATCAAACCATCCCACGAATCTAGCATCGAATAGAGCAAAAGTGTGACATTTTTTTCATCATCAATTTTCACATCAACCTCCCCCAATCTGCTAATCAGGGTATTTATAGACACTGAAAAATTGGTGCCCACGCTGATTTATATGGTATGTTTTGGTGGTGGGGATGATTAAGCTGATTTGTGGATGTTGGAGTCACCACTAGCCGAATAATCTCAAAATCCCGCAGTCGGCTAGAACCGCGAAATATATAAGGTTAGAGAAATCTAACGACTCTCCTTCCTTAGGTTGATTCCTGATCTGCGATCCGAAGTTCCGGGTAAGGGACCTCAGTTACGAAGAGGGAATGGGTTAGGTACCTTCTCCGCCCATACAAATGTACGATCTCTACTTAGTGTGACAAAATAATCTCAAGGGATAATGATGATGTGGTCATGATGAGACTAGTCACACATGGATTTCTAATGCAGCAAGATCCAAGATTTCAGCAAGCCACAGAGCATACATCCAACAATGTGTCTAGAAGGCGGATGTGATGATGCTTATGTAAAAAAGTAAAGAAAAACTGGACTAGATCACCTAGGAATTTCTGATGTGACAGGATCCGGCATACGATAAGTCACACAACATACGTTCACTAGAGATCTAGAGAAGCAGGGAGGTTAGGAAGGAAATAGATGTCATGACGAATGCTTGAATGGATCTTTGGCTTCGTTCTCGAGTAGGCTAGGACATGACGAATGCTGAATGGGTTGGAGAGGTCAAGAGGAAGGGCTAAGTGAGTGGCTTCTAAGGTCAGAACTTTGAAGGCTTGGGAGCTTCTTCCCTTTCCTTCACTCTCCTCCTCACTCTCTTTCTCTCTCACTCTCTTAAGCTTTAGTGATGAGAATGGCTTGTTGGTTGTTTTGAAATGAGAAGAGGAGAGGGCTATTTATAGCCTTCTCCAATGGCTCTATGGTAAATAGGGGGTAGGTAAGGGTTACAATGATGAAATGGAGGCTTGTGATTAGTTAGGGAGAGAGGAGCGCCACGTGATGCGCTCCCATTGGCTCTTCAGGCCGGTAAAACGATAAATAGTGAAGATGGGGGGGTAAATCCAGGGGAGAGTTGACTTTCAGACACTGGACAACTGTCCACACGTGGGCTGCGAGCGACCGTAATCCGAGTACCACCGGCGGTAGTCCAACAACTACCCAGGCCTCGCTTGGGCCGGGCTCGAGTGTGCCGGCCTTGTTCGCTGTGTTGGTTCGCCCGGTGGTCCTCTTTTGGGGTTTTACAGCTCAGGTAGGTGGGCTTAAGTTTGGGTAAAAGGGGTCCTAATCAGGGTATAGGGTAAAGATAGGGCTGTATGAGGATTAAATGGTTTGGATCCCGGTTTCTGGTTGCGGGTTGGCAATTTGGGGTTTTCGGGATGATTTGTCAGATATAAGCTAGGATTAGGTTAGGGATATGATCATGACTCCTAGACTGTCTTAGCCTACTCGAGATATTAGCTTCAGTGGGGTGTCTACATTATTAAACCCATTAAATTAAGGGTTCTTGTAAAGAGGACCCTTCATCTTCAAGTTGTACAGTTGTCGTTGGAGATATATCTTGTTTGATATTGATTTCCCTTCATATAAGTTTCACAATTTGTCCCACAAAACTTTTATAGTGGTTTGATCGAACACGTTAAATAAAACTAAATCATCTACAGGAAAAAGAAGGTCTGTCACAACTAATTGATTTTTCTCCTTAAATACCCCATCTTTCAACTCTTCATGCCATACTTCTTTTCTTTTTCTTGATTCGTAATTGTACATCCTTCCTTCATTAACACCGCGTTCATCTTAAGTTTCCACAATGCATAATTGCATTCATCAAACTTTGGCACCTCAAATTTGATAGAACTCAATCTGGCCATCTAAAACACAATTGTAAAACAAACGGCAACATAAATCTTGCTATAAAAGGTTTCTCAACCTTTGGCTCTGATACCAATTGTTGTAGAAAAATGTTCGCACTTGATAAATGTAAGCGAGGCTAAAACACAAAAGAAAATGGTCAAACCAAATCAAGAGACAAAAGACACAAGGATTTATCTCGTTCGACAATATGCCTATTCCACAGGCAGCAATATAGAGCTTTCTTCTTCACTAGAAATAAGAGAACTCACTTTACTTTTATGTGCTTAAAGAGAGGGAAATTTGAAATTTGAAATTACTGCCTCCGCCGGCCGGCTTCCCAACATGTGGTCTGTTCCAGTTTCTCTCTCAACATCATTGGCAGATCGAGGGGGAGTAGCTGATGGATCCTGATCGTTGAACTATTGTAACCTAGGCCAGCAGAGGAGGACGAATGTCCGACACCCGCCTCAACCCCTCTGTTAGGAGTTTGCAAGAAAAGACATGGGAGATTGTTCGGAATAAATGGACAAGGGAGGTAGGATGAAGTCTGTTGGTTGGTAACCTTGCTTTTACCGCCACTGAAGAAGACATCAGGAAGCGATTTGGCCAATTTGGGGAAATATCGGATGTATATATCCCAACTTTTGCAGTTACGGGAAGAAGAAAAGGATATGACTTCGTCTGCTTCAAGAAGAAGGAGGAGGCAATCATGGCAAGGGACATGCTACACGATCGTTTCTTGACCAAACGTAAGATGGTGGTAAGTGATGCTATCCAGCGAAAAAGCACTAACACCCCTTCATTCCCCAAACCTACCACCAGATCAGTCCTGCCTTCCCGAATTCCTGTTGCTAGATCTACTCATCCAGCTCCCCAACCCCTCATACCCGATAGTAGCGCAGCATACCCACCCCTTCATTCAATGTCCTATGGTTGGATTCTCAAACCCCTCAAGCCCCCCATGTCATCCGACTCTCTCATAGTGCCAAAATGGATTTCTGATCAGGGTTGGGCAAATCTGGCCAATGCTCTGGTAGGGGAAGTTCTGGCTTCTCATGACGTATCCAGCGATCTCCTAGCAGGGATTCGATCTTCTTCATTTTGCAACACTCCAGTGGAGATCTTCAGGATCTCAGCTACAGGGTATCTATTTCAATTCGTATCTAGGGAAAGTCTCAATGCCTTCTTAAGTGCTAGAAACCTTCACAAAAAAATCTCTCTGATTAACCCTTGTCATTGGAGCCCGAGCATAATGCTGCCTAGTAGGGGCTCTTGGATACACATCGACGGCATTCCCATCCTCGCCTGGAGTGAGCAAACCATTCGTCAAATCGCTGAACTGATGGGGTCTGTTTTAGAGCTCGACAGGTGTTCGATAGAAGGCCATAACTGCTGGTACGCCAGGGCCAAGGTCCTCCCACACCCAGATTCCCCCCCCCCCTCCCCCCCGTTCAAACAGACCACTCTCTTGGTTGAGGGACATCCCCATCAAATCTATGCCTCTCCGGAACATCTCCATCACCCTCCTGTGGCAGATCAGAGTGTTAAAGTCCCTACAGCCTAGGAAAGCACCAAGCAATGGGTGGTCAGGTCATTTGCCAATCAGCCGACTGATATCTTGACTGAAGCTAGACATCCTGAAGAGGAGGGGCTCCAGAAGGAATATAGGAATAGCGGCATGCAAATTTGTTCTCAATCTGTCTACCATCACACCTCTCTGACCCCTCACTAGCCTTCCATAGCCTCTCCTTCAATCTCAGCGCTCCCAGCCCACGCTACTCCCTCCATTCCACAGCCTCTCCTTCAATCACAACCTCTCCTTCAATCTTAGCAGATCTGTTCTCCATCTGTCTGCCATGATACCTCTCTGGCCCCTCACCAGCCTTCCATAACCTCTCCTTTAATCTCAGCGCTCCCAGTCCCCCTACTCCCTCCACTCAATGGCCCTCGTCCCTCCCTGACCACCAAACACTAGACACGATTCCTCAGCCCACCCCACCAACCACAACCTTCCCACTGATCTCTGAAAGCCTTCTCCCATCCCTGCTTAGGGAGCAGGCTCCCCTACCTCAACAAACCATTCAATTCCCTATCCTCTTCTCCCCCAAACCCTAACCCTAGCAGACAATCCTACTAATCTGCAGACCTCCATTCCCCCTTTAGATCGGCCTACCTAGCTCTCAATGTTGAGGGTCAAATATTGCATATTAGACCCTATTTATTGCCTGGATTTAAGAGCATGATATTGTTTAAGTAGGCCGATTTAATCGTGTTTGTGATGCAGGATGTATTTACAAGCGGGGACTGAAAATGATGCTTAAAGCCTGGATTTAACGCTCTGATGACACCAAGGCAAAGGACGGACTCCATGAGACCAAAATCAATGGATTTACATGTCAGGGATCCGAGAAGATCAAGTCGTTCATGTTCAAGTGGCCTGAAAGTCAGCCAGAATGCAGGATCACAGGGTTCTCGCCATCCGATTGGCTTGAAAATTCATACATGGCCTGAGGACCATAAATTGACCGTACATGTCAAATTTTACCTAACGGATCCTTCTGGAAGTGGCCCATCGGACAGATCAGCCCCTTAAATCCTTAAGTGGGGCCCACTTGATATCTGGATATACTTCAATATCATTTTCAATGCCTTAAAGTGGATGGGGAAAAAGATGAACGGAACGGATTTCTCGAAAACGTCACAGGGGATCCCACATGTACACATGCGTGTACATGATATTTTTTTCACCGGCCGCACACCGGTCTTCAAGAACTCGGTCAGTGCTTGCTGACCGAGAATTTCTTTAAGAATTTCAAAAGACGCAACAGCGTCTAATGCTGTCCGTTCGATTGGTTGATAGTGGGGCCCACCCCTAGTACATTTTACCGATCCGATCCATCCAATGTTCTTGGGAGGCAAAACCGACCGTACAAATGGTGATATTTCAGTCCCATGCACGTACGCACAAGTAAATCACGATCAAACTCAGGATGGACGGTGGAGTACAATATTCTGTGGGCCACACTGAAATCAGATCGATCTCAGCATATCTGGACGGTTTTTCTAGAGGAACGCAATGGACGGTTTGGATTCCCCCCTTAAGATTAATACTGGGCCCCACCGTCAGCTCAGCGTAAGCTATTACGCAGGCCGTGAGTCCGAACAGCGCCCGGACTCTGTGGGCCCCACTACTCATTCAAATCACAGATCTGAAATGTTCATTCATACCGTAAGATAGCTACAACCCTTGCCTAGGTCTCATTTTTTGTCTATGCACGTGTACGTACGTGGATCGTCAGAAAACACTAGACGGACGGCAGTGAAAATAATTCAATAGGCCGCACTTAAATCGATCCAAAACCGATCATCTCTGAACGGTTTTTGGAGAGGAGACCAATGGACGGTGTGGATTTTTCACCCGACGTCGATCTGGAGTTCGCCAACATCACAACACCGACGCAGAACCTCTGTTTCACAACAAAGGTTGCGATTTTTTGTAGTGGGCCACCATCATGCATTTTTGGTCCGATCAGGACTGTCCATCGAAGTCTTACAAGGCCATGGACCAAGGCCTAGGTGACAGATTTCAAGAAGGCATCGAAGAACGATTTCCAATCGTTCAAACAGAGGTCGGACGACAGAGAGAAATAACCGGTGGGCCGTGTAAAAGGAAAGCCAAAACTGACCATATCCAGCTGGTTTTTCGAGTAGAAGTCAATGGACGGACCGGATTTGGAAAGTTACACCAAGCATGGCCTCACCAAGCATGCTAGCATAAATTTCAAGTCAGGGAGTGCGTAAAAACGTCCGCACAGACTTCCCCTTTGCGTAAAACTTCCGCATGGAGTGCGGAAACTCTCGACTGCCAGCCCTGTTTATAAAAGGGGATGAGAGTGAGAGAGAAGGGGGGGGGGGAAGGAGCAGGATCTGACTCTGGCTTGGGCTTTGACGTGAAGTAGAGAGAGAAAGTAACAGTTAGTGTTTTTTTATTTTATTTTTTTTTAATAATTTTTCTTATTTATTTTTTTAAAAGATGTATAGCCTATCCATGTTAGGCTAAACCTCTTAGCTAGGGCTAAGAGGTGAAGCTTGTAGTGAGATGGGGGATTTTATTCATTGCCTTTAATTTGATTTTAATTCATGAACTGAATTTGATTTTTGTTTAATTAAGGGAATACTTTTAGTTTTCAATGGTTTATTGTGACTGAAATTATAATAGATCTGCGGTAGCTTTGAGTATTTCCTTCTCCCTTTTATGTTTATGACGTCAGGAAGCCCTGTTGTTCACCATCGTCTCCTGGGCATGGTCGGATGACGGTACCCTTCCTAACCTTCATGGCATGTTGATTGGTTGGTAATTAGTTTAATTCTGTTGTTTGCTTTGTCTCCTGGGCATGGTTTGGTGATGGAATCCATTCTAATTTATATACCTTCCATCTTTTGGAAACTATATCAATGACATTTCAGTAAATTTTCATAATTCGTGATACTGGCATAAGATTTCCTTGATCTCTACAAGTGGATCCTCTGAATCCCTAGTGTCCTTCCTCTGAATTTTCTTAAGTTTTAGATAATTATTTCACCATTATTCTTCAATCATAATTGGTTTAGATTTCATCTTAGCTTAGTTCTAGATATGGTTATTTTCAGATAACGTACAGATTTCAGTCCCTGTGTATTCGACCTCGGTCTTATCGAGTTTTATTACTACATCACAACCCTATACTTGGGGAGTGAACACTCAACCCCAGTCCCATGGCCCCACCCTACTCTTGTCGTTATGGAGGCATGGGAGAAATGGTTATCAGGGTTCAAGGACCTATTCAAGGAAAAGTCGACCAGAAATTTGAGCTGTGTCTCACCCTCTCGGTCCATCACTCTAATTGAAGAAGTCACAGCTACCCACCTCACCCCGGCATCGCAGCAGGACCATATTAGAGCTCGCTCTGCTGATATTTGGACAGAAGTCCCCCAGACGTGGAGGTAGCTGGCGATGTGCCAAAAGTAGCCGCTGATCAGCTAACCACAAATATGCAGCCCTAGGTCAAGAAGAAGACTACGGAAGATCTAACACTATGGTGAATATCCAAGGCGACCCCAATTATAGGATCTCTCCCAAGTCAGTAACTAGCAGCGACGCTAGGGATGGTCCTTAAGACAAGATAGAAACGAAAACAAGTAGCAAACTCAAACAGAAACTGAGCATGATTAAGAGAAAAAGCCAGAGACTGAAGAGTAAACAGAAAAGGGCTAGAAAAAGAAAGTGGTTATCTGATGTCTAGCATTCTCTCTTAGAATGTGAGAGGGGTAGGTAATACCCCTACTTCCCGCTATTTGAAACGACTGATTAAAAAGCACAAACCTGTCGTTCTTTTGCTTTAAGAACCGATGATTAGGGATTCTAAGAAAGTGGCAGTGGCTACCAAGCTAGGATATTCTCAACACATTTTCGATAATGCAGTAGGTAACAAAATGTGGATTTTGGCTACTGAGAATATTAACATTCAGACCGTGGGAGCTTCCAGCCAATGCCTATCTCTAAGGCTCTATTCTAGCGATTACCCCCTCCCCATCACCATCTCCACTGTCTACGCAAGTTGTTCTCGAGCTCTAAGAAAGGCGTTATGGGATGAACTAAGGCACATTCATGCTACTATTCAAAGTCCCTGGCTGCTAAGTGGTGATTTTAACACCACTTTAACCTCCGACGACAAATTTGGTGGGCCCTCCCGGATGTCCGGTGGTATGCGGGATTTTATGGACATGGTTAACGACAAGGGACTGTTGGATCTAGGATTCTCTAGTTCCCAATTCACTTGGTGTAACAACAGAACTGGTACAAATCGACGATGGGCCAGACTAGATAGAATGTTTGTCAATGCAAACTGGTTACATCCATTCCCAGCGTCCAAAGTTTCCCACCTTATCAGAGCTCACTCGGACCACTGCCCCCTGCTCCTCACTTTCCAGCAAGAGGCCCCTAAATTCCCCCGTCCATTCAAGTTCCAACGGATGTGGACTGTCCACGAAGATTTTCTCAAGGTTGTTGCTGATTGCTGGAGCCAAGAAGTAACCGCCACTCATATGTTCAAATTCTCCATTAAGCTAAAGATCCTCAAGAACAAGCTGAAAACTTGGAATAAAGAGGTGTTTGGTGATGCCAATAGAAAAGTTCAGGAAGCAGAGTCTGAAGTCATTAGGGCAGAGCAAGATCTTCTCTCCTCTCAGTCAAATGCCAACCAGATTAAGCTCCACAGAGCTCAGGTGATCCTCAAAAAGACCCGGCTGCAAGAGGAAATCTTTTGTAAGCAAAAATCAAGGCTCTAATGGCTCAAGGAAGGCAACAGAAATACAAAGTTATTCCACAACTTCGTCCTCATCAAACATAAAAATCAGGCCATCACTAAGTTGAAGACGCCAACAGGAGAGGAAAAATTAACTTTCGAAGAGATTGGGGAGGAAGCAGTTAAACATTTTCAGCACCATTTCTCATCTGAAGGCACTTCCACTAATCAGTCGATCCTTAACTCCATCCCGAGATTAGTTAGCGACCGGATGAACACCCTCCTCTTATGCCCTCTATCTTTAGAGGAGGTCAAACAAGCTATCTCCTCAATTCCGTTAGATAGTGCCCCGGGTTCTGACGGTTTTGGAGGTGCTTTCTTTACTCCTGCTGGGACGTAGTTAGTTCCGATCTTTATGAAGCTACTAAAGAGTTCCTTAAGGGAGGCCCCATCCCCAAAGCCTTCCAATGCACCCACATCTGCCTCATTCCAAAAAAGAAGAACCCAACCCTCATCAGAGACTTCAGGCCTATTAGTTTATGCAATGTATCATGAAAATTCTGTCCAAGATTATGGCTTCCAGATTGGCTCTCATCCTTCCATCTCTCATCTCCCCAGAGCAAGGGGCCTTCGTCAAAGGGCGTTTAATTTCAGATAACATCTCAATTGCCCACGAGATGATCCATGAGATCGATCGCAAAGTTTTTGGAGGGAACTTCATCGTCAAGCTAGACATGGAAAAGGCTTACGACATGTTGGAATGGGATTTCATAATTCAAGTCATTCAGAACTTCGGCTTCCACCAACAATGGATAGAGCAGTTGGAATGCTGCTGGAAAGATGTATGGTTCTCTATCCTTATTAATGGACAAAGCTTCGGATTCTTTAAGGCTAGTGGAGGCATTAGACAAGGCGACCCTCTCTCCCCGTCCATTTTTATCCATGTAGCTGAAGTGTTCAACAGGGGCATCTCAAAGCTCCTCCTTTGGGACCTGCCAACCGTATAGCCTTCCCAAATGCTGTCCAACCATTTCCCACCTTTTTTTTTGCTCATGATGCGATCTTGTTTCTCAATGACAGGTTCCACAATGTGCGCAAACTACTAGCTTTTGTTCATGAATATGAAGCTTGATCAGGCCAAAAGGTCAACGAGTCCAAGACTGTCTTCATAGCCCCATCTAGAACATCTAGACGCAAGGCCCAACGCCTGACAAACCTCACTGGCTTCAATCATGGTTTTCTCCCTACTACCTACTTGGGCGTCCCTCTATCTAAAGGCAAAATCAAGAGTTCAATGCTTCAGTTGCTCATCCACGAGATTACAAACAAAATTGAGGGCTGGAAGGCTAATTTTCTCAACCCAGCAGCAAAATTGGCTCTCATTAAGCACGTCTTAACTAGCATGCCGGTCCATCTTCTTTCAGCAATTAACATTCCTAAGTCAGTCATCTTCTCCCTCAACCGAGCTTTTGCCAATTTTTTCTGGGGTAATACAGAGGAGGGGCACAAAAAGCATTGGATAAAATGGTCGAAGCTCTACACCCCTATTCAAGGAGGTCTAGGAATCAGGAAAATTGAAGAAGTCATGTTAGCTGCTAGAGTTAAAATGTGCTGGAACCTCCTCGAGGGAAAATCCCTATGGGCTTCCTTCTTTACAATAAAATTTTTCTGGAAATTAATCTTCAATGGTGGTGTTGTGCGGTCGGTCTCCTCTCCAGCCTGGAATGAGATCCTCAAAGCCCTGCCCATTACTTTGCATCACTCTAGATGGCTTGTTGGAGAGGGTAAGATTAGCGTCTGGATTCACAACTGGTCGGGTTGCGGTCTCCTAGCAGCAGCCATTGTGAAATCGGTTCCTCCCTCTCTTCTCTCAGCAAGTATCGGTTACTTCAATTCTCGCAACGGCCACTAGAACTTTTCAGATATTCAAGACTTCATTGCCCCTTCCGCCATGCAGTCCATCGCTGGTTCCTAGGTGACCTTATTAAACCGCCTAGACCAGCTTATCTGGGACTTAACCACCTCAGGTAAATTCTCTCTAAACTCAGCATGGAATGTCATTAGATCCCATCGCCCTGCAGCTCCCTGGACCAAATGGTTATGGCATAGACTCCTCCCACCAAAATTATCCATTTTTGCCTAGAAAGCCATCCACAAAGCTATCCCGGTTGATCAAGCGGTGAAGAGGTTTGGCATCAAGCTCGCATCACGCTGCGAATGTTGCAGATCTCCCTCCCCAGCTTCCTCCTCTTCAGCGTCGCTTCCTTGCAGATCTCCTCCCTATGCGCACAGCTCTTCTCAGTCTCCCCAGTCCATCAGTCAGTCCCACTATTCTTCAGCTACCACTTCTGGGGGTACAGAGGAGTCCATAGATCACCTCTTCTACCAGGGAACCACGACAAGGCAAGTTTGGGCCTATTTCCACCATCTATTTGGCATCCCGTTTATCCCCAATCAACTCCTCCGCCCTCTCATCCATCAGTGGTTCTCAGTAGCCGGCAACCACTCTCACATCCCCATGTTGGTTGGTCTCTCCCAACCTTGATCATTTTGGAGATTTGGAATAGTAGAAATTCAGCCCGGTTTCAGGACCACAACATGTCAGCAAAGTTCATCATTTTCAGGGTGTCTTGCTGGCTAAATGAGATTGGTTCGTCCATTCAAGCAGAGTCTAGGATCCCCTCTGCTGATAGCATCCTCCCCCCCCCCCCCCCCCCCCCCCCCCCCCCCCCCCCCCCAAGCCTCCCTTTGGTTGGCTAAAAACTCAATACAGACGGATCTTCAAGAAACAACCCTGGTGTCAGTGGTGGTGGTGGTGTCTGCAAGGATCGTTCAGACAAATTGATCTTCATTTTTTCCAGACAATACGGTATTGTGTCAAACACAGTGGCGGAAGCACAGGCCATGCTCGATGGCCTTTCATTATGTTCAGATTTGGGCTTATCAAATGTCATAATAAAATCTGATTTGATTACTTCAATCAACGCGGCAAAGGACCCAACAGCGGCCTGTCCTTGGACTATATGGTATATAATGGGCGAAATTCTCTCCAAGGAGAATTCTATGAACCTCCTCTTTGACCACATCTTCCACGAAGGCAACGCGGTGGCGGATGCTTTAGCAAGGATGGCGAGTGATGGGTGCCCTGACAGAATTTTTTGGCGCAGCTCCGATCTCCCTTCACTTATTAGAGGAGCGCTAGTCCTCAATAGCACAGGGCTTGGCTCCATGAGAAGGCCTTAGCCGGACTTTTTCTGTTTCTTCCTCCTAGCCCCTTTGCCTTCTCCCTGTCCTTGTCTTTTTGTTCATAGTTTGTTGACACGATAGGAGTGGTTCGTAGTCTTTTTTTTCTGGCCCTCCTGAAATATTATACATTTCTCATATCAATGATATTTGTGGCATCACCATTTTTTCAAAAGAAAAAGAAAAATAAAAAATAAAATAATAAAATAAGAGAACTTAAAAATACAAGGCTTAATTCTTTACCACTCGTATAATGAATATTCCATACAAAGAAATATTAAAGAAGATGAACTAATGGAAATGCGTACCTCTCTCTACCTATGATCCTCCTTATATGGACCACCACATGAAAGAGCATAGCAAACAAAATAGGAAACTTGGCTACATCTTATGTGGTTGTATGGACAGCCATATGTCAGACATGTTTCACATGTCAGAGTCTCATGAAGAGACATCAATTGCCTCAACAAAAAAGAGGGCATTAATCCTAATTTTGCTAACAAAAATGCAATGCTAGGACTTTTGGGGTTAAAATAACTTTTTATACTGGGGAGATTTTTTATATATAGTATTTTCAAGTTTCACACGAGTCAACTGAAATCAAGTAAACTTCAACCCGCGACGCGACCAAATTGATTTTTCTCCAATTTTCCAAATTTGTGACTAAATTTGATTAGGGGGGATTAATCATACTTGGGCAGGCAACAACACCAGAATTTAAACTAATCAGTCCAATAGTTCTAAAACTCACCGGTAGGATTTGAAAGTTGGCCCATCTGGCTTAACTTAATGAGATTTTCGAGCACAATATCTAAAAAACTTGGCCACAAGTGTGATGTAGCCCAAACTTTGTAGGAACCATCGAATTGGATTGACAACATGTACCAATTATTCCAAAGTAATCAGTACGATTCAACATGCCTGGAACCAAGTCCCATTTCTCAAATAGAAGTGCAAGTCCACTGGAAGCAATCCACATGTATTAATTATCTTTTTAATGTGCAGATGCCTTGGATTCTATACAATCTTTGAGATGAAGTAGGTTTTTGTTGGTCGTATTGAACTGGGTTCGATCTGACCTACAAAGTGCAGGTTATCTCAGTCAAAAGTGATGAGGAAAGTAGGACTCTGCCGGTTTGATCGACAGTGAGTTCAGTCTAACCAAAGGTGAGTCGGTCCGGTTGACAGACACAAACTCTATCATGCGCTTTTGCATAAGTCCGGTATTTTAAGCCCTAGAGAGGATGAATGGTATCTCTCAAAGTGTAAGGGTCTTACATTGAGGGAAGGTTTTTCTACACTTATAAGGGCTTGGAAATGGATTTTTCTCAAGGGCAATAGGTTTTTCTTGCATATTGCAAGGGAAGATCAGATTATTTTTGTAATTAAAGAAAGGGTGTGGTATAAATCAAATTTAAAGGTTTCGATTATGGTAGAGATCTCTATCGCTTTGTACTGTGGTTTTTCCCGAAAGGGTTTTCTATATAAAATCGTGTGTTTGTAATTGTTTGATTAGTTAATTCTATTTTGATTGTTCTATTTTTGTTGAATGTGCTTCCGCAAAGCGTAAGATTGATAAATGTTATTAGATCCAGATTTCTAATATCTAGGGTTAATTCGAGTTTGTTGTGGGCTCAGAATTATAGCGAAGTGGTGTTAGAGTATCAAGTTAAGGATGTTCAAGAATTCAATGAAGATGTCAAGATCGAAGTTTGATATATACAAATTCGATGGGAAGAACAATTTCATTTTGTCGCAATGAAAGGTTAAGGATATTCTACTGTCACAAGGATTGAGTAAAGAGTTGTTGGAGACTAAAATAGAAAAGATGTTGGAAGACAACTGATGCGAATTCGGACAAAATCCTACAAGCACCATTCTTCTATGTTTATTGGATGAAGTCATGTACAACATCCTGAATGAGAACCTTAGTTTAGTAATTAATGTTGCGCATGAACTCGTACAGTCACAAAAACTACAGTACAAAGCCATTAAGCAAATTCAACCCCTTTTCAAACTTTTGCTACTGGCCTGTGTTGGTAGCTATTCTTGGAACATTTGGTACAAGATGGGTGCAATTAAGGAATTCCATCGTCCCCTAAATCTTTCGTTCAGTCACATTTTCAGATAAGGAAACTCGGTGGCAGATGTTGGCTAGATTGGCCAATGAAGGTAGTCCTAATAACTTTTTTGTCTCCAAGCATGCCCTTCTGGTTAAGGTTCGGGGTGCTCTTGTCCTCGATCAGGCAGGCCTCGGGAACTTGAGGCGTGCCTGATGGTTTGTTTGGTCTTTTTTTTTTTTTTTTTTTTTTTTTTTTTTTTTTTTTTTTTTTTTTTTTTTACAGCTTTTAGGCGATTTTGGCTCTCCTAGGTTTGTAAGCTCGAGCGCCTTCCATGTGCAGTTAAGCTCATATGATAGGAGTGGTCCCCTTCCGTTTTGTAGGGATCCTCCTGATGGTTGTAAATTTCCTTCATCAATGGAATTTCTGCGGCTTTAAAAAAAAATAAAAATAAAAATAAACTATATATATATATATATATATATATATATATATATATATATATATCGGTTTTTTCAGTTTCCATTGTTTATGGTGGCTGTGGAAGTGAACGTTTGTTGCTTGTTTGGTGACTGTATTTAGCATTTGCGGTGGATTTGATTTTTTTCCCTTCTTGTAAAATTTCTTATTTTGCAAAAGAAAAAAAAAAAAAAAAAGCTCTTCAGGCTTTGGTTGCCTTTACAACTATAGGACTCCTGACGTAGTGCATACCATTAGACCATATCAGCTGCCCAAAAACATACTCACTAGCCACTTGACCTTCCTCGGGCTGCAGACTCACCTTGAATGTTTTCTCCTCACCAATCTTCTCAAATTTCAAGCTCACAGGCTCTATCGACACAGAAATTCCTGACGGTGCATCAATGCGGACTGTGTACGTGCTTGGGTGGCCTACATTCTTCACCGTCCGACTCACAGTGATCAGGCTAGAGAGATCCGGAATGGTTATCGAAGGATAATTGAAGTTTAAGACATTTAAGGACTTGGGATCACATGAGTAAGGTTGTTTAGTGAAACTCGCAAACTGGGTTTGGTTATATCCAATGGCACATAAGAAATTCAAGTAGTCCTCGATGGCTAAGTCGTACACTAAACCGGATCCACAGCACGGTTTGGGTCCACATGTCCTGCGCCGTAGCTGAAAGGGTTGGCCACAGATAGAGAAGAGTTCCTCAAGGGTCCTCCCGTGTTGTCTTCAGTTCGTGCAGTGGTCATGATTGCTGATTTAATGGCTGATGTGCTCCATTCGGGGTGGACCATCTTGAGAAGGCAGGCAATGCCAGAAATATGAGGGCATGCCATTGATGTCCCAGATATTATGTTGAAGGGAACTCGGCGTGGATCAGAAGGGAGATTGCTAGGCCCGATGTACTCAGTATAGGCTGCGAGGACATTGACTCCTGGTGCGGTAATATCCGGCTACAGGCAAAAAAGGAAGAAGCATTAATGCATTGAATTAATGAGAAATAACCATTTACACTGAAAAAAAAAAAAAAAAAAAACACATCGGTTTTGTTTCGAGAGTAAAAAGAAGTGACAAGAAATTATTATCCATTCCAATTTTCCTTATTTTGTGTGTGATTGGTTTTTTGGAAAACTGTAAAACACGACCTTCCTCTATTAGGGACGTTAGAGGAATTTACACCAAATGACATCTTGTCTTATGATCTTGTTTCACCTGCTAGAGGCATCCACCGTTACGTATAAATGGTATCCAACCTCGCCACGATGGTTCCTCTTCATAAATATTCGATGTGAAAACCTCTAAATTTTGTGGTGAGTCACTTGATGGTTGGATCAGCCAGACTTTTGAGGTTTCTTGTGCTTTTGGAGTCACCGTGCTGAATAGGTTATGCGACATAGACATAGATAAAATTAATGGCCAATTTCTCAAAGATTACTATAAGTTAATTACAATGCTCCTGGTTACATTGGGACACCTAGTATAATCTAATGATTCAGACTGTTCATGACCTCAATGATCTTCAATGGACCATGATGCAAATATCACACCAATCTGACGAAAATAACCATTTGATCAATGGCCATTAATATGGAAGTCTTCGTTGCTTACACAAAAATAGGTCCAACCGACAATTCGATCCATCTATTTGTCAGGACCATCATGGAGCTCTTATGATTCTAAAGAATCCCTCTTGTTAGACAAATCATAATCATCTCATCCATGGATTGGAAAAGGGATGGTTATCTAAAATAAGGCCAAATTAGGGATGGGTTGGATGGACATCTGATCTGAGCAATTTTTGAATGGTAATTCATCTAATATTTTCTAGACTTGATAGACGGTACAGATCAATCAATTGAATTATGCAAGTAAACTGATGCAACTAGGAGCATTATAACTTATAGTGCATTAAGTCAGCATACCTCAGCCAAGTTCCGCTTCTCATATAGAATCGCTAGTCCATCACGCCTCAGTATGTTTTTCTTTGTTACTTAATATATGTCTTGATTCTAGTCATTGTAAAATTTCATTATGAATTTAAAAATTTGTCATTTGTATATAATACTGAGTTGAGTCAACGTAAGACTCGTTGGACTTGTCGAATTGACTTGACTGGATAACAAGTAAAGTCGAGTTTTTAGCGAAGGGAATTCGGTTGCGGATGCCTTGGCCAGAATGGCCAGTGAGGGATGCCCAAATAGATTGTATAACTCTCGGGCGGCCCTTCCGAGGCTTGTTCGTGGGTCCCTTGCCTTAGATAAAGTCGGTATAGGGAACATTAGGCTTTCTTAGATGTGCAGTTAGGCTTATATGATAGGAGGGGTCAGCGCCTTTTTGTATGGACCTTCCTGAATGTTTGTACTTTTTTCTCGAGAAATGAAATCTTCGTTGTTTTTTTTTTTTTTTTTTTTTTTTTAAAAAAAAAAAAAAAAAAAAAACAAGTAAAGTCGAGTTTTTAGGTTTTTGAGCTATGGTCGGGTCTGCCCTATTCAAAATATTGATTTTGTCATTGCCTAGTTAGTGAGACAGATTGAATTCATAAATGTAGGCCACATTCATAGCATTTTACTACTAACCTTGAGGATCTCCGGTGTGATTGAATTGGGCCCCTGTGATGAGAATGCAGCCATGGTTGGAGCGGGCTTAGTTCCTAGCTCTGTGGTTGGCCGCGTAATGTAAGCTGTTGGTGATGCAGTAGATCTATTATAGAACACTACGGCAACACGACTGTCCCCAGCGATATCTGTGGCTGGGAGGACGTGAGGGTGTGCCTGCACTTCGGTAGTGGGCCCATTCATGATGATCACCCCAACCCCGCCTGCCTGTTTGACTACATTGCCCTTCAACACACTACTGATTAATCCAGCGGTGCAGGCAACTATCTTTCCTGTTACCTTCTTAGGATCAAGGGACCCTGGTTGACAGAGGAGGGCATCGCGAGCCGTTGAATTGGCAGATTCAGCATCAGTGGATATGATCAACGGATACAATTTGTTTGCTGGAAGGGCTGTTGTGGAGAGGCTCTGTCCATTGATGTGCTTGTCATCGCCGAGCTGGACATATGATGGAAATTCTCTATCCATTGTACTGGCTCCCACAGTTATGAACCAAGGAGCCACATTCCCAACCGTTCCACTACGTGGGCCCGAGTTTCCCGCCGAGCAGATGACAAGGATGCCGTTCATCACAGCATGGAATGAACCGATCGAGATGCTGTGTCTAAAGTAAGGACGGGGTGTCCCACCAACGGAGATGGATAACACGTCGACGCCGTCGTTGATAGCGGCATCAAAGGCTGCGATGATGTCCGCGTCAAAGCAGACAGGCCAGCAGACTTTGTATGCGGCCACACGTGCATTGGGTGATCCGCCTTTCGCTGTACCGTTGCCATAACCGAAGATGTTTGCTCCTGGGACGAAGTCACCACCAGCCGTTGAGAGTGTGTGGGTCCCATGGCCATCGGTGTCACGTGCCGTTGAGAGTGTGGCGTTGATTGGTCCAAGTTCTGCCTCGTAGCCTTTCTTAAAGTATCTCGCTCCGATCAGCTTCCTGGTGGGTCCATCCATTAAAGGGATCAGATACAGCGGCTGTATCATAAGTTAAGATACAGCTTTTTTTCCCCACCAACGTGTCAACATGTAAAATATCCTATCCGTTCAAAAGGTGGCCCATAACCTGATATGAAAATTGGGCCGATCCAGATAGACAGCAGGACACAATCTCAATATCAATGGACAGCGAATGGTATGCCAGTGTACTGGAGTGGCACCCCCAGTGAGTAGATCGTGTGGCCCACTTATCTACGGATAGGATATGCTCCATATTTAACTTGTTTAGGGAAAATGATGACTCTATCAGAACTATAAGATATCACGTAATTAGAATCAGAAACGACCACGTGCGTTCCAAGCTAAGGTATGTGAAGCTCTCCTGAAGTCGAGACATGAGCGGCCCACTGTCATGTTTCCATGTCATCCAACCCGTCCATCAGATGCACTGTCCAGTTATGCAAAAACCAAAAATCAGCCTAGTCCAGACTCAGGAAGGCCACGCAGCATGGAACAGGGGAGCAAATGGAGAGAGGGCCCTCATCATACAGAATTTTCAGATTGTGTGGGATGTACCCTAAGGTTTATATAACATCCAGTCCAGTCATTAAATTGGACCTACCTGATGATGAGATATTCCACTGCCGGCCCACCTTTAACACACTCATGTAATGATTTTTCTTTAGGGCATGTCAAGGCAAATGGATATTATTGTGGCTAGATCGAGCTGTACATGAACTGACTTAGCTCAGTTAATTTGCTTAACTGAACTTGAATAAAAGCTTGACTCTACTCGACTCGGAGCTTGGTTTGAGCCGAGTTGAGCTGTATTTTTTTTATTATCTCGAATTAATTTCAAGCAGAGTTCAAGCTAAACCAAGCACAACTCGGCTCGACTCGGAACTTAACTCGAACTTGACTCTATTCGAATTCATTCAACTTGGATCGGGCCGGTTTACTTAATATAAACATTTTGTAAATATTTATATATTTAATTAAATTATATACTATATATTATATATTGGAAAATGGTACTATGATGATGTGGAGCTGTGTAGGCCCCACCATGATGTGTGTCGAACGTATCTATCCCATCACTTAGTTAGATGCACCATTCCATGGTGGGCCTTGGGCTTAAAAATCAAGTCAATCCATGACTTGTGTGGGCCACAGAACATACAAAAGTTGAGAGGGGTTACGCTCCCATTAAAAAATTCATAATCATTTGTAGGGCCTACTGAGATGTGGTTCACAAATCCAGCCCATCCATTATGTGTGTCCCACTTGGATGAGGGGCCAGACCAAGTTTCAGATGCATCCAAATTTTAGGTGGGCCCCATCAAGTGCTTTTTTTTTTGGAAGAAGGTGGAACATGGCCACCACGTATATATAAAAAAGGTGAGATGTACAACCTTTTGGGCAGACCCTACAAAAAAGACCGGAGCCGCCTATCATATGGACCAATTACAAGTGCGAAGGAAAAGAAAGAAAACTGAAGGTCAAGGAGAGGCCAGGAAACCCGGCGGCTGTTGAAGACAGGGGGATCAGCGAAGTGGGAATGGTCCAGGCGCGGGGCCGGGCAGCTACGAATGGGGATGGCCTAATCAGGGAGAGGGGGGGGTCATCTATCCAATCCCTGTCTTGGGGATGCAACGTCTCAGCGAACCCACTCCCACTTTGTCTAGGACCAGAGACCCTCTCTCACATGCTTGGGAAGGAGGAGAGGAGAAAGGAACAATCTGTCAGGAGCACCGCTGCTAGCAGCGTTGGCGAGGCCATCGGCTACGGAATTACCTTCCCTGTAGGAATGATTGAAGCGGATGGTGAGGGTTTGAGCCAGGAGATGAATGGTTTGAAGAGTGTACCGAAGCTTCCATCCACAAAAAAAATCTGGGGTCGAGACTGCTTCAAAGAGGATCTTGGAATCAGTTTCCACAACAATGGTTGATAGGCCCATTTCTTTGCAGAATTTCAATCCGTCAGCAAGAGCGCGAGCTTCCGCTATCATGTTGGAGAGGATGTCGTAGTAGGAGTGGAAGGCAAAAATGAAATTCCCTTCACTATCTCTGCATATACCTCCCCCAACAACTAGGCCCAGGATTCCCGCGAGAAGACCCATCGACGTTCAGCTTCAGCCAAGGGGCAGGGGGCCTTTACCACTTGATGATCTTCAATCGGATGGTTCTGAGGGGCGGCGTTGATTGGGAGAAACCATGGATTGTAAGGTCTTCCCAGGCAACGAGGTTTATGCTCGGCATAAGAGAGCCAAGGTCCATGATCCATTTGGAGATTTTGGAAATGATAGGGATTGGGTTGATGGGCCTGTTGTTGAAAAAAGCTTCGTTTCTGCTTAGCTAGATCTCCCAAAGGATTATGGGAAAGGCGAGCCCATGAATGAGCCTCTTGTAGGAAGAGAATGAGGCAGAAGAAGACCATTGAAGGATGCATTCTTGAATGGATTAATCGCGGATTAGCGGAACTTGGAATAAGACGGCAAAATGGCCCCAAATCTGGATTGTTGTTTCACTATGGCAGAAAAGATGATCGATATCTTCAACCTGAGGACCAGCAATGGCAGGAGGTTGAAGGCGAGGGTTGTTGGGGTTGGTGGTGGAGAGGGATGAGGACCACCAAGTGCTTTTATATGTTTTATGCATGTCTTCACATGATTCTAGATGGTATGGCCCACCTAAGTTCTATATATGGTTGATTTTTGGGATATTGCATAATTTAAAGGGGACCCATTAAATGCACGGTGTCGATGCTAGACATGCATCATGATGGAGCCCACACAACTGTACCTCATGGGAAGTTCACATGTGGTCAACGGCGTAGAACCATTTCCTTTATATATATATATATATATATATATATATATATATATATATATATATATATATATTATATATATATAATATATATAATTATATATCTATATATATATATATATATATTAAAAACCTAATAACTTAAACTTAAACTCAACTCATAGGCTTGAACTTGACTCGGAAGATTGAGCTTGAACTCAACTTGAGCTCTTTTCTTTTCTTTTCTTTTCTTTTCTTTTCTTCTTTTTTTTTTTTTTTTTTTTTTTTTTTTTTTTTTTTTTTTTACACACGCACACACACCCCCACACACACTCACGCCGTAGTGGGATTTTACCACCTATGGATACTTGAACCCTTGTTCGGGTGTTGAAACTCTTAAGAATCTACCATTGAAGCAAGAGTAAGGATCCAAACTCAACTTGAGCTAGCCCTAGCCAAGTCAAGCTGACCAATCTAGCCCAAAGATCAAGCCAAGCCAAGTTCAAGCTAAGGTGGCCTGGTGGCTGAGCTGAGCCGAGGGCCAAGCTCAATTCAGTTCAACTTGTCTACAGCTCTAATCGTGGCTTATAGTTATGGGCAATTCGCATCCATCACTTGATGTGCAATCGTTCAGTGCTAAAGATTTTCTAGGCCATCTCATTCAGTGCTAAAGATTTCCCAGGCAATCTCTCCTTCATAGTGTGTCCCACCAAAAAGTGGGACAACCTGTAACCTATGTTAGCTTAAAGAAAGACATTGATTTTAATATCAAGAAAGAAAAAACATATGTCAGCAACATGTCAGCACCCCCCTTTTATCCCAATGATAAGTAATGTTGATGTAAAAATCCAGTCCACCCTTTTTCGACCTTTGAGCACCTGCACAGGAAAAAGACAAAGGAGACCCTGACTAGAGCAGGGGACCCTTTGATACTAAAGTCAAGCTAGGAATCTGGGTCTTATAGTATTGAGGGGTTTGGGGAGAGAGATTTTGCGTACCTTTCACCCTCAGAGTCTCTCCTATTTATATGAGAGGGAGGATCCTGCCGTATGGGGATTCTTTCCCGATATTTTAGAGATTTGTTGCGATCCTGGATCTTCCCGAGATTATAGGATCCTGTGATCATCAAGATCTGACGCTATCCTCCGGAGATCTTAAACAAGATCTCTGATTTTTAAGGAGATCCTTCAGATCCGTAGCTCGGCTTTAGGTCAAGTCCCAAGACGGGCACTGAGTTGGGCGTGCATGAGATCACACCGTATGGAGTCTTTCTTATTTAAGACTACTGATATGCTCGAGATCTTCCTGAGATTACGGTTGTCCGAGATCCGCGGGATATATGATTTTATCCTCGATCTTGGGAGAGATCTTTGGGCCGTTGGAGAAATCCTAGGGATATGATTTTAACTCCGTTGTAAACAGTGTTGACGTATAGCCGAGCTATATCCGACCTATGGTCGGGTCGACCTATAGTTGGATCGATTTATAGTTGAATGTTGGCCAATTTATGGCTATCTGGCCAAGCTATAACTAAGCTATGGTCGGGCAGTAATCGATCTGGGTTTAACCTGTGGTCGATATATAGCCGACCTATGGTTGATCTATAATTGAATGGGCTCGTAACCGTGTTCTTTAAATGTCCTTATAGTTATATCGAGCTCCTTGGAGGTCGGCCTGTTTCTGGACGTAGACTCCTTATCAGGCTCGAGCTTCACTAGGCCCTTTAACCGGGAAACAGTTGGCCTGCGATTGACCTCTGGTCGACCTATGGCTTACTTATGGGTTAGGTTGATATCTAGCCGACATCTGGCTGACCTTTGGCCGACCTCTAGCTGTACCCTAGCCGTCCTCTAGGTTGACCTCTGACCGACCACTAGCTGACCTCTAGCCGACCTCCTGGCTGTACGTCCTCTGGCCGTCCTCTGGGCTAACCTCTGACCGACCTTTGACTGACCTCTGCCCATCCTCTGGCTGACCTTTAGCAGACCTCTGGCTGTCCTCTAGGCTGACCTCTGACCGACCTCTGACCGTTCTCTCACTAACCTTTAGCCGACCTCTGGCTGTCCTCTAGCCGACCTTTGGGCGGACTCATAGCTAGTCTTATTCTTTGAGTGTCCTTGCATTTACATCACCCTTCTTAACGGTTAGCCTACTTTTGGACGTAGAAGCCTTATCAGGCTCGGGTTTCACTGGGCCTGTGCTGGTTAAGTAGAGTTGGTCCATTCCATAAGTCGACTTATCGACTTATCGACTTGTCCTTATCATGGCGTGTCGTTTCGTGGCTCGAGGTCATGTGGGGCGTCAAGCCATCTTTTTTACGACGGACCAATGAGGTCCTGACGCGTGGCGTCGTACTTGATATCGGAGCAGCGCATGGGGTTACGCCACATGTCGAGTTGGGGTAGTCAAGGGGGCGTCGTACGGAGTTGCACTGATGAGCATCTTTAATGATCACCACGTGACATTGCTATGTAAGGGAAGCCCTAACCCTTATGGTCTTTCCTGTCTGTATTTTTGCTTCTTCCCCCCTTCGTCTTCTCATTCCTCTTTGGGTGATTTCTAATGTCCATTTTCTTTTTCAATTAAGCTGGAGACTTGCCTATTCTTTCCCCGGTGAGATCCATCTCCCCCTCCTTTTGTTTTTCTATTTCTGAGCAATTTTACTTGTAAAAATCACAATGTCAAGCTCATTGAGCTCGCGGGAGGGGGCACTTGGGCCGACCTAACTTATGGGTCCTCCTCTCTTCAACAAGTAGTTCTCCCTTGGGATAGTTTTGGTTCAACGGTTCATGTCAATCCAACTTGTCCTGGGTGTAGTCTGCCAACCTGACCTAAGTGTAGTCTATCGACCTGTCCTGTCGAGACCGAGGTGACTTGTCAAGGCCGAGCCGACCTGTCGAGACCGAGCTGACTTGTCGAGGCCGAGCTGACCTAGGGTAGTAGATCTTTCAGCATCCCATCGGCGGGGTGAGAGCCCCCCATGTCTTCTTGTCGATATGTCCCTTAGTATTCGATATCAAGGTCGGAGTTGGCAGATGAGCCTTATTGCCAAGCTGACCTACGAAGGTCGAGCTGACCTTCTAAGGATGAGAAAACCTAAGAGTAGTATGCCGACCTGCTAAAGCCGAGCTATCGAGGCCGAGATGACTTGTCGAGTTTCGGTCATCAAGTTTCCTTTCTCAGCTCGACTTTTTTCAGCATTTACTTCAGCTTAGTGTTCAAGGGAGTGTACCAATGGAAGTGACTTTCTAGATGTCAGTTGGTATGTTGGCCTCAGTCTTAGCCGTCTTCTTTCTTTCTTTTGTCGCTAACAGAAGAGTACTCCCCTTTTTCCTTTCGCATCATGTCCTCAATTGAGTTGTTTCCTCTTCGAGCAGCACAGTTCCGGGTGCAAAATCGAATGCCAAACAGACCTGTCGAGGCTGAGCTGAGCTATTGAGGCCAAGAGGACCTGTTGAGGCCGAGCGGACCGGTTGAGGTCGAGCTATCTGTTAAGGCTGAGCAGATCTGTTGAGGTCAAGCAGATCTGTTGAGGCCGAGCGGACTTGTTGAGGTCGAGCTAAGCTGTTGAAGTCGAGCATACCTGTTGAAGTTGAGCTAACCTGTTGAGGCCGAGCTGACCTGGTGAGGCCGAGCGGACCTGTTGAGGCCGAGGTGACCTGTTGAGGCCGAGCGGACCTGTTGAGACGGAACTGAACTGTTAAGGCCGAGCGGACCTGTTGAGGTCGAGCTAACCTGTTGAGGCTAAAGTGACCTGATGAGGTCGAGCTAATCTGTTGAGGCCGAGCGGATCTGTTAAGGCCGAGCGGACCTATTGACGCCGAGCTGACCTATTGAGGCGGGGTTGAGTTGCCGAGGCCGAGCTGAGTTGCCGAGGCTAAGGTGGTTTTGGTCGTTATGCCGCCTAGTGGGCTCAGGGTTATTGATTCAGGAAGAATTGATATGGCTGCAAGCAGATGATTCAAGAAGAGCTCTGACTTGGCTATAGTAATAGTTCAAGAAGAGCTTTGACTTGGCTGCAGCAATGATTTAGGAAGAGCTCTGACTTGGCTGCAGTAGTACTTCAAGAAGAGCTTCTACTTGGCTGCAAGAATGATTCAGGAAGAGCTCTGACTTAACTGCAGCAATGGTACGGGAATGACTTTACTGCAGCAATGGTAGGGAAGAGCTTCGACTTGGCTACAGCAATGGTACAGGAAAAGCTCTGTTCTTTCCTTTCACCATTGTAGATTATCTGAAGTATTTCTGGTAGAGCAGGAACGACTTAAGATGTCGTTCCCACAGACGGTGCCAAATTATTGATGCAAAAATCTGGTTCATCCTTTTTTGACCTTTAAGTACCTGCACAGGAAGAAGACAAAGAAGACCCTGGCTAGAGCAGGGAACCCCCCGATGCCAAAGTCAGGCTAGGAATCTGGGTCTTATAGTATTAAGGGGTTTCAGGAGAAAGATTTTGCGTACCTTTCACCCTTAGAGTCTCTCCTATTTATATGAGAGGGAGGATCCCGCCGTACGGGGATTCTTTCCCAATATTTTAGAGATTTGTTGTGATCCTGGATCTTCCTGAGATTATAGGATCCCGTGATCGTCGGGATCTGGTGCTATCCTCTGGAGATCTTGAACGAGATCTCTGATTTTTAGGGAGATCCTTTGGATTCGTAGCTCGGCTTTAGGTCCATGAGATCACATCGTATGGAGTCTTTCTTATTTAGGACGGCTGATATGCTTGAGATCTTCCTGAGATTACGGTCGTCCAAGATTCCCAGGATATGATTTTATCCTCCTAAGATCTTGGGAGAGATCTTCGGGCCGTTGGAGAAATCCCTGGGATATGATTTTAACTCCGTAGTAGACAATGCTGACCTATAGCCGAGCTATATCCGACCTATGGTCAGGTCGACCTGTAGTCGGGCCGACTTATGGTCGGGTTGACCTGTAGAAGTTCACCAATTTATGGTTATCCAATAGTCGAGCTATAACTGAGCTATGACCGAGCAGAAATCGATCTAGGGTTAACCTGTGGTCGATCTATAATCGACCTATGGTTGATTTATAGTTGAATGGGCTCGTAGCCGTGCTCTTTGAGTGTCCTTACAGTTGTATCGACTTCCTTGGAGGTCGGCCTGTTTCTGGACGTAGATGCCTTATCATGCTTGGGCTTCATTGGGCCCTTTAACTGGGTTATAGTTGGCCTGGGATTGACCTCTCACCGACCTATGGTCGACCTCTGGCAGACCTATGGAGTTCTCTGGCTGTACCCTGACCGTCCTCTGGGCTGACCTCTGACCGACCTCTGGCCGACCTCTAGCTGACCTCTGGCAGACCTTTAGCTGTCCTCTGACCATCCTTCGAGTTGACCTCTGGCCGTTCTCTAGCTGACCTCTGGCCGACCTCGGGCAGACCTCTGGCTGACCTTTGGCAAACCTCTGGCTGTCCTCTGGGCGGACTTCTAACCAACCTTTGGCTGACATCTGGCAGACCTCTGGCTGACCTGTGGTTGTCCTCTGGCTGACCTGTGGGCGGACTCATAGTCTCATTCTTTGAGTGTCCTTGCATTTGCATCACTCTTCTTGAAGGTTAGCCTGCTTTTAGACGTAGAAGTCGTATCAGGCTCTAGTTTCACTGGGCCCGCGCTGGATCAGTAGAATTGGTATATTCCATAAGCCGACTTGTCGACTTGTCCATTTTTTTCCTCAACAAGTAATATCTTAACGTATTTTCTTGAATAACACTTAATATTTTGCCCAATCAAAAAATTAACCCTGGTTAGGTTACCAAGTTGTTTTAAAATAATTCACGGTATTAACTTTCGCTCTCTCTCTCTTACCGAACCTGTCTGTGTATTGGCACGCCTGAGGCTTGGGATTTTGATTGGGTCCGGGCGAGCCAATTAGGTTGGCCTACTTAAAATATGAATTTTGCATAGGCTTGGTCCACCGCGGGCCCTAATCAAACCCTAAAGCTAACCTTAAAAATAAAGACCTGGATTTGGGAGTGACCCCTCCAGTATCCAGTTCCGTACTATATGGTGCCGAAAATTAAAAAAAAAAAAACAAGAGTAATCTATAAGCCTTTCCATATCATTAACGCATGAGCTAGAGAAGAGGCAAATCCAAATATGAGGTGGACCACACCCTAAGAAACTATGATTATTAAACGGCCGCCATTAAAAGGGGCCACAAAAGTTATGAATGGAGCTGATATTTGTGTTTTTCCTGCATCCAAAGTACGTGTGACCTAATTAGATGGTTGGATGGAAAATAAATATTACAGCAGGCCTTAGGAAATTTTTATAGGTGCGTGTTTATTCAACACTGTTTTCTGTGGTGTGGTACACCTGAGATTTGGGTCTTCCTCAATTTTGGGGCCATGCCCTAAAATGAGCTGGCAAAATGGATGGACAGCGTGGATAAGATGCATACATCATGGTGACGCCACTGGGCTCCTGCCACCGTGGTCGAGTCCTTCGAACGGTAAAAAGGTTTTTTCCTTGGTCAACTGTAAGTATAACAACACGACATGGTTCCATCATGATTTGCCGGCTGGTGTTTATTTATTTATTTATTTATTGTAAATCGAAAAGGTTATGGTTAATGGACGGTGTTATTTGTATTTGAGAAAAACGGGGCTCCCGTGGGTGGAATAAACCCCTCAAGGCAAATGAGATTTGGATCTGCTTCAACTTTGAAACAATGAGCTATCAAAAGGGATGAACGGCGTTGATGTAAGCAAAATACATCAAGGTGGGCCCCACAGACAGGGATCCAACCACCTCGGTGGATCTGGGGATCCACCGAAGCTGCGCCCCTGCCGTACTCTATAAAAGGTGGAGGCTTTATTTCCTAAAATCCAAAGTCTGCAGTAAAATCAGAGTAAAAAACAAATAGAAGTAATCTAAAAGTAGAAGAATGAAAATTACCTGTTACAACGAACTCCACCCTCACTATCACATGATCCCTTCCACCTTATCGGAATGGGCCCCATTCCATCGTCATTGAAGCTCTTTGATTCCGGCCAAACACCCGTATCAAGATTCCCAATGATCATATCCTGCCCAAACCTCGCTTTCTGCCACAACGATCCTTCAGGAATCTCGCCATTCATCTCCAACCCCAGGAACTCCCATGACCGAGTCGTGTGTAACTCCACCATCTCGTTCAAGAAAATCGATACAACGTCCGGATGCTTTGATATTTCGTTGGCCTCCTCCGCTTCTAAGTTCGCAGCAAAACCATTCACATGGTTCGTGTAGGAGTAGAAGATGGCATTTTTCGCCTTCTCTTTGTTCCCGACGAATGATTCCAAGAACTCATGGTGGGAGTTCGTGACACGTTGGTAGTCGATGGAAGAAGGTTGGAATCCATGAGAATGGGCTCCTAAATACACCACATAAGATTTCTTCTTACTAGCAAATGTGGGTGTTTGGAAGAAAGAAGAAAAAAATATGAGAAGAAGGAAAAGAAAGAGCTTCGTAGCCGCCATGTACTTTTCTTCTTTGTTTCCTCCTCTCTCCCCTTCTTATAATGGGCTCACGTGGTGTGGCATAACCGTAAATCAATCAATATCGTCCACATGGTTCAGCCCCTATGATTTGAGCATTGATGCCGAAGGTCACGCTGATCAGATTTAAGGTTTTTTTTTTTTTTTTTTTTTTTTTTTGTTTGTTTTTTTTTTTTTTTTTTTTTTTTTTTTTGTTTGTTAGCTTGTTAGTACACCCCACTGTCAGCTTAGCCACCCCCCCACTAGGGATCGATACCAAGACCAGATTTAAGGTTAATGGGTGTGATTAAATGTTTAAGATTGTACAATTTCTGCATTTTTTGGGCGGTACTCCTTCCACAGTGGACCCACGATTTGGACGGCCTGGATCACTGCATTTATGGGGTTGATATGCTGGACGAATGAGTCATCACCACTTGAATTATAGTTGTGAACTATCACCGCAGCCTAGGCCTTTAATGAATGAAACACTTTATGGGCTCACCATGATGTGTGTATTATACCGAAATTTGGACGAATCGAGTCCAGCCCCGACCGACTCAGCCAAGACAGGTGTTCCGTGGGTCACCATGATGTGTGTATTTTATTCTTTTACCATAGGAGATCCATGTCCATGTAACCTTATGGACAGGTTGGATGGCAAATAAACATCACGGTGGGCATAAGAAGGTTTCAACTCTTCCATACTTTTTCGTATATATGCTCACGGATTTCTAATAAAGAAGGCGGCTCAAGTAGTACCTTGCAAGGAAGATCAGGGCCTCGTGATAAATGAAGGCAGAGTAATCTGTCCTTCAGATGTATGGTCTCATATTTGGGGCAAAATTTTTTGACAAGCCGATATTTGTTTGTTTTCCTTCGTTCAAATTTGTGTGATTCTATTTTTGATGGAAAATAATTAACATTATGAAACATTACTATGGGTCCTAGGATGTTTTGAATGGTGGGGCATTCAATGACTATTTTCTTATAGTATGGTCCACTTGAGATTTGGATATGTTTCATTTTTGGGCTCATGCCCAAAAATTATTCGGCAAAATGGATAGATGAGATGAAACCAGAACACATATATCTAAATGAGCCCCATGTAAGGGCTTGATGTACACAAGAGCATAAAAAGCTGAAGCGGAATATCAACGTCTTCCTCAAGTGATTAAAACCTTGAATCGGTTTTTCTTCAATCCACAAGAAAAAAGAGAAATTTCAGACAAATTTTATTGAATAATATGTATGTATATAATTTCTTGGTCACGGTACTAATAAATAAAAAAATAAAACTCTAATTCAAAATTACTCAAAATAGAAAATTCTAAAACTCCAAAATTAAGGAGATGTAAAAAATCAAAATTACTAACAATAGTAAATTTTTTTGAAAATCGCAGTTTTCAACAGGAAGCGTACGTTTTTTCATGAAATGGACGGATGTAACTCACATTAATGGGCAGTTGACCTCAGATGACCCACTACATAAAGATCGATAGGTCTTGTATTTCATGATATCGCCCAAATCAAAAGTTCTAGTTGATTTACGGTCCAAACTTTGAATGGAAATTTCTCTTTACCAGGAATGAATTTCTTTGATCCGGAC
Organism: Magnolia officinalis; assembly: GCA_021015155.1. Classification (NCBI taxonomy): domain Eukaryota; kingdom Viridiplantae; phylum Streptophyta; class Magnoliopsida; order Magnoliales; family Magnoliaceae; genus Magnolia; species Magnolia officinalis. Next base: position 52,371,057 of record JAJHSJ010000018.1, read on the forward strand.
ACCCTTGGGGCTTAGTTTTGTCATGCCCTATGTAGGACTAGGTCCAGATTTGACGAACCTCTTTCGTTTTCATTTAAGCTTTTTTTGGTCTAGTCGTGCTAAGAATATGTTTGTGCCAAATCCTACATTCATTATTATTATATATATTTTTTTATGTGGAACAAGGCCACCAAAATTTTTATAGCCAAATCCTACATTAGTCCCCTCCACTTATAAAGAGTTATTCAATGGAATTGGCTTATGATACTCATAAAGGTTTGCCACATTAAAAGTCCTTGAGGTCTACATACCCTTGGGAAGATTAACATATAAGTCTTAGCATTAATTTTGTTAAGGATCAGAACAAGATCGATATTCTTATTTCTCGACTTGTTATACATTCTGATAAAAAATCTCCTGTTGCACAAGTGAACTAGCACATTATCACCAACTTCAAACACCTTTTGGCACCGATATGTTTATCAATATCTTCCTTTTACTTGGCGTTAGACTCCTGTAATTTCTTCTAGACATCGGCATGCACTACCACGATTCGGCTGCCATATTTTCTTCAGCAATACTTATACCTAGTAACTCAGGCCATAGGACTAGGTTGAGCATATGCTTTTAGAACACAACGATACACAACCTCGAATGGAGACTTCCTGGTAAATCGATTATACATGTTGTTAAAGGTGAACTTCACCTCAGTAAGATCAATATCCCTCATAGGGGTAACTTGTTGAGAAGTTCATCGGGCACAATCTCCTTAAACTCTTACAACACTGGTTTCAACTCTTTACGATGTACATGAGTTTTACTTCCTTTTCCTTTACAACTAATGCATTGATCTCCCACGTCTCCTCAAATTCCTTGACGAAATCTAGTAAGATTACAAGAGATCACTCCTCGACTTTAGAATTCCTTGATTAGTTTTCCTTTGAGTGACGATAATCTTTCTACCATCTTTAATAAATATAATTATGTTATCCCGTCCTCTTTGCGTGACATCAACATCACACTGCCATGGTTGACCAAGTAACATGTGACAAACTTTCACATCGACCACGTCACACATTAATTCATCTTTATAATATTTACCAAGGGAGAATGGAATACGAAATCATTCAGTTACTTTTATTTCGTTGAGCTCCTTAATCCATTCAATCATGTATGGAGATGGGCATTTTTCTGTCTTCAATTCCAGTTTTTCCACCATAGTCTGACATAATATTCTCATTAATTGTTCTCTTTCTCCCCTAGTAAATATTATAAGTATGAAGTAATATGTGACGTCGTTGATATGGAAGCTTGTCAATGTTACTTAGTTGACCATGGCAATCTAATGATAATGCCACACATAAAAGCCGGGATCAATTTTTATTTTTGTTAAAGAAGGTAAAAGATTACCCTTGCTCCTATGAGAATGGAGAACCAATCCAATACTTCTAAAGTGGATGAGCAGTCTCTCGTAATCATACCAAATTTCGTTAAAGAATTTGAAGAGAAAAGGGAGCAGTCTCTCCCTTTCTAGAAGAGAAAAGGGAGATCTATGCTTTGGATCCTCATCCCCGCTGTGGAAAAGAATTCGGCATGCGCTCCAATTCGTGAACTTAGCAGTGCATTGGAACATCGGAACAGGCGAAGGCAATCTCTGGAAGCGTAACTGGACGGGGCTGGGAGCTCTTCAGGGACTGTCTTCGGCTCCCATCCCTGACTCGCTAGCTTCTCTCCCTTCAGATTAATCAGTTCTTGGGCACAGATGGTCCTCTCCCGCCATCTGCGGTTTTCAACTTCTTACCCCAACATGTAATCGAGCACATCTTCCAGAAAGGATTTTATCTGGACGCGGGGCCAGTGGCCCCGGTTTGGCCATTCACGCCCTCTGGGAACTTGTCAGTCGGTTCGGCATGGCTGGTTAGCAGAGTCTCATCTGATAAAAAAGAGTGGGCAGATTGGGTGTGGCATGCCTGGATCCCTCCGAGAATCTCGGTCTTCCTTTGGAGAGTCCTCAACAATGGCCTTCCGGTGGATGCGGCGATTCAGTGCCGAGGTATTAGTATAGCTTCCCGATGTGAATGTTGTCGTCGTAGCTCTCTGGGGGTTTCATCAGTGGAATCCCTTCCCCATTTGTTCCTGCACAGCGACATGGCCACGCAGGCCTGGCAACAGTTGGGCATGATTTTCGAGATCATAGTCTGTCCGGCCACCTCAGTTATAGCCAGGCTGCAGCAATGGTGGAGCGCTTTGTCTGCCAACAGGTTCACATCTCTGGATCGTAAACTAGTTCCAGCTTTTCTCCTTTGGGAACTCTGGAAGGCGAGAAATTCTGCTAGGTTTGAAGGGAAACCAACCTCCTTGAATGCTCTCATGGGACGTGTTCACTGGTGGACGTTGTTTTCTCGGCAATCCTTGACCGGTCATTAGAAGTCAGTGATTTTCGTCAGGGGACTGATGCAAAACAGAGCGTCGACTGCTAGAAGAGTGAGTCCTACTCGGTCCAGGCCTTTCTCCTTCTTTCATGCTGATGTGATCAAATGGGTCAGACCGTGCTGGAGCTGGGTTAAAGTAAATGTCGACGGCTCGGCTAAATTTAATCCGGGCGCTGAGGGAGGAGGGGGCATTTGTCAGGTGACGGAAGCCATTTCCTGTTTGCCTTTTCCTCAGGCTATGGCGTAGCTTCAAACATGTATGCAGAGTTACTGGCTGTGTATGAAGGCCTTAAAATCTGTCTATCTAGGGGCTACAAGCGGATCATTGTCGAATCTGACTCGCTTTAGATTGTAAATTTGCTGAACAGTCAAATCCAAGCGGGCAGAAAGTGGATTTACTGGATTAAAAGGATCTTCTCCTTGAGGAAAGGGGGCCGAGTAGAATTTTCCCACATCTATCGGGAAGGAAATGCTCTAGCTGACGCATTGGCTCGCCTGGGCAGCGACTCGCAAGCCACAAGTCTCTTCGATTGTCTCACTGACCTCCCTGCTTGGATATGGGGTATGCTTTTCCTTGATAAGATAGGTTTAGGGGCGATTAGACAAAATTAGTGAGTTCCTTCTTCGCCCGTCGGTTTTTTCCTTTTTCAAAGTGTCGTTTGGGTCGTTGCTCACCCTGCTGTATAGAGATATGATAGGTTTCCCCAGGTCATTTTTCTCCTGGGGTCTCCCGAATTCAGGGGCTTTGTAATTCTCCTTCGATTATCAATGGAACTTCCCTAGGTTTTTTTAATTTTAAAGGGAGGTCTATGCATTAGTTGTAAAGGGGAAAGAAATAAAACCTAAACACATCTGAAAGAAGTTGAAACCAGTGTTGCAAGAGTTTAAAGGGATTATGCCCCCAATAACTTCTTAACAAGTTGCCCCCAATGCTGGATATTTCTCTTCCTCAAGTGAAGTTCTCCTTCAACAACATGTAGAACTGATCCACTAGCAAGTTTCCATTCAAGGTCATGTATGGTCATATTCCAAAGCATACATTCGACTTGGTTCTATTGCTTAAGTTACCAGGTATGAGCATTGTTGTAGAAAATATGGCGGACCAAATTATGGTAGTGCATGCTGATCATGTCCAAAAGAAGTTATAAGAGTGTAACACCAAGTACAAGAAAGAGGCTAATAAACCTTTGCACCAAAAAGTGAATGAAGTAGGTAATAACATGCTATTCACCTACGCAAAGGAAATTTTTTGACTAGGATGTATAACATGTTGAGTGATAAGAAGATCGGTCATGTTCTGATCCTCAAGAAAATCAATAATAATTCCTATTGTTGACCTTCTCAAGGGTATGGAAACCTCACAGACTTTCAATGTCACAAACCTTTATGAGTATTATGAGCCAAGTTCATTGAATATATAAATCGAAGATGAGCTATTTCGAAGGGAGAGGATTGATGTAGGATGTGACACTGATGTATCCTTAGCACAGTACCAAAAGAAGACTAAATGAAAACATAAGTAGTCCGTTAAATATAGGCCTAATCCTACATAGGGCATAACATAACTAGACCCCAAGCGTGTTCAGATCAAAGAAATTCATTCCAGATAGGGAGAAATTAGTATTCAAAGTTTGGACTGTAAATCAACCATAACTTCTAATTCGGGTGTGGTCACGAAAGACACAACCTATCGATCTTTATGTAGCGGACCATCTGGGGTCAACCGACCCACAGTATAGGTCATGTCCCTCCCTTTCATGAGAAAATATATGCTTCATGCTCAAAACTGTGATTTAAAAAAAAAAAAAATACTATTTTTAGTAATTTTGATTTTTGTCGTATCTCCTTAATTTTAGAGTTTTAAATTTTCATCTTTTTTAGAAATTAATTACAATTATTCAGTAATCCACCAATAAAATTAATTTAGGACTTTCTATTTTTAGTAAAACGTACTATTTCAGGTAATGCCTATTCTAGTCAACTATGACTTCTATTAAGGTTAGAATTTTGCTATTTTGGAAAATTTTGAATTAAGATTTTTTTTTTTTTTTTTTTTAATTTACTAGTAGTATAGTCAAGAAATCATACACATTGAAAATTATTCAATAAAATTTATCCAGAATTTCTTCATTTCTTATGGACTTAAGAAATATCCTTATGGATTCAAGGTTTTAATCACTTAAGGAAGACGGTGATCTCCATACAAGGGCTGAGTTGGGTAAAAGTAAACGTCGATGGTGTAGCCTCAGGTAACCCCGGGCCATCTGGGGGAGGCGGAATCTGCATAAACTCAGCCGACAATATGTTATTTGCTTTCTCCTCGGGTTACGGTGTCGAGACAAATAACAGGGCTGAACTCCGTGCAATTCATGACAGGATGACGTTATGTATCTCTCATGGATTCACACGGGTGATCTTAGAATCTGATTCAAAATTTGTGGTGGATGCATTTAGAAGTATTTCTAGCCCCGCGTGGAAGTGGAAATATTAGTTGGCTAGGATAAAGGGGCTCAGTGGAAGATGCAGCTTTTCCATTTCCTTGATTCCTACGGAGGGGAATGGGCCGACTGACGGGATGGCTAGGGAAGGGGCGACGACTCAAAGGAACGTTCTAATTAGGGATGCGACTGATTTACCTCGCTGTATTAGAGGTATGCTCATGTTGGACAAGGCTGGTTTGGGCGCTATTAGAGAGGCTAGCGCATAAATAGGCTCGGGTCGGGGAGGTGTGTTTCCTTCTTCTTTTTTTTTTTGTATATGGATATGATAGGCAGCCCTGGAGTTTGTCGTTTGAACCTGGGGCTGCTCGAAATTTAGTAATGTTTCCTCTTATATATATATATATATATATATATATATATATATATATATATATATATATATATATATATATATATATATATATATATATCCCGTTTTTCAAAAAAAAAAAAAAAATGATCTCCATCTTCACTTTTGCATGCTTTTTCCTGCATCAGGGCTACACTATCTTAGGTGAGGCCGGGGCCGAACCTAATCTGCTCCCAATTATAAAGGACATGGATTGGCTATTGACCTAGTCACTAGAGGTGACAGTCAGATTCAATTGGGGCATATGCTACTATTAGAAATGGGCCTATGCAAATCAATAATTGTAAGTTGTAAGGTCAAGCATGTACTTAACTGGGCCCCAATCTCTCAGAGTGGCATGTGACCCAATCAAATCCTATCACCTTGGATATCCCTAGTGACCGGGCAATCCGTTTTCAATTGTAAAGCCCTATAGCTAACATGCTTTGATGGATGTGTTGGATTTAAAGAACACATCATGTGGGTGTAGCATTGGTGACACTTGAGAGTTCTACTTTTAATATACCTAGCTTATGATTTTGTTAATGACTGAAATTGTCTACAACTACAGTCTAACATATTTTATTATTATTTTTTTAAAGGATTTTTTTTTTTTTTGAAACGGGGATATATATTAATAGAAGGAGCAAATACAAGACTAGGATTCTATATTAGACTCTCTAAAAGTGCCTAGCCCTACCTTATCTAACATGTACAAACCCATAAAGCAAAAAGGGAGATCATTTACCTGGGTGTACTGTATGCTGACCTGATTGCCCACACCAAATCTAGCTAGGCTGTCAACTGGCTCATTCCCTTCTCTAGGGATGAGGGAAATGATGAAATTACACTTCTTCTTCAGACCCTCGATCCTCGACAACCAATACCTCCACTTCCACATAGGATTGGAGGAGCCCTTAAAGGCATCCACTACAAACTTGGAATAGATTATAACAAAACCTGATTGAGCCCAAAGGAGATGCTGAAGACCATGGCGTCGTGAATAGCCCACAGTTCAGCCCTATTATTTAAACCTTCTCCATATCCCAAAGAGAATGCAAAAAGAAGGTTACCGGTTGAGTTTCTACAAATACCGCCCCCTCCAGATGGCCCTGTGTTGTCGGATGTTGCATCTACATTAATCTTTACCCAACCCAACCGTGGCTTTTCCCATTTCACGATCTTGAAGACCTTAGCAGAGGACGACGGGGCTGGGATCCCCATATTTCGGAATATCAGCAGTTGCATCATCTTATTAGTGTTCGGACTGGGAAGATTGTTGTTGATTTTAGCCAGGAGCCACTTGATTTGGCCAACTACTATACATATAGACAGGCTAATCTCATCGAACTTTGCTGCATTATGAGCTCTCCAGATTTCCCAGACAATTATGCATGGGGTGATACGATGAAGCTTGGACACGCTACCTCCCCACAAATAGAAATGCCACCAAGCTGCGAGTTTGTCTGCTACCGAGGAGGTTGCGTGGAGATGGATGTTGAAAATATTGGCAAAAGTCTTCCAAACTTTAGCAGCGAGCGCCCCAAATATGAAGAGGTGGGACAAGGATTTAGATTTTGGAGAGAAATCTTGTGGATTATCACAACAAACACACCTGGAGGCAAAGCTTACCCCTTTTTTCCTAATTCTCTCATCTGCTGGGATCGCTCCCTGGATAACTTCCATAGGAAAATAGAAATCTTAATGGGCAACTTTGAATCCCAAATCCACTTAGCCCAAGGCTTCAACTACCCTCTCGATCTGCAAACCTCCCAACCAGATTTAACAGAGAAATGCCTTGATCGATCATGGGGCCAGATGCGCTGGTCAAGCTCATTTGAGATACAAAACCCTCCCCTAATGATGTGTTGCACTACTTCCTTCGGGAGCAGCGCCGCCGCTGGCGAATGTTGGATGACCCCTCAAAGTTGACTACATCTTGGACTTTCAGTTGGCAAAGATCTGCTAGGATCGAGTGGATAATTTATCTGGTAAAGGGCCTAATCTAGTCCAATTACAATACCAAAAGTTGATTGAACCATGGCCCACCTGCCATTGTAAGTTGTTATCCAGGAGGGGGAAGAGCTTAGTAAGACTTTTCCAGAAGGGGGATGCGTTGATAGGAGGGACGTAACCAGGAGGAGGAGACCGGTAGGATCCGTATTTTGAATTGACGAAATCAGCCCACAAGCTACTACCAACGTCGATTTTAACAGACTAAGCCATTTGTAGTCTAAGGGCTCTCATGACGTCTTTCAGTTTTCTTATACCTAGTCCACCTTCTTCTTTAGGCAACGATATTTTGTTCCAACTCAGCCAGTGGAATTTTCTTTTACCTTCATGCCAACCCCAAAAAAAATCTAGGAATTTCGCTTCCATCTTTGACAGAATTTGGGACGGGATAATGGCTATAACCATAGTATGAATGGGCTGCCATATTGTATTTATGAAATCCACCCAAAGATTTTCCTATTTTATGGCCCAACTGAGATGTAGATCTGGCTAGAGAGACGTCATATTGTCTATAAGATATCCAATTAATCCATAAGGTGTGCCCCAGTGTATGCTCCATGTGCAATGAGGTGCATATGCACTGAGGTGATGTGCCTTGCTTAGCATTGGTTTTTAGAATGGGTGTAGTGTTGACTTTAGATGGCATGTTTGATTGACTTGGAATTGCCACTAACCAATAAAGCCTAAAATCCATTGTTAGCTAGATACCATAAAATTGCATAGTGATGGGGAATTGGTGAATCGGTGATTTCCCAACTCAAATGACTTCTAGACAAGATTTACAATTGAAAATTTTAGGTTAGGACCTCAGTGACAGAGAAGGAATGGGTTAGGCACCATTCTCTGGTAGCACTTACATGCAATCTGAACCTCATGGGATTTTAGGATTTTTATGGATTCATAGGGTTCCAAATAATTCTATCTAATTAGTTAGTTGCGAACACCATAAAAAAAAATTTCTTTATTTTTAAAAACGACAAAAGAACTACTACTCAATTTTGTTACCTAGGAGATCGCAATGTCCAAACCTTAGTAGAAACTAAAGGAGATAATAGTTGCAAACAGAAAGAAAAGAAAGAGCAAATAAGCAATGAATTAATAAACAAATAGAAACAAAGAGTAAAATCAAGTAACACTTGTTTTATGATACACCAAGATCAAAGGATTCGACAAGGTATAGTGCATACACTCAAAAGCCACTTGAAAATAAAGCAAAGGAGTGTATGAGAAGGGATACATAATAAGGAAAGAAAAATAAAATGAGTGGTTGGATTGATAGCCATGCACATGAAGATTTAGGAAGAATAAAAGAAAGCTACGACACTCCTCCCAAGGGAGAAATAATCGTGGATCTTAGGCCCCCACCCTTCTCTAATAAACTTGAACAATCTTTGAATGCTTATAGAGGTGGGCACTCTCCCCTTTTCATACTCTCTCTTCCTCACTTTTCCTTTTTTATTATCACTTTCAAGTGTAGAGAACTAATTAGTGTTGTTGAAATGAGAGGGGGAATTGGTTCTTTTAGAAAAACTTATGATATTATTGTAATAAGTGGGAACTTAAGGGGTAGAAATGCCATGTGGAGATGTGTGGTTGGCTGAGGGACAAGTGAGAGAGCGAGATGATCCCTAGACAGAAGTTCATCGCCGTCGAGTTCGGAACGCTCCTGCCATCTCTCATTCTCTTTTTGTAGCTAATATCCCATTCAACAGCAAGGAGGAAGATATTAGACCTCTGTTTGATAGGTTTGGTGACATATCAGATGTCTTCATCCCCAGACGCAATAACTCGGAGAGGAATAAGGGCTTCGGCTTCGTCAGATTCTTTTAAGAGAGGCAGCCTCAGCAGTTATGTCAAAACTTCAAGGTGCTAAGCTGTTGGGTCGGCCCATCCTTATTCAACACGCCCATCATCAGGGGAACTACCGTCTAAAGCCTAACCTCGCCCCCAATCCCCAACCCCAATCCCAAGCTTCGACCCGTCACCCTAATACGTCCAAACCCCATTACCATGAACCCTTTGGGAAGGAATGCCACCAGCCTTCTAGCAATGACCTTAACCCTAACCCTCTATATTCCTATCAGGGAACTCTCCCTATTCGTGTTCCCTCCTGGATCTCCAAATCGAGACGAGTTGACCTTGCCAATGCCCTGATCGGTGAAGCAGCTGACCCCAGCCTCTCAGTCCCAACCCTGCTAGACGCATTGAGATCCTTTGCTTTCTGCGCCTCTGGAGTGGAAGTTGCCAGAATCTCGAATCTTCCTTCCTCATCTCCTTCCGATCTAGAGTCGATGTGGTAGCCTTCGAGCGAAACTCGATTCTCCATAAGTCAATTGGTCCCTACTCCATGTCCCCTTGGATGCCTTCTGCAGTCTCCACCAACAAAGGTATCTGGATATGAATTCAGGGAATCCTCATTCACGCCTGGAGCAAACCAACCATCGAACAGGTAACAGGGCTTTTTTGATCCATTGTGGACATAGATCCCATCTCTCTCTCAGATTTTATTAGAATTTATTTCTATTTTCTATCTCTCCTTGTGGATTTGAGGAATCTTTGTGAGGAGTTCAGAAAAGCTTCGTGAATGGGGATTCCCTAAATGGATCAAAAAAGCCCTACTAGAGAGAGCACTTGCAGTCGGTAGAGGGCGATCGGGACGGTCCGTGGGTGACCGTCTCTTCCCGTAGATCTCGGCAGTAAAGATCCTACCCTTTTTCCCTCTTTGCAGCGAATCCGACTTTTGATACGAATGAAGCGGATCTGCTCCGTATTTTTGGCCGATTTGGGAAAATCCAGGACGTCTACATCCCTTGGAATCGACATCTTAATCGCCCCCGAGGTTATGCTTTCATCCGCTTCTGTTACGAGCAGGATGCTCTGAATGCAATCCATAATTTACATGAAAGAAAGATCGACGGGAGGATAACTCATGTAGATTGGGCAAAGGGTAAGCTTGAAAATAGGGCAGGGCAACCTACTCCTGCTCTTCCTTCGCAGAAGGCCCTTCCTCAGCAAATGGTCCTGGATTCGCCTCGATCTTTTAGGAAAGCTGCCCTTGCTTCCAAATCGGTTTATTTGTCAGTTCAAGACCATCTGGGGGTAACTTCCATTGCTGATCCCAGGGCGGTGGAAACCAGATTACAAAGATTGAAACTGGCTTTGGTGGGGACAGCGGCGGACCAGGAGGTAGGTTTTGAACGGCTCTCAGGTGCGCTGCAAAAATCGGAGCACTCCTCTTTGGATGTTAAGATCGTGCGGATTTCAGATCAAAGGTTCCTCCTGACTTTCAAATCTGAGTCGACCATGAACGAGTTCGGCAAAAATATTGGTTTACATTCGGAAATGGGTCTGAAATCAGTGGTTATGTGGTCCCTGGAGGAGGTGGTTGGTGGAGGTGGGGTTTGGATCCGACTCTTCGGCATTCCGGCTCATGCCTAGCTCGAATCGGTCATCCTTGATTTGGCTAGTTATTTCGGGAAGATTGTCCAGATTGATTCCAAATCCCGCTTTGGGGATTTTCAGGCATTCGCTAGGATTAAAGTCATCCCATGCCCGGGAGTTTCCTTCAAGGACGTGCTGCGTCTTCAGGTGTTGGGGAGGGTGTTTCCCATCATTTCGGAACTGGAACCCCTTTTCAGGATTGGAAGCTCCTCGTTTCCCCGCCCACCTCTGAAAGAGGGCACTAGAGAGTGGGTCTTGCGAAGATTCCACGGTGAGGCAGGATGCACAGCAGCTGTTTGTGGAAATGTGGCTATAGATGTCTGTGGAAATGTGGTAGCAGATGCTTCTGGAACTGGGCCAGCAGAACGCACAGTCGATGTTTGTGGAAATGGGGTAGCAGAATGCACGGTAGATGTTTGTGGAAATGTGGCAGGAGAATGCACAACAGATGATGATTGTAGAAATATGACAGAACGCACAACACTTGTTTGTGGAAATGCGGCAGCAGAACACACAGCAACGTCTTTAGAAATGAGACAGTGATATGCTCAACAGGTGTTTGTGGTAAAGTGGCAGATAGGGCAGAACCTAATAATCAGGAAACAGAGGGCACTCTACACGCTATTGGTGCCCATCGACAAATGACGAGAGCCACTGCTACTAGTTGTGAAAATGTGGCAGTCAGGCCTAAAACAATTACCCAGGAGATAGAGGGCCACCCAAGCGATAATAGTGCAATTCGTCAGATTCTGATTTCTGATCAACCCTGACAGAATGAACATGTTCGGGAGGCTCAAAGTGCGAAGTATCTTCCACAAAATACATAGGGGAGATTGTAGGTTGTTCAATTATCCCTCACCCCGAGTCAGGGTGAAGTTAATATGCTTGGTGGTCTTCAGCCCTACAACCGGCCTGACCAGAGCAATACCCTGGCAGTTTCCCATTTCGGTTGGGTGTATTCAAAGGAGCTTGCGGGAAAAACAACAGAAGAGAAATATCCCAGGATCCAGCTGGTAAGGGCAGTTCCTTCCTAGCCCTCCAACACCAATTTTCAGACTGTCTGCAGGTGAGAGGAAAAGAGAATGTTCCTCCTGCTCCTCCTATTCTTCCAGTCACACTTTACAGTTATAGTCCGGAGGGTATAGATAGGATTGAAAGCAGATATGACACGTTCAGTTTACTCACCCACACGTTGAAGACTAGAAGGGATAGTAAGTCAATCCCAACTTCAAAATCTGACTGGAACTATGCCTGAAATGGGAGAGCGGCTCTCGAAGTGGACTTCTCCCCTTATTTCTCCGCAGCTATCAATCCCAACAATGTGTTCGAAGGAGATCCAACTGAAGGCTACATAAGCCCGGCTCCCAACTTAGGAGAAGGACAAGACCTAGAAGGATGTGAAGCTCAGGGGACCGAACCTACCTGGGAGAACCCACAACAGGGGTTGTCAGCTCAAAAAGCTCCTCAAGGAGAGTCTCGAAAACTAGGGAATCAAGAAGGGAGGCTGTCTAGAAGGCATAGGAACCTTTACACCAAAGGAAATTGGAGCTCTAGACTACGCAGGCTGAAGCGATGGGCAGTGAACTCGGGGTGTGTTACAGATGGATAATGTGATTATCTGGAATGTGCGCGGGATAGGCAATGCGCTTATGGTTAAATCCCTCAAACAGATGGTCAAGAAATTCAGTCCCTTCCTTCTAGCGATTTTAGAGCCATGATCCCAGACAGTAAGAAAATAACGATGGGTCTCAAGTTAGGCTATCACCACTCAGTTTTAAACTCAGATCAGGTAACGTCTGGATCTTCACCCGCAATCACCTCAATGCCCTCAAAACCTCATCCTCCAATCAGATGTTAACGATGTCCTTTGTTCCCCCTTCTCGTACTGCTTCTATATCTCTCTCAGTCATCTACGCTAAGTGCTGCAAGATTCAAAGAAGAGACCTCTGGAATGAGATAGAGAATCTTGGCAGCCTAACTCAAGACGCATGGGCCATAGCTGGTGATTTTAATGTGGTGGTCAGCCCTGAGGAGAGACGTGGTAACCGGGTGACAGATAGTTCCAGCATGCTAGAGTTTGCAGAGATGATTCACAACACTGGCCTTGTTAACGCAGGTTTTGTCAGAAACAGATTCACTTGGTGTAACAACAGAGAAGGCAATGCACGTGTTTGGGCAAGGTTGGACAGAGCGCTCCTTAACTCTCCTTGGCTATCTGCTTTTCAATTGTTTCGTGTTGAGCACCTCCCTCGTATCAACTCCGATCATGCTCCCCTACGCCTCGTCTTCCCCGCCCAGAATCCTCTCAAGGTACGACCTTTCAGATACCTTAGAATGTGGTCTATGCATTCATCCTTTTCTCAGCTTATTAATAAAGCTTGGGAGGGCGTATGCTCCCATCAATCCATGGTTAATGTCCAACTGAAACTCAAGAAAACTAAACAACTCCTAAAAATGTGGAACAAGGATACGTTTGGCAATGTTTTCCTGCAGATCCAGGCAGCTGAAGATAAGCTTGAAGGGCTCGACTTCCATTTGCAATCTGCCCCTTCAGAAGACCTCTCCCGTCAGTACGAGGAAGTGAATCACAAGCTCAATCAGCTTCAAATCATGGAGGAGATTTTCTGGAAACAAAAATCCAGAAATGCTTGGCTCTTGGAGGGGGATAAAAACACAAAATACTTTTACTCTGTTGCCAATGAAAGAGCTAGAAGATCCACTATTTCGTCCATCAGAAACTCGGTTGGAGAAATGGTGTCTTCTATCCAGGTGATAAAATCTGAAGCGATTAAGTACTTTGAGGCTCTTTATCAGGCTGCTCCTACCACCCTCAACGCTGATTTTCTCCGGGCAATTCCCCATGTTATCACTCGTCAGGATAATGTTACTTTGCTAGCCCTTACTTTGATGGAGGAGGTGAAAGCGGTGGCTTTTTCAATTCCTGCCGATGGGACTGTCGGGCCTGATGGCTTCTCGGCGGCGTTCTTCCAATCTTATTGGGACACGGTAGGCGACGATATCCTTAAAGCGGCTAGAGACCTCATTGCAGGTTTCGCTCTTCCTAGAGCCTTCACATCTAATCTCTTCTGCCTTATCCCGAAGTCCCCGTCGGCGGTTGCTTTTGCGGATTTCCGCCCCATTAGCTTGTGCAATGTAATTTATAAAATTTTTGTTAAGATGCTAGCTAACAGATTAAGCTCATTATTACCTAAGATGATGTCGCAGGAACAAGGTGCTTTCGTGCAAGGGAGATCGATCGCAGAGAACATTGCGCTTGCCCAAGAACTGATTCGTGATATCAACAGGAAAGTTAGGGGAGGCAACCTCATCCTCAAGCTCGATCTCGAAAAAGCATATGACAGAGTGAGTTGGAATTATCTGAAACAAGTGCTTCTTAAGTTCGGGTTCAACCAGAGATGGGTTCAGATCATGGAGGGTTGTTGGGGGAATAATTGGTTCTCCATCCTCATCAATGGCGATCCTACGGGCTATTTCAAATCGAATAGGGGCTTGAGCCAAGGGGACCCCCTCTCTTCGGCGCTCTTCATCATAGCTATGGAGTCTTTTTCTACCAACTTCAAGCGCATGGTCGCGAGTGGCGGGTGCCATCAGTTTGTCATCCGTCGAGGATGCATCAGCCCGTCCCATCTTCTGTTCGCCGACGACATCCTCCTTTTCACAAACGGTAATAGGGTGTCCCTCATTCGTCTCAAGCAATTCCTGACCTTATTCTAGGTGGTCACAGGTCAAAAAAATCAGCACTCAGAAGAGCAGGTTTATATACTCCAAACGCCTCTCTCCTCCTCGTATCAAATCCTTGGAGCGAACTCTGGGTTTCCAGCAAGCCAGCACTGATATGATTTATCTGGGTACCCCGCTGTGTTCAGGCAAAATCAAATCCTCAGCCTTCAGGTTTTTGGTTGACAAGGTGGACAAAAGAATCTTGGGCTAGGCTGGTAGGGTGCTTTCTCAAGCAGGAAGAGTTACGCTGATTCATCATGTGTTGAGCAACCTTCCCATCCACATCTTGGAAGCAATGCATATCCCTAGCCAGGTAATCGTCAAGATGGAATGAAGTTTTTCTAATTTCTTTTGGGGTTGGTTGGATGGGAATAGGAAATTGCATTGGATTGCTTGGAATCGGATTGCTAGGCCTATAGAGGAGGGCGGGCTGGGTATCAAAAGATTGAAAGAAGTCTTGGTTGCTCATCACCTAAAATTAGCTTGGGCTGTTAAGTTTACTGACTCTCCGAGTCCCTGGGCAAGTCTCATGATCAGTAAATATGGCAGGGACATCTACGCCATTGCAAACGGCCCCTCCTCTTCGCTTCCTTCGCCTCTTTGGAAGGAAGTTAGATCTCTTCTCCCTTTTATCTCAGAGTCGGTCCAGTGGTCGGTGGGCAATAGCGACTTAAACTTCTGGTCAGACAACTAGCTAGGTAGAGGCCCTATCTGTTGCATCATCGACTGTGAAGTCCCCACAGTCCTCCAAGAGCTGAAAGTGAGTGACGTCTTGGGGAGATCAGGCCCTTTCCCTCCTTCACGGGTTTTCTCCATCCTCCCCCAAAATATCACTGAGGATATTATCAATGGTGGCTTCTCCACTTCGGATGAGCTGCTAAGATGTTTTTGGCCGTATGAAAAGTCGGGTACTTTCTCCATTCGCTCGACCTGGAAGCTTATGCGCCCCCCCTTCCCCACCTGTCCAATGGGCTTCTTGGATCTGGTTGCACAATCTTCCCCCAAAATTCTCTATCTTCATGGGGCAAGCTCTTCTCAACGCACTTCTAGTTGATAGCAGAGTGCAAGAAAAGGGTGTGGCCTTAGCTTCCAGATGCAGATGCTACACTCAAGGTATGAGTGATTCGCCACAGCAGGAATCGCCCTCCCATCTTTTTCTTTTTGGCCGTCATGCGCAGGAGCTGTAGGCTTTTTTTGGTGTGTCGAGCGGCATCCCTCTGCTCATTCAAAGCTCAATCGCAGGTAAGCTGTCCCATTGGAGAAGTGCCTCAACGCCTGGCACTGCGCAGCCTACAGTTAGATGGTTGCTGCCTATCCTGATCTTGTGGGAAATCTGGCGCTGCAGAAATGAAGCAGTTTTTGACAATTGTCCTATGGGCCTTGCTAAATCGGTGGCCCGCATCACATGGTGGGCGCATCGGATCACAGGGTCTGATCTGAAAGTAGTAGTGGGGGACAGGAATGAATCTGTTGCTAGGAAGTCAGCAGCGGGTCTGATTCGTAGCGCTTCTACCTTGGTTAAATGGATGCAGCCAACCCCGAGTTGGGTTAAATTAAATGTTGATGGTTCGGCGAGGGGTAACTAGGGCCTCTCGGGTAGAAGTGGCATTTGCAGGAATGACAATGGAATGTTTATTTTCGGCTTCGCAAATGGCTACGGGATAGGTTCTAATAATATGGCGGAGCTCCGAGCTATTCATGACGGGATGGAGCTCTGCTTGGTTAGGGGCTTGGATAAAGTTATTGTTGAATCTGATTCCAAATTGTTAATTGATTGCCTCAATTCTCCCTCTAAAATCCCTTGGCTGTCCAGAATTAATTGTCTGCGCCGACTGGGAAACTTTTCCTTCGTACACATTTTCAAAGAAGGCAATGGCCCGGCTGATGGTCTGGCTCGGGAGGGGAGTCGCCTTCAGCACTCTACGATCTACCTGCATCCCAGAAGCCTTCCCAATCACCTCCGTGGTATGATCTTCTTAGATAGAGTCGGGTTAGGTGCCCTCAGGTCTTTGGCCTAGCTAGGGGGTCTTTCTTCTCTTCCTCCTGTAGATAGCTGGTTTGCTCACCCCCGTCGGAGTCTGCCCCTCTCGCCCTTTTTTGTTGTGAGGGGTCTGGTTTGGTCTGTTTGTGCAGTTATGCAGTTTGCTGAGCTTTGTATAGCGTCTTTTGTTGGAATGGAGATTGTCTTTTGAAAAAAAAAAAAAGATCCCATCTCTCTCTCAAGGGCTTTTTTGATGTTTGCCAGAATAAAGATCATTCCCTTTCCTGGAGTGGCCCTATCTACTTCACTGGATCTGGAGGTAGAGCAGCTATCCTTCCCGATCATCACGTCCATCGAACCAGCATCCCTTCAGCAGGCGCGAGCTCACCACCCTGCCCAACCTTTGGCCCCTGATTATCCACAACCTTCGCCTGGCCCCAATGTGCTTAATCTAGCCACTCAGCATAACCAGACGACCAGGGAAGCTCTTCAAGACCATCATAGCTGCAAGGTAACAATGGACAACCAACGCACTTCCCCTGCTCGACAATATGCCTCACCCGATGCCACCAATCAGATTGCACCCCCCAACATTCCATGTGGAGCCGAAGACCAAACCATTCTCTTAGATCATCCTTAGGTCTACCCATCCAACAGTCCCAGGCCTCATCACACTCAACCTTCTAACATTGCCAACATAGTTATGAACCATCCAACCTCCTCTTATCAGACCCTTCCACCCAGCAGTGCCAGCCCAGCATTGAACCACTCCCCCTCCTCCCTTCAGGCCCCATCCCATATGCCTACCCAAATCCCTCATCCAGATCTAAACCTTAATCGTCCCCGACCCCTCTTATGCTCCGATTCAATAAACTCTATATATCCCCAAACCATGCACCACTCATATGGATCAGCCCTATCCCCCTGCTACTCATTCCAACCCTCTCTATTCAGACCCATGCCACCTTCCCTCCGACTACTCTCAGCAGGCGCCTCAGTCAGGCCCTCCTTCCAACTCCAACCCTATTGAGGGTCAAATATTGCATATTAGACCCTAGTTATTGCATGGATTTATGAACATGACATTGCTTAATGAAATATTTTAATCATGTTTTTGTTGCAGGATGTAATTATGAGCGTTGACTGAAAAAGGGTATTAAAAGCTTGAATTTGACGCTCTGAAGTCACCAGAGCAAGGGAAGGACTCCAGAGGACCAAGATCAATGAATTCACATGCCAGAGATCCGAGGAAATCAAGCCCTTTACGTTAAAAATGGCCCAAAACTAGTCCAGAATGCAAGATCACAGGGTTACCGCCATCCGATTGACACGAGACTTCATACATAGGATGTGAGATATAAATTAACCGTACATATTAAATTTCAGCCATTGAAGATCTCGGGAAGTAGGCCAACGGACAGATCATCCCATTAATATTCAATTTGGAGCCCACCTGATATCTGGATATGCTTCAATTTTGGTCCTAACTCATGAAATGAGCTAACAAAATGGATGGACAGTGCGGATTTCATATATACATCACAGTGGACCCCACTGCCAGTGCCAGTGCACAGTGCGCAAGTGCACTCGACGTGCACTGGACTGGGACAACCAGTCAACGGGCGAAGACCCGTCTCCTTCTCGTGTAAGGAAACAGCAGACGGACGCTGTCCATCTGTTTTTGCGATGTGGGCCCCACCCATTATGCATGTTGATGATCCAAACCGTCCAAGTGCCTCAGGGGGTGGCCATGACCCTCACCTAGGTGGAATTTTTCCAAGAAGAAGCATACAACGGATTTCAACTGATCGGACGCAGGATGAACGGTCGAGTAATACTTCTGTGGGCCACCATGGTTTTTAGCCAAAACCGATCAGTTCTGAACGGTTTTTCGATGCCGATCTAATAGATGGAGTGAATTTTCTCACCAGTCAACGAAGTGGGCCCCACCGACAGCCAGAGCTCCTCGCGTAAGCTCTGTTACGCAGTCTGAAAAATCTGGAAATTTCGGGCCCACCATTCTTGATCGGCTGAATGATCTGAACCGTTCAGGTGGAGCCCAAGCCAGCCACGATTCCAGCCATGAAGAAATCCTGAAGCCAAGGACATTCGTTATCCCAAAGACCCGAGCCAAACGCAAGTTGGCTTGCGGTTTCACTGCGCACAGCAGGCTCCACACGCTGCAGTGTAACATGGAGTCGATTCTCCAGCAACAGACTCTCTGCCAGCTATATAAAGAAAGAGGAGAGAGAAAGATAGGGAGGATTTTGGGAATCTGGACGTGAGGCAGAGGGTGGACAGGGAGCCGTTGTGAACAGAGTTATTTCCTTCTCTCCTTTATTTTTATTTTATGTAGTTATTTTATTCTTTTTGAGATTAGCCTAATCATTATTATGTCTGGCTAAACCTCTTAGCTAGGGCTAAGAGGTGAAGCTTGTAGTGAGATGGGAGATTCTATTTTATGCTTTGAATTTAATTTAAGAATTGAAGTTTATTTTAGTTAATTATTAAGGGAATACTTTCAGTTTTTAATGGTTTGTTGTGACTGAAATTACAATAGATCTGCGATGCCTTTGAGTATTTCTTTCTCCTTTTTATGTTTATGACGTCAGGAAGCCCTATTGTTCACCATAGTCTCCTGGGCATGGTCGAATGACAGTACCCTTCCTAACCCTTATAAGCATGTTGATTGGTTGGTAATTAGTTTAATTTTATTGTTTGCCTTGCCTCCTGGGCATGGTTTGGTGATGGAATCCATTCTAATTCATATACCCTTCATCTCTTGAAAACTATATCATTGGCAGTTCAGTTAATTTCCATAATTCATTAAACAAGCGTAAGATCTCCCTGATCTCTACAAGTGGATCCTCTGAATCCCTAGTTTCCTTCCTCTGAATTTTCTGAAGTTTTAGATTAATTATTCCACAATTATTCCTCAATTGCTATTTGATTTAGAATTCATCTTAGTCTAGTTCTAGTTCTACTTAGTTTCAGACAACGTACAGGTATCAGTCCCTTGGGATTCGACCTCGGTCTTACCGAGTTTATTACTACATCACAACCCTGAACTTGGGGAGTGAACAAATCCTAATCACCTAACATCCCACCAACCTCAACTACAGTTCAGTCCAGCTGCTCATCAGTCTACACTCCTCCAACCTCAACCAATTCCAACCCCCACTCAGCAGGCCCTCCAGACAATCCCCACAACCAGCCTTAACCCTCATCACCCTTCGTCACACCAACCTGGTCTAGCTCATCACACTGACGAGGTCTCTGCTCAAATATTTCAAACCATTGACAACCGATTTGTCAGCTGGAGAGGTGGAATTGGATTGAGGATGATCCTTCCTGCCTCGGTAGGATTTGCTTAACTGATGAGGAAGATTCTCTATCCCCCATCTACTCAGATTTTCAATCTGATAACCCAGGACCTTCAAAGCAACCATCCACTTCATAGAAGATATTTGTTTGTGGGTTGATATCAGGGGTCAACAGGACTCAACCTCCAACATTTCCCAACTTATTTCCCCATCATCCATGCCAACATTTCACCTCTGTTCAAAAAGTGCTCGCATCAGCAGAAAGTATCAGTCTAGGAAGGCTTGTAGTCTGGCATGGCTGCGGAATAGGGCCGTGATTGAAGGATGGGTATCTAATGCCTAACATCCTTTCTTGGAATGTGCGCAGTGTTGGTAACAGACCAACCATCAGGTACCTGAAAAGGCTGATAAGAACAAAGAAAATTGATATCCTTCTCTTGCAAGAGCCCATGATTCGCCCATCTAAGAGAAACTTAGTGGCTGCCTCCTTGGGATTTCAACAGACGATAGAGGAAGATTCAGCAGAAGGCAAGATCTGGATCCTGTACAACCCTCCTTTCAATGTCCAGCCAATTTCAGCATCCAAGCAATGTATCACAGTTCTTGCTACCTCAACAGACAGCAATTTATCATTCCTGATCTCATCAGTTTGTGCTGCGTGCAACAGATGTGTAAGAGAATCTCCATGGGAAGAGATCCTCTTGATATCCAGATCCAAGCCTGAACCTTGGCTGGTTTGCAGGGATTTCAACACAACTATTAGCCCCGAAGAAAGAATTGGGAGCTCCTCTTCCAACTCTAGGAGTATGGAAAACTTTAAGTTAGCCATCAGCAATGCAGGCCTCCTGGATGCAGGTTATGCGGGCTCAAGATTCACCTGGTGCAATAATAGATCTGGCCTGAGCAGGCGTTGGGCCAGGCTGGACATGATGATGTTCAATTCGGCATGGTTGCAATCATTTCCAAACTGCAAGGTCGAACACATTCAGCGGCTCTATTCTGATCATTCCCCTCTTCTTCTTATGATTGATCCCCAAGTTAGCACAGGCCCTTTTCCTTTCAGATTCCAGAACATGTAGACACTTCATGAGGATTTCATCAACATGGTAACAGAGTCTTGGACTCATCCGGTGCAGGCCCCTACCCCAATGGTTAGTCTTTTTCTTAAAATGAAGAGACTCAAAGCTACCCTCAAATCTTGGAACAGATTCACTTTTGGGAACGTCTTCCAATCAGTAAAACATGCAGAAGATAAAGTAAATAAGGCTGAATTCAATATCATTCTTTCGAATTCTGACGAAAACAGAGCCAAGCTGAACCTAGCACAGGCTAAGCTAAAGAAGGCCCTTCTCCTAGAAGAAACGTATTGGAAGCAGAGGTGCAGAGTAACTTGGCTGAAGGCAGGAGACAGGAATACTTCATTCTTTCATGCGTCAGTCATCGATAAGAGAAGGAGATCAACCATCTCTTCCATCCGACTCCCTTTAGGCTCTACACTACACTCCAATTCAGAGATAGGAGCTGAGGCAACAAGGTACTTTTCTGACCTCTATTCCTCTGAGAACCCCTCAACCCCGCCTGATCTGCTTCACTGCATCCCAAATCTCATAACTAATCAGACGAACTCTATGTTAGTGCGTCCTCCCTCTATGGAGGAAGTCAAAGCTGCTGTTTTTGCAATACCTGCAGATAGCGCTCTGGGCCAGATGGTTTTTCGAGAGGTTTCTATACCTCTTGTTGGGATATTATTAAGAATGACATCCTGCTAGCTGCCATTGAATTCTTCCAAGGAGGTATTATTCCCAGATCGTTCCGCTGCACTTCTATCTTCCTAATCCCCAAAAAACCAAATGCAATCAGTTTTGCTGACTACAGGCCAATAAGTCTCTGCAATTGCATCCAGAAGATATTTTCCAAGATCCTCGCCTCAAGACTAGCTCACATTCTTCCCACTATCATCTCCAAAGAGCAAAGTGCCTTTACTAAGGACAGAGCTATTGCAGAAAGCATATCTATAGCCTCGGAAATGGCTTATGATATAGATAGGAAAACGATTGGGGACAATATTATTCTCAAATTGGATATGGAAAAGGCCTATGATGGGATGGAATGGTGTTTCATCAAGGACATTCTCCTAGCATTTGGTTTCAGCCTAGAGTGGATTAGATTAGCCCAACAATGCTGGGAAGGCTGCTGGTTGTCTACGCTTATCAATGGAAGACCATTCGGTTTCTTCAAATCTTCGAGGGGCCTTCACCAAGGAGACCCTCTCTCCCCGGCCCTTTTCATCATCGCGACGGAGGTCTTAAGTAGAGGGCACTCCCGCCTTTTCCTCTTTAGAACATGCATCCCTTATAAACTCCCCAGGAGCAGTAGCTCCATTTCCCATCTGTTATTTGCTAATGACACTATCATATTTATGAATGGCAGGCTTTCTTCTATTCGCTCTCTTCTAGCTTTCATCCACTCCTATGAGACAGGTTCAGGCCAGAGGGTCAATGCATCTAAAAGCTGCTTCATCCTCCCTAAGAAGGCCCCTTTTGGTAGAGCAAGGCAAATTTCTCATCTGACTGGATTCAAACATTCTCACTTCCCTTAACCTACCTGGGAGCTCCGCTTGTGAAAGGGAAAGTCCGCTATCAGCACATCCTTCCCCTCATCCTTAAGATTGAGCATCGTATAGCAGGATGGAAGGCCAAGCTCCTCAATCAAGCTGCTAAGTTACTGCTTATCAATCATGTTCTTGGTGGTATCCTTGTGCATATCCTCTCAGCCCTAAACATACCAAGAATGGCCTCGAAACACATCGAAAGGATGCTAGCCTCCTTCTTTTGGGGTACCTCAACTAATGGTAACCGTCGGCATTGGGTCAAATGGAAGGATCTATGTTATCCTCTTAGTGAAGGTGGTCTAGGCATTAGAAGGCTGGCGGATATCATGAACTCTTTTTGCTGCAAAATGGTATGGAGACTTCTTCAAGGGACATCGTTATGGGCCAAGCTCTTCAATACAAAGTACCTCTCAAACTTTCACAATGGTAGGAGCCTTTCCAACATTGGCGGCTCAAGTACATGGATCCAAGTCAGAAACTCATTTAATTTCTGCATGCTCAACTCCAGATGGATGATTGGAGAAGGCAAGGTAAAATTTTGGTCCCAAAACTGGACCAGAATGGGTCTTCTGATCAAAGCTGCTCTCTCCCCCATTCCAGGCTCCTCCATAGATGCTGAGGTTAAGGACTTTTGGAATCCTTCGGAGGGATGGAACCTTTCAGCCCTTGAAACCATTCTCCCTGTTACCACGATCAGTGCCATCCATGACAATGGAATCTTCCTCTCTGCTAGGCGAGACTATCTCAGTTGGAACCTCTCCTCTTCAAGGAAATTTACATCAAAATCTGCCTGGAATGCAATCAGAGCCTCCCGCCCCACTCTGCCCTGGACGTACTGGGCATGGAACAAGCTCCTCCCTCCTAAGATAGGAATATTTTCTAGAAAGTCATGAACAGAGTTGTCCCAGTTGACGTTGTAGTCCAGAAATTTGGAATCCACTTGGCATCTAGATGTGAGTGTTGCTTCAACCATTCTCCTCCCCATGATACAAGAGCCTCTCCTTGTCCCAGCAACAACCAGCCACTTAGTATCCCCGCTTCCAACTCAATTAGCCTACCCTTTCCCCGTCTCTCTCCAAACAACTCCCGCCTTCATTTGCTTAATTCAGTTGACCCCAATCTGTCCCCACATGCTGAAAACCTTGACCACTTGTTATCCAATGGTTTGATAGCATCCCAAGGTTGGGACATCTTTGCAAATCTTCTCAGGATCAACCTCATCCAAGGGCAATCCATCTCTCAAAAAATTCAGCAATGGACAATGGCTGCTGGCAAATCCTCTTCCTGGAAGTTTCTCCATGGCCTCATCCCCCCCATCATCATCTGGGAACTATGGCTAGGTAGGAATGCGTGCAGATTCGATGGCAAACCCTTCTCATCCACTTCAATGATTTTCAAAATATCTAGATGGATCAGAGATCTGCTCCCTCACCTGCCTCATCTAGATATCTCCCCTCCGCAAGGTTTCAGCTTTGGTCGCCAAGCGGGTATCAACTCGCATCCCCCTTCTTATTCAGACAGATTCCAGATTGTCCACTGGCGCAAACCCCCATTGGGATGGGTAAAACTTAATGTGGATGGCTCCGCGAGGGGCAACCCGGGTGAGGGAGGCGGAGGTGGAATATGTAGAGATCATCTTGGCAATCTCATATTTGCCTTCCATAACAGATATGGTCCTGTTTCCAACACAGTAGCTGAGGCCCAAGCGATGGTTGATGGCCTTGAATTTTGCAAAGTTAGAGGCATGACTCGAATTATAGCAGAGACATATTCTAAAGTGACCTTCAATGCAGTGAGCAACTCAAACAATCATTCCACTTGGAAGATTTGGTACCTCTTGGGTTCAGTCCAGCAGCTTCTCCAGGCCCTCGTATCAGATTTTCTCACACCTTTAGAGAAGGAAACACAGTGGCCGACAGTCTTGCTAAATGTGCCAGCATGGGTGCTCCCAATTCCCTCTTCCTCCAGCTAAATGACCTCCCGAGGCCCATTAGAGGCTCCTTGCTTCTAGATAAATCGGATCTTGGTCAGCTTAGGCTCTCCAGGTCCAAAACAAGGATCGGCTGATCTTGATCTGCTGCAGTTCCAGCTTCTCGCCCTCTTAGAGGCGACCCCTGCCATTCAATTGTTTTGTCGCTTTCTCTCTTCTCCTGGGAGGTCCTTCATCTCTGTATGCTAGCCTGTTAGCTACAGTCTTTTTCATCCAGTCGGCTCTTTTTTCTTGCTTTTCCTTGTAATTTTGCTCTTTCTTTTCTACCCACATGATAGGTTTGGCTAACCCTTGTGGGGCCTACCCGAATCTCCTTTTGTAAAAAAATAATAATAATTTAAATAATTTAAAAAAAAAAAAGAAAAAAAAAAAGGGACAAGTGACATTTCTGGGTTGGCTTGTGATAAGTTCGTGATTTCATCTCTGTTGGAGAGAAATCAACTATTTCATCCCTATGCATCAATTTCAGATTGCTGGGATGAAATGCCAAATCTCTCTTAGCCGTCCCAGAAATCTTAGAGATTTGTGCACGGAGTACAGAGTGATGTTGACATGGCTATGCCTTCACAAATTTCACATTTTGATCACATCTGCAACGGGAAAAGACCTTATGCCTTAATATGAACTTGGTTATGAGTCAGGTGGGTATGTTTGGGTGATTGAGGTTCCTAATAGGTTACCTAAGCGTTTGCGGATTTTGAGTTAGTCATCCATTACGTTTTAAAATGAGTACGCAATTTGTAGTGGTGGGGGTGTTTACAGCCCTCAAAGTTCAACTATGTGGCCAAAATCAACCAGATCCACAACTCAAGTTGCCCACATCACATGGAATACGTATTGGACACGAACCATAGGTTTCTGTGGTGGGGCCACCAGGGTGTGTATCAAATCCATTCATTAGGTGTGGCTCACCAGGATGGAAGGAAAACTTAAAAAGCTCATCCATATCTAAAACTTGGTGTGGTTTTTCTGCTTTGGGTATATGATAGTCGGCCCGATTTATCTTTCTGTCCATCGTGGTCCCACCCGAATGGTTGTAAATTCTCCTTCGTCAATGAAATTCTAGTGGTAACTGCCCACCTTCCTTTTAAAAAAACAGGAGAAAAAAAACACACACAAATTTATATCATCCAAATGTTGTGGCACATCTCACTTTTTTTGCTGATATGTACCGTGAACATAATTAAAGGGTTATCGGATGATGGACATATTGGATGTCAAACATACTATATAGTGGGCCCCAGGAGTTATACGCATAAAACAAGAGTTGTTAATGAGCATGGAGAGAGGAGAGAGGTTTTCTTGCCGAAGGGAACTTGGGGAAGTTAGGTACCAGCAAAAATGGTATTTTAGTTACTCCATTGAATTTTCTTTCTTGACTCTCCATCATCAAGTGTATAAAACAATATATATAAAATTTTAAGCTATAATAGTAATTAGATGACCAATATGTGAGTAACTGCAAAGTATACAATCAATATGGGTTTTGCGAATAATTTTCTCGATAAGTTATAATCCTCCTAGTTGCATTTATTTGAATTGTGGCAATTGGACTGCAATCGATTGATCTAGACAATTCATTAGGGCCAACTCACATTTCTTGGGCAACCTTGCAAGCGTCACACCTATCTGACAAATATTAACCATTCAATTAATGGTCTTTAGCAAGAATAGTCAAGATCATTCATACAAAAACAGATCAGAATTTATGATTCCTGGTCGGCTCTGCTGAGGCTGGTGAGGGGAGCTATCGTTTTAGACAACGCTGGAATTGGGTGCATCAGACTCCCTTGATCGGGAGCCTGGATTCCAATGACTTTTTTTCTGCTTTAATGCTACACACGAGGAGTGAGGCCCGGAACCTTTTTGTCGGGGCTCACTTGACATATTGTATAGTCTTCAGCTGAATCAATGAATTATGTCTCTGTCCCAAAATAAAATAAAATAATGGTCTTTAGCAAGAATAGTCAAGATCATTCATACAAAAACAGTTTTAGATACCATCATGGATTGCTTATGATTCTAAAGAATCACCTTTGTTAGGAAATTATAGCCATTGGCCATGGCTTGGAAAATTAGGGCTATAGAAAATAAGGCCAAATCAAGAATCGATTTAATCATCCGATCAATTTTATTTTGCATAGTAGCCTAAGAAATGTACTTTGAACTTAAATGTACAGTTCATATTAATCAATTGGACTGTCTAATTAAACCGTTGGAACTAGGAGCATAATAACTTACTAGTGCTTTCGAGAGAACTTGAGCATTTTCCCTAGAAAATATCTAAGCAATAAGCGGCACTTACATGGGCTGATATCTATAAGATCCAGGCCGTTCATCTTGGTCCCTGCTATCGTTTGGTTGTACCCAAAAAATCACACTGGTTGGGCCATCGTATCTGCTAGTACATGTCTCTACCCCATTGAATGTTGACCATTGGTTGAAGTTTTCTTTATCTGTCCATTTGCCATCCACAGAAGCCCTCCAATAATTACTCGGTTCATCCAAGCTAGTGTAGTTTTTCTGGGTACGCATCTAGGTGAAGGGACTGGATCTAACACATGTAGGTCCATAGTTCTAAAACTCGCTGACTTGAAACTCAGCTTAGTCATCTTGACTTAGTGAGAGTTGAGCAACGTAGTCCTTGAAACTCCGTCTCAGCTTAAATCGATTCAGACTTAAACGACTCATCAGCCCAACCATGCATTTAGTCTAACTCGAATTGACTCAAGGTGACCCAAACCCTCACTGAGTTGCTCCCTGTAAAGAGAAATCTTCCTGGGCTCTTAAAGCATTATAAGTTTGCATCTATCACTTGGACAGTACAACTGGTAGATCTGAACTGTTAATTAAGTCCAGATCACATTTTATGGGCCACTATTCAAAAGTCATTTATCCTTACTTTTGAAGCCCTCCTTTTTTTTGAGCCACCGATGGGACGCTTAGGATTGCATACCAAAAATGACTCTTTAGAACCATAAGCGATCGAAGTTGGGACAAGCTAGTAGACTGATCAAATGGTTGATTGGACCTATTTTTGTATAGACAATCTTAATCATTCATATTAAAGGCTAATGATCAGATGGTTATGATTGTCAGATTAGAATGATATTTGCATGGTAGCCCATGATATCAACGTTTGGACCTAATTGTACGGTGTAGATCAATTGGTGGGACATGTCTAAGTGCACTAATGGGGTCAGGTTCCACAGTTCGGTGGTAAACACACTGCGTTTCAACACTGACGTCTTGGGTTTGACTACCTATGCAGCATGGATGCGTAAGTGCAATGTTCATAGGCGCCATCCGTTTTCTTCACAAAGGTATGGCCACGTAATGAATGGAATGCCCTGATTTATGATTCACAGGCATGAACTGTAAATTGTACATGTTCCATGCCACAACTCAAATGGAATGGCCTCATTTATGGCTTTTGAAAAAAAAAAAAAAACATTACGATTATTGAGCAATACCTTCATTTTTGGGGCACTAATTATAAGATGGACGGCTTCAATCATCCAACCATCTCTACATGTAGATACTGAGAATACATACAAAATGGATTCGTTTAAGATTGTTCAATAGGTGTGATTTCTGGCGATGCTCCATGCAAAACGGGCCCCACAATTTCCAACCCCACTAATTGGACAGCTTGAATCTGATCTATATATGCATGCAAGGATACGGTGGATGAGCCACCACCATTTATAAAATGGTTGTCAAGAATCTATTATCAGACTCATACAGTAATGGTTGGAAGTTGGAAAATAAAGGAGGGGCTCCACCTTTCAAACGTGGGATCTGGCGAGCATTTAATAGTCCACCGATCTACAGATTTTTTTTTTCTAATACTCGTGTTGCGTAGGGTTCTGTGTTGAGGTTGCAAAGTTCCTGGGACCCTCCACGATGTATGTGTTATATCCACACCATACATCTGTTTTGTCGGATCATTTTAGGACAATAGCCCAAAATTGAGGAAGAATCAAAGCTCACGTGAATCACACCACAGAAAGCAGTAGGGTTAATTGGATAAAACGGATTCTTGAGCTAGAGTATCAATATATTGGTGCCACTCTGATGGATGGATTGGATCTCGGACATACCTTTCCATGCTGGCACATGTATGGGTGTACCTGAACTTTATAGCAATGCTTGTGGGCTTAGCAGAGCTGTGTAAAAAGTTGCTAATCTATATCAAGCACTGTATCCGTACAAATGGCCGACGTTTATGGGATCCAGGCCGTTACCTTTGCCTCTATCAAAAGTAGAGCATGCCACGAAAATCACACTGATTGTGTGATCTTATTTCCTGACCGTGAAAATCACACTGATGTGATCCTACAAAAGTCCTTTAATCAGCAAAGAGGACCATGTCATCTGTTGGTTATGATCCATCAACGGTATGTTCCAACTGATGAATGGCACTGATTGCATACATTGAGTCCATGTGCTCAGTACTATGGATATGCTCCCACCTGTACATCTATTTTAATAATGGATGTGCGTAGTCTTCATTGAACAAGTCAAACATGTTATTTTATTTCTTGGACCACAACCAAAGCTGGGGTTGGTCCACAAGTCTGGTAGTATAGACTCTCCTCCTCCTCCAAAATATCTTTAAAAATGCCACCCATATAGGGCAAGGATATCCTCTTGACGCAACGTAATTGGACCGAGTGACCGCTAACTGTGACTGACCAGTCACTATACAGCCAAGGAGGAAAAGGGCAGAAAGTCGTGGTTTTGGCAAACAGAGGATCCGGACTCGGCAAGGAATGGATTATCTGCCTCTAGAAGAATGTCATTTTCATGCTTCCCAATTATGCACTATACATGTGGTACATGTTTGATGACATGAATCAAGGCATCAACTGCTTTCAAGCGTTGATTGGCCACTAATTTTATTTTTATTTTTAATTATTAGAGATCTCGGAAATACCATAATTTATAATGCTGGTTGCAAGGGGTCATCTAGTCAATTTAATCTAAACTGTCCATTAGTCATAGAATACATTTCATGGGCTCCCATGCAAAAATCACACTAATTAATTAGAGGAACAACCATCGTTGTTTTGATCTAACTTTACATAGCCTTCCTTTTCTGAGCCATGGATGGGGTGATTAGGATTACCTAATTATGTAGAGTGGGTCACGGACACTTTCATGGCAAGGATGGACCAAAGAATGACTGATTGGAGGCGGAAGTGATCGGGACCTTCAAAACCTTAAACAGTCGTATATCACAAACCGAAATGAGTTTTTCGATGTATCATATATGATTTGTGGTCAGAGAAGCTACTTTAGCCAACCAACACCGCTATGCCTGGTTGCCCACACTGGATTTGCGAGATTCCATTGGATCGATGGTCAAAAGTCAATTTTAATTTTCTTTTTATTATAAATAGTAAGTTTTAGTTCGATCATAACTTTTGATCTTTTGAGTTTTAGGAGTGTTGCCCAAAATGAAAAGAGCTTAGAAAAATTAGGAGAACAACGTGGTTAGGCCAAATTGGACGCTAATTATTTTTGGCCAAAAACCATGAAAAGGGCTTAGAAAAATTAGGTGAACAATGTAGTAGGAATGATGACCATCTATAAATAGTAAGTTTGCTATTTATAGTAAATCACATTTTTTGGGAGTTTGAGTTGAAGTTCGAGTGTAAAACTCTATCCTCAGTTTGAACTCATTATTTAAATGATTCTAATTTCATTTTTATCATCAATTAATTTATTTCTAATTTATTAGAATTTATTTCTAGGCTCTAGATTACGAATCATTGAATGGGAAACATGAAAAAGGTTGCATATGCTATTAGAGGCCAGATGTATCGCTGAGCTTCAGAGCTTCAATATGAAGGGGAAAAGGTATATGTCTTTGGGCTATCTTCCAATTTTGTTACTTGTTATGGCATTTTTTTTTTTTTTTGGCTTGTTGGTAAACGATTCATATTGTTCTGTTCAATGATCCTTTGTCCTTAGCTCTGTTCTTTCAAAATGCAGTGCACATATGTTGATTTTACACCCATTTAACTATTATGATGTGTGATTGCTCTCAAGTCCTCATTAGATCAAAGACTTTATTTCCTGCAACTAGAAATTTGAGGTGAGAGACCCAACAAAGGTTTGACATGCATTGGCCAGCCCCAATCTTCCCATGGCCCATTGATTGCACAACAAGATTTACCAACATCATTCAGTGTACAACAAAATACACAGTTGAGTTAATTAATTCAACTGTGATATGAAATACGGATAATGAAACCCATATTGAGGACTTTTGAATAGGCATTTGTTTTTTCCTTGCACCATTAAAGTAGATTTGCATGTATAGCGGCATTTCTTGAAATTAGTTTAGCTGAAGCATTCCAAATGAAGATGATGATATCATGCAAGAAAGTTTTAGGTTGGAGCAATTCAAAGGGAAAGTTCCTCCTTCAATCAACAGATAAGACATTATTCAGCCTTATACCAATCTGTCTTCGTCTTTTGGGCAATTCTGTATTAACTTCATAAATAAGAAATTGCAACAACATTTACACTAGCTAAGGCATCAGTTTACTTGATATTTGCAGGTCACAATTAACTTTTAATTGTTTTTATAAATATAAGATGCATGTATGCTATACTTTTTTGGCACGTGTTTAATATGGAGCATGAAATTGATTGGAAATACAAAGTTTGTTCATAGCCAAGACGTCTTGGATCTTGAAATGTTTTGGCTTCAAAATTTTCCTTCATAGTTGCTATTCTGTTCACTTATTGTAAAATTATCATTTTACTTTATAGAAGTTTTAGGAGAAAGAAACATAAAAGATACTGTTGATTTTCTTGAATCAAAGAAGGTAACCGACGGCCTTTTAAGATTAGAGACGGCTCTCAACCGTCGGTAAATGAAGCGTTAAATATGCTTCTACTGCGGTTTTGGACCGTCGTTTTTTGTGACGGTCCATAATCGTCGTTTCTGAACAACTTTTTTAAAGACCGGCTCGTAATTTTTACGACAGCTCAAAATAAGAGCCCCTGCGACAGTCCACCGTCGAAAATTTCAATTTACAGCAGTTCTAAACCATTGTTTTTTTTTTTTTTTTTTTTTTTTTTTTGTTTTTATAATGTCCCTATCATACTACTAGAGAAACTAATCTTTGAGTGTGGGAATATTAAGGCAAGTGACGTGTATATCTACATATCCCCGCAAGTATATTCTCTCATGCTTTCAATGATACTCCTATTGAAAAAAATTAGAACAAAGGGAAGTATTAGTTTTTAAAAACAAGTCGTTATAAGTAAAAATGACTCCTTACAAGCACACCTCTCCCTCCTCTGTATGTATGAACAGTCTAGTTTAACTAGGCTTCTAACATTCCTTTCTCCTGTGGTGTTACCTATGTAAGGGGAGCAAGAGTAATGATAGTTGTATTATTCAATCTTCTAGAAATTTTTGAGTTTCTTATATAATGAAGAGTGCAAGAGATGGGCCTTGTATTTTTATTTTCTTTTAGTAAAGAAATTAAAAAAATAAAAAATAAAAAAATAAAAATAAAAAATAAAAAATAAAAAATCTATGTTGTTGTGTCATTCACACATATATTATCGAGCCATGTAAATTTGTGCCTCTTATCTTTTATTCTTAGTTTGGCCTTTAACTTTTAGCCTCTTCTTTTTATGGCTTTATTTTGCTTACATTGATCGTGTGCAGGGATTTTCCAGAACAAGTTCCAGTACTATTACCTTCGTGTGAAAAATAAAATTACATACCTCACCTTTCAATAATTTAAATATTACATATACCTCCTTATGATGTTCTTAATGTCCACAGAAATTGTAATTACTAAAATCTGCTACCCTATCAATGGGACTAAAATTCCAAGATTCTATCAACAAGACTAACACAATAGTAACAATGCATGCATAAGAACTCTATGAGCAGAAGGAATTGAGAAAATGAAGCATATTTTTGTCATTTCAAATACTTCAACAGTTTAGTGCACTCTTAATTAGTCAAGGAACCACTAGATACTTTAGCAAGTAACAATGTTATAGGGTAATTCTTTTATTTGGTTAACATCACGATTCAAAATTGTTTTCTTCCGCCAACTAGGGCTATCTATTAAAAGTGAACAGAGCCCCTGGCTGGTGGAAATACTTTTCCCTCCACCCTGGGATCTTTGCCAAATTTTCACATAGCTCCCTGATTGGTGGAAAAAGTTTTCCCACCACCTTGTGATATTCTCTACAAGATTTTCACGGAGCCCCATAATTGGCAGAAATATTTTCCTACCAGCTGGGGCACTCTAGGTCGTTCTTCAAATATGGAAATGGCTCACCATCACGTGCCCCACTGCTCTTTTTAGTTCTTCTACATAGGCAGCTGCTAGAAGGTCCATCCGCCTCAACTACCAATGTTGTCCTCTAGTCAGACCATTCATCAGGTATTCCGTTTATTTTGTACAATACAGTTCACCTGATGAGAGTGCTGGTACACCTTTTTGTCAAGTCACCTTTCTTCTTCTTCTTCTCTTTTTTTTTTTTTTTTGTCAAGTCACCTACAAGGTGGGTCCCACCTAAGACACAAGTTTTGGGCCATGCCTTTTTTATGCCATCAACAGTGCAGATTGGGTCCAATGGTGGGTTCTGGCCCATCTATGGTGGGACGTCTTTGATGGTCTCCTGCAGGTTAGACCACCGATTAGGACACCCACTAATTTTGTATACTGAGGCCTACCTGGTGATGGACAAGTACAATTATAAACCAAAATAAACACAGTGGGGCCCACCTATTGTTGGAGCTGGATGTCAGACAAAAGTGCCAACTTAGCATGTTTTCCGGCGTGAAGATGGCCACACATAATTGGAATAATATTAGGCCTGGTCAGGTCGGAGGAAAAGAAACGAAAAGAAATTGTAAGATACTGATTTCCCAAGATTTCCAAGAGCACTTGATTTTCACGAATTCAATTTCTGGGAACTTGTATGGATTGCAAGTGGAAGTCTGATCAAGTTCTCACAATGATCACCTCATATTATTTTTTTGCGTAGCGTTTGTGTAATGATTGTTTTTGAAACTCAATATTTACTTTGATTTCTATGCACAGTGAAGCTTCTCATCATGAAAAAAACTCTTTTTTTCTTTTCTTTTTCCATCATCCAAATAAGCCCTTTAAGCAAACAGATCATACGTAAATATAGATAGGATAATTTCTACCTTAGCTTAGTAATTAAAGCTAGGCGTGATCTTGTACAATCATAAGAACCACAATCCAAAGCCATTAAGCAAATTCAACCCCTTCTCAGGCTTTTAGATGCCCACTCGTGTTGGCAGCTGTGGCTTTTTGTTTTTTTCCTTCTACTATCGTGTTCGGTCACTACAAGAAAACTGGCCTTTGCCGGCGGTCAAAACCGCCGGTAAAAGATGATAAAACCGCCGGTAAATCCTTTAGCCGCGGTTACCCAACTGCCGGTGAAGCCTCGGTCGGTAAAGGCTTTACTGGCGGTCGGGACTTTACTGACGATTGTGCTGGACGCCGCTAAATCTCCAGTTTACACTGACAGAAAATTGGACCAAAGCTACGGATAAAATCCGTAGCGAAATATCACTAGCCCCACAGTGCAACCGTAGCCATAGATCAAATATTTCTCATTTATAAAAAAAAGGTGAAATTAAAGACAAAGAAAAGAGTGGAATTAAAGACAGAAAAGAGTGAAATTGAAGACAAAAATCTGGCAGAAATATACAGGAAACACAGATTGCAAAACAAAAATAATGGATTCACTTACCGAAAGAGTAAAGCCATTAAATGGATTTTTTCCCTGCTTTTGAATCTGCTAATAGATTCCTAGCATTTCGAATATATGATGGAGAGTCTCTTGGCCTGTGCATACGATCCGATGCTCTTCTTTGGTTGCTGATGAAAAGATCTGAAAGCATAATTCCATCTACAAATACCTTGATCTTTCAGTGCTTCAACCACTCCAATGCTAACAGCGACGATCCATGCTCTGCTAGTCGAACTCATCTCTGTCCTGTGCTGCTGCTTCTTGGGTTTGCAAAGAAGCAAATTTTGGCAAAGAAGCAAAACAAGTTAGAATCCAGCATTCACAGCCCTTAACAAAATGACATCTTGAACAAAGGAAGATCGAATTGAGTTATCAGTAAGTGTAAAATTTACCAACAACCATGACAAAATAAATAGACAGGAAATCCATGATACATGAAACGTGAAGCTTACTTGCAAAATCAAATCCTTGGCAAGCAAAAAACTGGGCATTTCTCCAGCCAAGATAAACCTCAGTGTTGGGGGAACCTGCCATTGGAGCATCTATGAAAACTGCAACTTGCTGACATTGATAAGCAAGGGAGCACCAAACAGTGAGAAACTACCATGGAAGAGTGCATATAAGAGTGCGCCCCACAGCAAATATTGTATCAAACAACCACAATAAAAGGGGTTGAAGGCATTGTGGTAAGCTATTGTTGCCTCGCCCCCTCAATTTCCAAAGCCTATGAACCATGAATAACAAGCTGAGGGGCCCTGATTAGAATGATTTTTCATCAAACACATATACATACCCATAATAATATAAAGATTAATTTACAAGAAAATTTATAAATATAGCCATGTTCCTCGAAAAAAAAGGTTACCCACAAAGCATCCTAGTTTTTTTTTTTTTTTTTTTTTTTTTTTTTTTTTTTTTTTTTTTTTTTTTTTTTTTTTTACACCAGTCTAAGCAGCTAACATACCTGACCACAATGCATTTTGTGTCTATGTAGCAACTAACTTGGAAATAATGAATATCAGTGAGTTCAAAAGACAGGACTTATCCTTGAAAGGCAACAGTAGCAAGAAGAATTCTACAAAATGAAGATGTGCCTTGCAACTTTTCAGTTATAGAAATGTACACTATTGAAACCTTTCTGAATCTGACCATGATGTTTACATGGTGTTAAGAAATGTTTACATGTTTCTCAATCTACACAGACCATGTAAAAGGAGTGATTGTGAAAAAAGAATATAGCTCATAGCTGGAAAAATTGAATGTGGGGTGGCAGCTGGAAAAATTGAATGTAAGTTGGTGAGTCAGATCATGAACTTGAAAAAATTGATCAATACAATTTAACATTGTAAGTCATGAAAAATTTCCCCTGTACTTCAATCAGTCAAAAATTTGATCCCTATAATTTCCCTCGCAGTCACACATAAAGCATATAAAAGGTCAAGACCTGAAGTAATGTGGAAAAGGGGAAAAGCATAGCAGTTATTTCAATACTAATAGTTTCAATATGGGGAAAATCAGGGTCTCCCAATGTCAGGCTGTTAAAATGATCTTCACACCAATGCTCCAATACATAACAGAGGTGAAGTATGAGCCACAATGCTGCCACGTAAATGTAGCCACCAGGAGGAGATTACAATACAGGGGCATGTGAAAAAAGAAGAAAAAGAAGAAGAAAATCAATATATACATGCACATAAACCTTCTTTCTCTAACTATATCACGCAGGAATACACAAATAAGCATAGAAAAAAGGAATGTTGAAAAAAAGAATACCATTGATCTAATGCCCGCCAACAAGATCCTAACTACCAAATCTTTTTCTCCATTGAATGTAGACTGTTAGTGCATTTCATCAAATTCATCATCTGCAAGATCTCTTTTAAATGCCAGATCCCAGACCACCTGACTACCAATGATACTAGGTAGACAAATGCCAATTGAAAACAAGATAATGACATGGTCTTTAGAGGCAGATTACCAACTGATAGTGAGGTGGCTACCGTCCATGCTACATCAACTCCACCAAGATGTATGTGTCCTATCCATGTCATCTATTCAATTTCTTTCAGACTACTTTATAACAAGAGCTCAAAATTGAGGCGTATTCAAATCTCATATGGACTACACCAAAGAAAGAGTGGTGATTGAACGC
This sequence comes from Magnolia officinalis, assembly GCA_021015155.1. Classification (NCBI taxonomy): domain Eukaryota; kingdom Viridiplantae; phylum Streptophyta; class Magnoliopsida; order Magnoliales; family Magnoliaceae; genus Magnolia; species Magnolia officinalis. The sequence continues at coordinate 52,407,323 of JAJHSJ010000018.1, forward strand.
TTCTGATTAATAACTTCTTAGGGGCTACAAAGGTTTTGAATTAAGTTGATATTTGTTTTTTTTATTCATTGAGTATTGAGTGACATGTATGGCCTAATAAATAGATTGAATGACAAATAAACATTACAATAAGCCTTGGGGAATTTTTAATGGAGGGCATTCAAACTCCACTATTTTCTTGTACTGTGGTCCACTAGAGATTTTGATATCCCTAATTTTTTAGTTCCTACTCTACAATAATATGAGCAACTATATATATATATAATATATATATATATATATATATATATATAATGTGGGGCCCACGTAGCTATGTAATAGCAGCCTAGCTAGTGACGCTGCCAGTGCATAATCGGCGTCCATGATTTTCTTGAAACTTTTCACATTTCCAAGGCAGCTTAAATAAAAATAAATAAATTAATAAAGCAATCATGAGAGGGTCCTGAATTTGCGACGTGAATTGCACGGCTAGATTATCGGACCCAATCATCATATCTCCGTGCTTTCTACAAAACAGCTCGGTGGACCCATTCAATCCAGATAATAAATTCTAGGGAAGAACCGACGAAGCGATGAGTGACCCATACCGCAACTAATGGTGGGCCTAGATGCAAAATGCCATCCACACCGTTGATATAAATGAAAATCGCCAGATCAGTACTTTTGATCAAGCCATCTTAATAATCTTAACTTATCCTGCAAACAAAAGCAATATTCATCCATAATTTACAGGCATCAGATGATTATTATCATACATATGAGTGCACCTTTTGGATTATGGCCCATCCACATCAGGGACCCACTAATTGGATTGTCTGGATAACAGAGACTAGCCTAGGAAACACGTGCATGCACGAAATCTCATGCGTACACATTGAGAGAGATTTAATGCTCTGGCAGAGCATGATGGTTGATACGGAGGCATAATAGTCAACTTAAAATTAATAAATCATCCAAATAGTGGGTCCCACTTAGATTGCTTCTTAAATTAATTGCACCGGTTTGATTTTCAAATAGATTAGTGGTGAACATTTATTGAACGTCCAAATTGGAATAGTCAATGCAGTGAATTCTAAAAATAAATTCCTATTAAGCAGATGTTAGGGAGTTCTGGTCTTACAAGTTAATAAAATCATTAGATGGGTTGAGACAAGACTCTTACTAAAGAATGATCTGTTACAAGTTCCAGGAAACTGTGGGAAAGGAGAATGATCTGTTACAAGTCAAGAGTAAGCTAAGTATCTAAGCATATCCATGACAGTAGCAAACAATAAAAGATTGCATATTGATTAGAAATTAAAATTTTAAAAATTAAAAAGCTATAAAAGATTGCAGCTAATCAATGAAAAAATGAACATAAAAATTTTCAGCTATAGCAAACAGAAGCCCAAGAAGAAAAAAAAGAGAGTAAAGAATCTCCATGTCTCCAATGGCTTCCCCAAAGGTGAAACTTACTCTTTGACTTTGCAGAATTATAAGCACACTGCATCAAGTGTTAGAACTTAGAACAGAAGCCAAGAAGAAAAAAAAAAAAAAAAAGAGTCAAACTTATATCATTATGTATCGAAAGACGGAATAACACAGTCAACATAATCTCAGAACTTTCCATGTACCTGTGCAAGCCTAGCTAAGAGATACAAAGCAAGAGTGCGCCTCCGGCTCGAATCATCTAAAGCTAAAATGGACAATCCTGCAAACGAACCTGCTAGAATTCTGCTCCATCATGCCCTTTAACTAAGTTATGAATATGGAAGAGGAATTGTGCATCAATAGAAACTGTTGCAAAGCATCAATGGAAATGATGGATGTGTGAACTTACGCATTCATAGGAGTCTCCTTCTTTCTCAACTTCCTCAGCAAACATCGAAGGGCATGATATGATCCAGTAAACCCACCAAAAAGCAACCCAACGCGACATGCTTCTTCTCTCACTATCAAATCTTTCTCTGACACAAATTGCTGCATAAGGGGACCAAATGCTTATGATATCAATACAGAATCTGCATGCTTTTATTATAAAAACAATAGTCTTAAGCTAGGAATAAGAATTGCAGACATAGCATTACATTGAAAGAAATACAAGTCCTAACCAATTTACATGGAACTTGAGGCAGCAGCACCAATAGAAGAAACTGAAAGGAAGAAAAATGTCACTGAAATTGGCAGGCCTCCAACTCAATCCAATCAAATTTTAAAATTAAGGAAATTTGATAATACTTAGATCACCTTTCCTTGAGGAAAAGTGGACATGTGAAGTACTTTCTGGGATGAAAATATCAATGAAAGAACTGACAAAGAACCAAAGAACCCAAGTACAAAACCATCTTGAATAAGCAACACACACTCCAAACTGGCATTTTTACCAATGAAAAGAAGAAACCATTAGCCCAAATGGCCAGAGAAAAAAACCAAAAGCATACAAAAATCCTCACTTGGAGAAGAAGAAAATGATGATGATGAAGAAGAAAATGGAAATCTGCAACTTAGACATTCAAAGATCCCAGTTTTTCTCATGCATTCCCATAATAACAACATTAATCAAATAAAAGGCACTTCACTGGCAAAATAATAATAACAATAAAAACCCATATCATCATGTTTGACACCTCAAGTTTATGGGTAAAACCTGTAAAGTCCAAAAGGCCAGTTTGGACACACCTCAAAAGGGGCATTTGACCTACTTTTAAGCCAAATCCAGGTTTTTGATGTGTTCGGATGGACTTTGCAAACCCCTGTTTCACCATACCACTCGGATGGCATTTGACCTACTTTCACCATTCTTTTCTTAAAAAAAAAAAAAAAAAAAAAAACTATAACAAACCTGAAATCCCCACAAGTTTAAGGTGGAATGCTGAACCAGTGAAAATAAAAAGACCAAAATAACACAAGTATCATAACTCTAACTAATAACATTTTCAGAATTGTGGTGGTGTAAGGAATACTAAAAAAATGAAAGCAGGTATGTGTGAATATTCAATTTCTAGTTACAAAATTGCCATAACTAACATTGCACTTTGGGTTTCACTCCAGTCCAGGTAGTTGAAGAGTTCTAAATATGCTTAGACATACGAGGGCCTGTTTGGTTGCCACTAAAAAATGAGTTAATCTCATTTTACTTTAAATATCAATTACAATAAGAGATCATAGTTTATATTAGTTATTGGTTATATTTTTAATCCCTGCCAAAATATATAATCACCAATTCTTAATTATGATAAATAAAATGAAATGAACTTATTTCTAAGTGGCAACAAAACAGGCCCTCGGTGAGCTAAGAAAGGGCATTTTTGTGGACCTAGTTGAGAGTTGAATTTGGCTCAAGTCAACAGCATTACAGAGATGCCATAACTGCAATCTCTGTTTTTTTCTCTCTGTTTTTTTTTTAAAAAACTTTTTCCTTTATCTTTTTTTCTTCTGTACTTGTTTTTTCTTGTTATTTTTTTTAAATAGCAAAATGAGGCTGATTACAGTGTCTGAACTTGTGTCGATGCTCCTCAAATATAAACTAAAACATGAATAAAACTATAACAAACCTGAAAAGTAGCTATATAAGAACTTAACTGTGTAGGGGGTGTAAAACATCTTTCAACATCACTCTTTGAAATACACATGCGTGCATCTATGTGCATGCCAAACGTGCACACACCATGATTGCATGCTTGCACATGTATAGGAGCATATGATGAATTATCTACACTGTCATGAACCTGAAGAATTATGTTACAACTTACAACTTCAAAGAATACTATGAGGGTGTCAAAAAAAAAAAACAGACAAAATTGATAAGCATAATCCAAACATGAAATATACGAATAGATCTACCACAAAATCAAACTACTACAAGCACCAAAACCTAACCCTAGATCGTCCCGATCTATCAGAATCAGCAAAATCCCCCAAAAAGAGAGGAGAAAACGCAATCTAGAGTATAGAAGCTCAAACCTCATTAAGAACAGATAACGAAAAAACTGAGATTCAATGCTCTCAGTTGGAAATCGCAGCAAGAAAACGCATCTACAGAAGATCCAGTGCAGAAAACAGAAAAATTAGGGCAGAGTTGGGAAAATCACCTGCTTATGATGGAATCGAAGATCAAGCTCTCACAGAAAGCGAGCGAAAGAGAGCGAGGGTTTTTTTTTTTGTTTTTTACCAACTCCTCCGATCTCCGCCGTGGAGATGAAGGAACGATATTGGGAGAGGGAAAGGGAGAGCGCGCAAGAGGGAGAGGGCCGGAGAGGCAGAGAAAGGGAGGGAGATGGAGAGGGAGAGGGAGAGGG